>ML794805.1:148042-176809 GCA_009831015.1 Picea engelmannii | reverse complement strand
TAAATTACCACAAATGAAATCATAACAGGATCAATCAGTTGGTAACAGAGTTCGTAAGAATTATCCGATCATTTGTTTTCGCAAATTTAAGTAGACAAAATCGATTGGCCTTGATCGAAATCGTTCCTTTCAAACTAATTATACCGGATTTGATAGAGATAACATAGGTTGACCAATTCATTTTGCAAATTACAATCAAACAGAGCAGCATTTATGATACGAATCCAACTCATGAAAATGATCGAACAAACTGAAGAGACACAACAATCCAATCAGGCGAATCAAACGGCTGGGGTTTAACACAGTCGTCGTGGATCAAAACCGTTCCATGATTCGGGCGTGAATATCATTCACACAGGCTTAAACGAGAGTATTGTTTCCATAAAAATAGATTCGTTCTTTCCACATTGAAATCGAACATAGTTGTATTCCCGATTTAGAAAATTATATGACACAGCATATTAAAAGATCGTAACAACCAAACTCATGAAATCATTCGACGATCACAACATACAAACTATAACGAAATCAAATCAAAACATGATCGTATTCTAAATCTAGCATGAAAACTTCTTGTTCAGAGTAAATACACAACAAATGCAATTGAAAGCAAATCATCAATTTCGTTAACTCAATCAGACAGACGATCAAATCGAATCCAATCGAAAACCACTCAAATCCAATAAAAATCTATCAGTGACTAAACTGGGAATGATCGAATCATGTATCCAAAACAAAATTTCATTTATTTTTATCAAAGAGAAAAATATACAGGATGAACACATTATGACAGATCCATTTCGAAATATAAACAGAGCTATTCGAAAACCAAATTCGAATCATTATATTGATCCTGGTTATTCACAAAACTAAAACGATACCAAATTTATACTTGTATGACGAGCAGACGTCTTGATCATGACATCTTGGAGTTGACAACGGCTGTGGCCGATTCAAAATTCTTGAAAACGATAGAGCCAGTTGTTTTCTGCTTCCTATCAGTTTCTTGAAGTTTATCTCTTTGGCTGGTCAACACTGCAACTTGACTTTCCAGCGATTTGATTTTCGATTGAAGCAGAGGAACGTCTATATAATATCGTTCCAACCACAAATCACACTGGTCACAGGACGGCTGTGTGGGCTTCGAAAGTGCAGGTGAGGCTTTGATTACATTGTCGAGGGTTTCGTTGGGTATTTTGATCCCAGGGTAGCTAGGATTATTCTTTAGGCAAGGGGGAAGATTCGACACTAAATCATAAGGCAGCTCGGAGCAAAGACCCTGTGAGTAAGGGTACTCACTGGCTAGGAAACGTTCTATGTCAGAGTCTGAATCCTCACTAAGGACAATGGGATTCTGCTCAACACTAGGTTTAGGTTTATTCCTACCCATTCTTGAAATCATCCGAGTGTTCCTTTTACCCTTGGCATCAACAATAGGGTTTTCCTTGGGCTTTTTGCTTGCAGGCTTTTTAGTAGTCTCAAGCTTCTCAGTTATAGCGTCTAGTAAGTCAATATCAGGGTCGACCGAAGGTTTAGGAGGAGGTAGTAGGACATGGAATGGCACGAGTGGCTCGACCTTGGTTTCATTAATCACAGGCTTGTCAACCTGGACAGGGTCTGTATCATCAAAACCATTTCGAGCGATGAAAGCTCGCCAGCTATCACCGTGGAGACTTAAGTGATAAACAATAATAAGTTTAATAAGTCCATGGTGGAACAGGCTACTGTCAGCCTTCTCCCTTTTAAACATTTTCGACATTTTATATAGGCTACGCTGAAAGTAAAAGGGCATATTCAATGGGTATCCCATAAAATTCATTAACAAATGCAGGTGGTAGAGAAAGATGAGTCCATATCGACCCTCACAGGTCACGAATTACTTAATTATTATGAAAAGTTCATGCCATCGTGGTTTAAGCATGGATATGGGCATACCTCTGTCACAAGATGTGACCTTTCGCGAGACGAACAGAAGTGGCCAAGGCACCTCTTCCACTTTCGAATTTTTGAACCAATGCTGGCCTGTGGCAGGTAACCCTGTAGTAGAACTGATAAACTCCTCATTGATTTCCAACTAAATGTCACCCACCTTGGCTCTACAACCATCAAAATTCAGGTTGAATTGTTGTGCCACAACTAGATTAAAACCCTCAAACCTCTGCACGAAGGTGAGCCAACAGTTATCCTCCAAGTCTTTCTGGGAATTGTCAAATAATAGCAAGGCTTGGCTACCGTTAGGCTTGATTCGCACCACTGGTGCAATGGAGCCGAGCACACGATGAATGAGCCAGGGTTTGGGTCATAGCATACACAGGAGTAGAGTGCACGAAGGGTTACTCGGGCTAACAGAGGCGAAACAGGGATAAGGGGTAGACATTAATGGCAGCGTGCAAATGTGGTGGAGCTTATTTCTGCCATGCATAATAGTTATTTCCAATGGTACTACCGTCGGCGCTCATAGTTGTTCAACCCACTATAGCATAGTTCAAAAATTATGTCACTAGCTGACCAATGAAATCAATGGTAAGTGTATAGACCAACACGCACAATGAAACATTATGCCATAGTTTTGAACACCCAACATACAAATCAAAACCAAAACCAATGTTTTGACCATGTAACATGCGATGCATCAATTCATATCAAGAGTTTAAGCGAGGTACCAATGCGTTTTGAAACTAGGTATCATGTCAAAACGAAATATATCAAGGTTTAACCATAATACCTATATATCTTATGAAACCAATGGTCAAGTAGATCAGATCAAAGAACATGTAAATCCAAGAGCCAAAGCATCGCAAACCTAATGAAACAAAATTTCACAATCAATCGAAGCGTGAGTACAGATCAAAAGGTCTTGCCAACTGTTATAATGATAAGTAAAAAGTAAGCTTAATAGGCATATCGACAAGAAAGACAATGATAGTTCAAATAGTGATTTTAATGAGACTTCGAAAGGCCAAGTTTTCACGCTTACAGTCGTGAAAACAAAGCAAAGGTAAATGTGCAAATGTCACAAAAAATAAAAATGTCGTCTATTTGAAAAGTGCGACAAAAAAATGATGTTTGCAAAACATTGGTGTAGGCAGCTTATAAGACCATGGAAAAATGTGAATTGGCTGCCAACACATATTTATTCCAGAATAGTGGACACTACACGGTTATTTGAATGTGAACAACATACTCAGATGTATAAGACACACCAGACTGGTAGTAATTTCTAATATAATTAAAAGGGTAGAAATTCATTCACACAGTTACTTTTTCCTGGTACATTTCCCATTCGAATTTTATTTCTATACAAGTTTACTTAACAGGATTTTTACTCCACGACTATAGAAATTCTATGAGAGTCCATCCTACTTTCACGGTATTCTCTAGACTTTAGTAAACATAATACTTCAATCATATTTGAACAGATGGAAATGTATCAGTCAATAATTTACAATTACATTTAAATAAAGAAGGATAAATGAACATATCTGAATAATTCGTTGAACAACAGATGGAGTATCCATCTTCCTCCCAACCTTAGAACAGGGAAGCCAAATCACTTGTCCTGTTCACCCCCTAGCCTGACCATGAATCCATGAGGGATAACTCGAAACTCCTCCTCAGCAAATGCCTTTCAGTTTCAGTAGTCTTCTCCTTGCCTCACACTCAACAAGTAGTGTTCATAACAACAAGCAATCAGTAATTTTTCCCCAGCATACTAGGCAACGTCTTGCCTCCTCACATATGCTATATATCCAAAAGAAAAAGTGCCTAGGTCTTTTTCCCTCTTGGGAATTTTCACAGATTTCCAAATCCCTAATTTTCAGGGGCTTCCCATGGCCAAATTCTGGATTTGCCACTTGTAACAATCAGCCCTAAGGTAGTTCCAACATGTTCCCCACTCATGGAGTCATGGTTAGCTGATTTCAAAATGGTTGTTCCATTTGTCCTCCAGCAATAATTATAATTTATTTTTTTCATACAAGTGTCATAATCAAGTATTTAGTTGGGACAAATCAGATCTCTTCCCAACAGTCATAATCATTAATTACAATTAACCAAATTCGAAATTCAGAATTTCCATAAATGGAAAAAAGTTTCCAATTTCGAATTTGCCAAAAATGGAAATTAAATTCCTAAGAAATTTCCAACTTTAAAAAATAATTTATTTTGGGGGATGTCACATCCTTTCCCCCTTCAATAAAACACTTTCCTCAGTGTTCGTTTCTTTCTTGGAACAAGATTGGATGATATTTCTGCAAATCTCCCTCCAACTCCCAAGTGGCCTCCTCAGGGTTAAAGTGCTTTCATTGCACCATTACCTGAGCGACAACTCTATTCCGAAGTGTTATTTGTCTCTAGTCCATAATGCGCAAAGGTTTCGCCTAGAACTCGCCTTCTAGTTCCAGCAGCACCAAGTTCCAATCAATCATATGAGTAGGGTCATGAACATAATTCTTTAACAAATAAACATGAAATACATTATGAATTTTTAGATTGGCTGGAAGTGCAAGTTGGTATGCTACGGGTCCTACTCGAGCTAATATCTCGAAAGGCCCACAAAACCTGGGTGCCAACTTGGCACAATTCCCTAGATTTAATGAACTTTTTCAGGCTTTGACTTTTAATTAGACGTGGTCCCCCATTTGAAATTCCAAGTGTCTTCTTTTCTGGTCTGCATAAATTTTATGTCTGTCCTGTGCCTCTTTCAATTTTTGTTGTACCTTTCTTACCGTGCTCTCCATTTCTTGGAGCATCTCTATTCCAACCATAAGTCTGTTAACTGGGTTATCCAAGCTAATTGGAGTCGTACACTTTCGGTCGTATAGTACCTCGAAAGGGCTCATTTTAGTCGAAGTTTGGTACCCATTGTTATATGCAAATTCTACCAAGTGTAGGTAGTCTTCCCACTTGCTTGGTTTTGTTCTTAAATACATGCAGAGCATATCTTCCATGATTTGGTTTGTTCATTCAATCTGTCCATCTATTTGTGGATGATAACTCGTGCTGAAATTCATAGTATTTATCCCTGCAAACAATTCTTTCCAAAAAGCAGATGTAAATTTTACGTCTCTATCCGAAATCACCATTTTAGGAATACCATGCAATCTAAAAAAAAAAAAATCATGAATATTTCAATGATGTTAATAGCTTTAAAGGTAGACTTTACAGGAATAAAGTGTGCAAACTTACTGATGGGTGTTCTATATGCACTAAAAACACACTAAAAACCCTCAATTAAATTGGCAACCCAAGGTAAGTAAACTTAGAGTTGTAGCAAAATATATTCCAAAGGTAGAAGGGTTGGTAGGAGTATAGTCTAACTAAGGAAGGTAGTTATCTAAGGCTAATCTACTCAAGAAAAGCTATCTAATGAGCAAACCCTACTAAGCAATTTGAAACTATGTAACCTAAGTACTTTTGGGCCAAGGATCGATGGATAGTTCTTTAAGAAAGCAAGTAAAACCCTATGTAAAGAAAACTAATTCAACAGTAAGCAATAAGAAACTATTTAAGCATAACAATAAGCAAATAACCAAAGAAAACTATTTTAACTTGCCAACCTACATTCAATGAGCAACTACCCTATGAAAGCAAATAAATAAACAAGAAAGAAAAAACACCTATCTAACCTATTAAATCAAATAGACAAGCAAGAAAAGACACCTAACTAACCTACTAAATCAATAGACAAGTAAGTAAAGACACCTAACTAACCTACTAAAGCAAAGAGGACTATCTAACCTACTAAAGCAAATAGACAAGTAAGCAAAGGCAACTAACTAACCTACTAAAGCAAATTGACAAGTAAGCAAAAACAACTAAATACTGCAAGCAATCAAATTAAAACTTATCATTGAACAATTATCTAGCCTAAGAGGCAAGTGGACTAAATGCTCAATGCAAAACTATTTCTAATGCAAGAAAGAAAATCTAAGAGGCAACTGGACTAAATGCTCAATGCAAAACTATTTCTAATGCATTAAAGGAAATATATATAATAAGAAAACTACTATCTAATCTATCAAAGAAAAGTCTATATCTTCTATAGCAGCAATAAAACTTTATTTTAATCTATGAAAGCAAGAAACTATATCTATGAAAGCAGGAAAACTATCTCTTCTAATCTACGAAAGCAAGAAACTATCTTTAATCTACGAAAACAGGAAAACTATCTTTTAACCTATGACAATTCAAATATAATGTTGGTGGTTGTTTGAATGTCTTCGGTGTCAGATGATATCTCGATGGCATTTGAAAACAAAGGATAATTCAAGTGGTATAAGCTCAACACTAATCTCAATGGAAAAGTGAAAGGTATGGATTAAACAATCTGATAAGAATTTAGCCATGACAAAACAATGTTAAATACCCTACATATTCATATATTAACCATCAACAACATAACGAGATCATCATTATACTTCTATACTATGTAAGCAAAACTAGATTCAACCATTAACTAAGAAATATAATTGCATTTTAATTCTAGGAAAGGAAATTGTGTAAAATAAAACTATGCTATGTCTACTCTAACCATTCAAACTGCAATAAGGAAATAATTAAAAACATAAATTAAACTATGATATTAAAAAGTAAATTAACAATCTATATTAACCAACAACTAATTAAATGAGATCTATATAAAATTGAAGTAAGCAAGCTATAATAAAAAACTGGAATTAACTCTATCCATCCATCAAATCCTTGTCAATTAAAACCCAAATTAAAATGCTATTAAAAACTTTGTTTTAAACTTGATTCTAAAATCATAAATAAAAACATAATCTAGTATTTAACTACACAAGGGGTTAGTCTAGGAGTCTGCAGATCCATTCCTAACTACGCTATTAATGCATGCTAACAAAATTCATCATACTAACCTGCAAAAGAGAGTCAAAGCAAATTAGATTATAACAACAAATTAATTAACAAAATAGAAATGCATGTACAAAAAATAAAGAGAACAATTAATCTATGAAATACATAAAAAAACACAAAGAACAATTACCAGACTATTGGTGGCCCCCCCAGCAGGTCGTGGTTACTTCTCAAACGCACACCACAAACTCAGCAAAATGAATTCACCATTAAAACGCAGAAACACAATTTTATACAATTCTGCCAATTGAAAAATGCAAAAACAGAGTCAAAATCATTTTTGGCACTAACAAACGAATTCTTCTATTGCTTAACAATTATCTGACCACCACAGTGGTATTTATAATGTTTACAGACCAAGTGGTCGATCACAGGAGGTTCGAACCACTTCTAAAATTGGCAAATTTCATTAATGGTGCCCTAACTGTCGAAACAGAGCGAGCCAATAATCACCCACCATAACAACCCAAAATCAAGTTGTCAAGAGTTTAGTAGCTGTAGGGGATAAGGATGAACAAAACCCACGTTCCCGATTTTCCCATCACTGGCCTCCAATACCATAACCGCCAAGTCGCTCTCTATTTTTGTGCAATACGTAGTGATGGAAGGAGTGTCAAATCAGGTACCAGAACGAGTGCTGGAATGAGCGTCAGACTGAGTGTCAGAAGCAAAAACATAATTCGCTTTCGCCCTGTAACATCAAAAAACATGAATCAGATCCTTGGAAGCATGAAAACATGATAAATTATGCTCGATACAATCATTAAACATGAATCATACATACCTTATGTCGATCATACCATTTTATCATAAAATTCTTCAAAAAACTCCTTCAAAAGATGAAAAACACATATGTACATGTGGCAAAAGTGCATAATAACCGTCATAAAAGTGATCATATCTCGGGCCCAACACTTACTAAGTTTATTGATTACTACCATAACAGAATCATTCTGTTTCTGAGTTTTAGGAAAACCTGTAATAAAGTCCAGCGATATAGTCTCACATTTCGATTCTGGCACCGGTAAGGGTTGTAATAGGCTAGCTGGATGTTGGTGTTCGGCTTTTACCTGCTGACAATATTGACACTTGGCCAAGTATTATGTTGTTTCGACCTTCATATCAGGCCAATAAAATAATTTTCTAAGTGTTGTTATCATTTTCTAGTATCCTGGATGACTAGAATATTGTTTCTTATGCACTTCATCCAACACTGTTAACTTTAATTCTGTCGAATCTGGTATGTATATTTCGTTGTTAAATCGTAGTAGACCATTTTTGTCAATACTCAGATATGATTTGTCTAAATTCCCTGCAGTGTCCTGTAATTCTGCCACTGTTTGAGTGTACTTCTTATCGTTATTACCTATAGTCCTTATCCTCTATTCAAGATCGCTTTCTGCCCTACTGACATTTATTTCAAATAACCCATGAACGCTTCGGCTTAAAGCATCGGCTACTTTATTTTCCTTACCCTTTATATTTCTTACCTCAAAGTCAAATTCTCTCAAGAAGGCTAGCCACCTTGCTTTCCTTGCATTAAGGTTTGGCTAACTAAATAGAAATTTCACACCGCTGTTGTCAGTCAATAACAAAAAAAATTTGCCCATTATGTAGTTTCACCACATTTTTAAGGCGTGTATTACAACTGCCAATTCTAAGTCATGAGTGACGTAGTTTCGCTCATGTTCCTTTAGTTTTTGGGACTCATAGCAAATAACATGCCCTTATTGGGTTAGGACACCACCTAGTCCTTCTTTACTTGCATCTACACAGACAGTAAAGTCTTTGTCTGGATCTGCTACCTTTAAAATGGGTGTGGTTGTTAACAATTCCTTTAACTTATTAAAAACTGCCTTAACACTTCTATGACCAGTTGAAATTGGTCCCCTTCTTTTGTAATGATGTTCTAGGGTAAGCAATTTTGGAAAACCCCTCTATAAATCTGCGGTAATATCCGGTGATTCCCATGAATCACCGGATATCCGTTACATCCTTAGGTACCGGCCATTCCATGACGGCTCTTATTTTCTCAGGGTCAACTGCAATGCCTTCTGCAGATACTACATGTCCTAGGTACTGTATTTTCTTTTGATAAAAATCACACTTATCGAATTTAGCATACAGTTTGTGCTTCCTCAAAGTTTGCAGAACTATTCTTAAGTGCTCTTTGTGTTCTTCCTCTATTTTAGAATAGACCAGAATATCGTCAATAAATACCAATACGAACTTGTCCAAGTACTCACTGAAAATATTGTTCATTAAACACATAAACGTGGATGGCACATTAGTGAGTCCAAAAGGTATAACTACAAATTCGTAATGTCCATATCTTGTTCGAAAAGTTGTTTTGCTTATGTCCTCATCCTTTATCCTAACTTGGTGATAACCAGATCTTAAATCCAGCTTCAAAAAGATCTTATCCCCACCTACTTGATCGAACATATCATTTATCCTAGGTAAGGGGTACTTGTTCTTAATAGTCATTTTGTTTAATTGTCTATAATTGATACATAGTCTTAGAGTGTCGTCTTTCTTTTTCACAAAGAGGAATGGTGCTCCCCATGGTGAAACACTTGGTCTGATATACTCTTTATCCAATAATTCCTATAGTTGAATTTTTAGTTCTATCAATTTCAACAAACTCATTCGGTAAGGTGCTTTAGAGATAAGGGGTTGAACCAGGTAGTAGGTCGATAGAAAAGTCTATCTCCCTTCTAGGGGGTAATTCAAGTATTTCATCAACAAATACGTCTTTGAAATCATGTAGAACAACAAATTCCTCCAAGCTGGGTTTATTTTATTTTTCTAACAGGTTTGTTACTTGGATGGCGTAAACTTGACAACCCTTTCTCATGCATTTCTTGAATTGCATTGTTGAAACTTGTCTAACTGATACTGGTTTTTGTATACCTTGAACTGTCCTAGCGGTGTCATTTTCGTCTTTATACTTAAGTGTCTTTTCATAAAAATCTAATAATGATTTATGCCTTTCTAACCAGTCCATTCTGATAATTACATCATAAGATCCTAACAGTAGAATGTTCATATGTGTCCTTATGTTTTGACCACCTAAACTGAACTCATAATCAAAAATAAAGTCCAACACTTTCGTTTTTGTTCCTGTTGCTAATTGTACCAGCCATGATTTTGCGTGTCTCATTTTCTTAATTTTATTTGACTCTACTATACCAGGAGTGATATAACTTAATGTAGCTCTAGGATCAATTAAAACGGAAATTTGAGTGTTATTGATTTTACCTTCAATTTCCAACACATAGGACTGGTGGTCAGCTTGTCAGCCATCCGCTGCTGCATTTATCCGATGCAAGCTTCTGCCCACATCTCCCACCGTCGAGGCTTCCTTCAAATTGTGAACATCAGTTATGGCTGTTGAATTTAAACGTGGACAATTCCTCCTTAGATGAGGTTCTCCACATTCCCAACACTTTAATGGTTTGCAGGGGCTGTCCCCAAACTTCTTTGTTCCCAGATTTACCGGTTTACCGCCTCCTTAAGTATTTGGATTATTGGAGTGAAAATATTTCCTAGGAAATCTTTTTGCTGCGCTCCGATAAGGAGCTGGCTGGTATCCCTTCTTCCACCGGTTCATTCGGTCTTGTTTCTTGTCCTTCCAAGCTTTGGGAAATGTTGTTCGTTGTTTGTATTGGTCGTAACACATTCGAGCTTTCCTGAATACTTCACTCAAGGAGTTGGGATTATCAAATTTGATTTTGTACTTGTAGGACTATGGTAGGCATCTTAGGAACCACTGTATTTTCACTTTGTCCTCCCAGATATAAGGTACGAACCTTAGTAATTCCAGGAATTTGTTTATCAGATCTTCCATAGCCATTTGATCGAGTCGTAACTCATAAATTCTTTCGTTTTTCTTTCATAGTAACTTTTAGATAGGTACTGTTTCTTAAAGTATTTCTTAAAGTCAGACCATTCCATCTATCTCTCCTTTAGACCCTTGGCCAATTCCAGGTCTTGCCACCAAATGCTAGCTTTTCCTTTTAGATTATAGATGGCCATTCTAACTTTCATATTGTTGGAATAGTTGTATATCTGGAAATACTTCTTGATGTCTAGTAACCATGCTTCATATTCCCCCTCTATTCTAGATTCCCCATCAAAGGTAGATGGTTTGATTTTCTTAAATTCTCCCTCAAGGTGATCTACTTGTTTTCTTTTTCTATATGTGTTTGTTTTATCTTTAGCTGAAGGTGTACTTTCAGATGAGCTATCCCCTCTTTCGGCTTCAAGACCAGAATTCTTGGAGGCCCTTTTACTGATTTTTTCTTCTTGGTTATCATTCTTTGGGGTTTTCTTTGTCACTATAGTTGCAGCAAGACTTCATTTATTTCTTTATGTTCTTGTTGTGCCTTCTTCATTTTCTCATTGTCTTCTTTGAAAACCTGTAGTTCAACAATGAGATTCCTCATTGTTTCCAGGACTTCAGTAGGTGATCTTGCGTCACTATTCTGTCTTGGATCTTCAGGAGGTATTTGTTTAGGATTCCCATCAAGTTTGATTTCTGCGTCATCCTGGGCTGCCATGGTTAACACAAAACAAAAAATGGTTTTTTGTTTGTAACGGTAAAGGTTTATTAGTTTTACATAAACAAAAATATGTGCTAAGTAATTAATCTGGCCTGTTCAAGGTCCAAGTGTTGTAACCTTTGCTCTAATACCATATGTAATGTACCTCAAATTAGTCATAAATAAAATAAATTCTAAGGAACATTAATCTCCAAATTCAATTATTAGACTCGTAATCAGGGGAAGGTGGCAATTATCTCCATTGTAAAACTCTGATGAGTTTTTCTTATAATATGATTATCAATGTCGACATTTATTTTTCCAGTCTAACATACAAGGAACATAATTCCTAAATGAATAACCTTTCATCACTCTAACATTCACATCAGTCCTAAAATTATCCTAATATTCATATATACATTTATATATTATCTTGCATTTAGACTATGGGGAACTTTAGGACTTGCGACCTTAAATTCCTCCCCTAGAAAAACACCTCTATACTAGTGTGCAAGAGTAATCTCCATTGGCCTAAGCAAAAATTGTACTATGCACCACGCAAGGGGGTCAAGAGTACACCCTTAGTGGAAAATGTTGGATTAACATAAAATATTGGCATTTAATCTTTACATGACCAAAGACCCTGAACGGAGTTCTTTGTAACTAACAGTTGGTTAAAGGTCTGTCAGTTACCATTTGCATAAAGGTTTTGTAATGATGAGATTCCATACGAACCAATTCGTTTAACCCTAACTAAACTGCCCGATATCTCAACTGAATGATGACTCTCTTCGAATCAAGATTCTAACTAGACTTATCCTCTTTACTTCGTATGTATTCAATGTGAAGGTAAGGTTCTCAACATGTGTGAAATTTAAACTCTGATCTAACCATTAATGAAATCCTATGTGAGTGAGAAAAATGATGGTTTCATTTGACCCCTTGACCAATAGGCTCATGCCAACTATTCCCCATCACATGGCCATTACCTTCCATTGTACTAGTATCCTTTACTCTGCGTAGTAAGGACTCTTTTAGGTTTAGATATCATTCATTCGACATTCGCATAGTTTTCCAAAAAAAGCACTTCTATGTTTCCCTTTGCAAGGGAAGATTGAACGGTCAGAGGCTTCACCAGGTGGAATCCAGCGTCCCTACCCGTCCTCTCTAGTAAGCTCACAACCCTCCTGTAACCTTAGAAGTTGAAAGAGTACTTGGATTTCATTACAGTGGAAGAACTATTATATTAGAGCTCTGGTTATGATTTTCTTTTGACAATTAGTTTTCTGTGGTTAGTTATTTATCTTGTGACCCCGATTACACATGTTACTGGGAATTTCCTTTACTGATAAATGATTCCAAGCCCTCTTGGGACCTTTTTGGTACCCTCCTTTACTCCAGTACCTACATTCTGGCACAGTAAATTTAGCAAATATAGGGTTGTGCTTCTCTGATGGTTTCACAATATCTCTCTATTCGTCTTACGGATTTACATTCTCTAATGCTACTATTATCTAATTTCGAAATTCTGTGAATCCTCACGGAAGTATTAATCTCCGAATAAACCCTAATAGGGTAGAAACCCTGCTGAGGATCAATGTTTTACTTCAGTGAATCCTGACAAGCCACCCGCTAGACGAAACATTCAAAAGGCTTTATGTAACTTTCCTTTAGTAAGAAAAGTAAAGGGGTTACCCTCTGTCCCAAACGATTCGTAAAGGAAACAAATACTCTGTAACAAGAAATATAAATGTCTAAGGCACATTCTCATTATATACTATTATTATCGTTTTGAGGGTGGAAACCACCATTCAAGAAAGGTATTCAGCATAAGAAGTATTATGGGTGAAGTCTGTGTAAGGTGAGAAAATACATTTCGGTGATATGTTAGTTCAGTACTATAGTTTCCGACACTTATATATTTTGGAAAAATGTCCGACTACTATACTAACTGGGTTCTTATATTTGGACCGAAGTATACAATGTATCTCATCTTGCTTTCTGGATTATTTAAACCTTAGCATTCTTTCTTTTCTTTTATTTAGGGTATGTAAGTTTAAGAACGGTGCACAAATGAGACCTAATGATGTGGCCTCTGATTTGTTTGCGAGGTACCCATCAGATCGACATTGGCCTCCTCCTCCCATCAAGTTTGAGGGTGAATTCGTCAGTTATGCTGTGAGAGACGGCCTGTGCTAAAGCCCCAAGTTAAGTACAATACCAATTCTTCTATAATTGTTTTGTTATAGAAACTTTACTTCAGTGATTCAATTATGTTTACTTTGTATAAGCAACTTTATTATCCATTGACAAATACTAATGAAATTTACTTATTTCCTTGCAGGGTTGAAGCCTCCGAACCCTCGGATTTCAGGAACCCTTTCGTAGAAAAGGTACTCAAGTTCATTTTAAACTCCTCAGGGCTTATTGTCCCAGATGCTAATATCGAAGCTTCTCGGTCTAAATACCATCATGTATACAGTTAAAAATTCAGTTCCTATTTAGCAAAAGTATCAAATGTTGTAACAATATTCAATATGGAAGATTATAACGCAGTGGTTGCGTAGATCGGACATACCCTAATTCTGGGTTCTTGATTTGGATTATATTTTAATGTTAAAATACAAGACTCTTCTCTTATATCTCTTATAATGAAAAGTAAGAAAATACATAACGAATTAAGTTTTTGACTTTGTCGATATGCTAGTTATTCAATTCTAATAGATTATTTATGGAAAACGAAGTGCATATTAATCTTATGATTTCGGAAGGTATATTCCTTACTTTTTGGTTACTCCTACATTATTTTAAATTTCTCCAAATAAATTCATTGTGGCCAAATAAAATCTGATGTTTCTTTTATTCCATTGATGCCTAGTTTATACAATAGTTGTCACGATTCTTTGTTCACTAAGAGCAATATAAAATGTGAACCTATCAAATATGCATCCAGAATATTTGTTTCAGTTCTAAGTAAGAAAAAAAATGAGCTTTCACTCTTTTAATATTTTGTTCCATAATTTCATTTGTGTTGAAAGGTTCATTTGGTTCAATAACTCCAGAACTTGAAATATAACCAGTTAGGCTTAATCGCTTCCATTATATATATATATATATATATATATATATATATATATATATATATACTCTAGACTTTTAGAAGTGAATTTAGCAAGTCGTGGAGTTATCACTCTATAGATATACATATATTTGTATACACTGTTGGCTTCTATTATATGTATACAGTTATTTACACAGTTGTATTTAAATATGGTAGATTAATTGTCCAAAATTCATGAGATTCTCTACAGGAAAGTAAATATGCAATGTAGTATGTACTGGTTTGTAATTCTCAGATTTATTCCAGAATAGTGGACACTACACGGTTATTTAAATGTGAACAACATACTCATATGTATAAGAAATGTCGGACTAGAAGTAATTTATAATATAATCAAAAGGGTAGAAATTCATTCACACAGTTACTTTTTCTTGGTACATTTCCCATTCGAATTTCATTTCTATACAAGTTTACTTAACATGATTTTTACTCCACAACTACATAAATTTTATGAGAGTCTATCCCATTTTCACGGTATTCTCTAGAATTTAGTAAACAAAATACTTCAATCATATTTGAACAGATGGAAATGTATCAGTCAATAATTTACAATGACATTTAAATAAAGAAGGAGAAATGAACATATCTGAATAATTCGTCGAACAAAAAATGGAATAACCACGTTCCTCCCAACATTAGAACAGGGTAGCCAAATCACTTTCCCTATTCACCCCCTAGCCTGGCCATGAATCCATGAGGGCTAACTCGGAACTCCTCCTCAACAAATGTCTTTCAGTTTCAACAGTCTTCTCCTTACCTCACACTCATCAAGTAGTGTTCATAATAGCAAGAAATCAATATTTTTTCCCCAGCATACTAGGCAATGTCCTGCTTCCTCACATATGTTATATATCCAAAAGAAAAAGTGCCTAGGTCTTTTTCCCTCTTGGGAATTTTCGCAGCTTTCCAAATTCCTGATTTTCAAGGACTTCCCATGGCCAAATTCTATATTTTCCACTTGTAACAATCAGCCCTGAGGTAGTTCCAACATGTTCCCCACTCATGGAGTCATGGTCAACTGATTTCAACATGGTTGTTCCATTTGTCCTCCAACAATAATTATAAACTATTTTGTTTCATACAAGTGTCATAATCAAGTAGTCAGATGGATCAAATCATATCTCTGCCCAACAGTCATAATCATTAATTACAATTAACCAAATTCGAAATACGGAATTTCCATAAATGGCAAAAATTTCTCAATTTCGAATTTGCCAAAAACGAAAATTAAATTCCTAAGAAATTTCCAACTTTAAAAAATAATTTATTTTTGGGGATGTCACACGGCCAGAGGGAAACCTTGTCAGAAAAGGATAAAGTTTTAAAAATTGTGAAGGGGATAGTTCACAAATTAACACCAAAAATGTTTTATGTTCTGAAAGATCAACTTGAGGTGCACACAACCATGTATGTCCTCTATATTTCCATAGCACTGCACTCGGCAAAGGTCATCACATGGGAGAATGTGGCTAGCATCCTTGAACAAGAAATCCTAATGCAAATCGGGTGCTAGAAGGAGATCACCAAACCCTTGTTGACAATAGAGACAACCTGCTTAATTATATTGGATCCACCTGCAAGACAAATCGTGGAAGATCCTATGAAGAGTGTGCTCTAATTTCCTATTCCAACGTGTGAATAATACAAACATATGTGCTAGAGGAGCTCTCTTGGATTCCGTATTTGGTTTCCCTCCTAAACTTCTTGTTGTACACTTGGTATGGCCTACCCTTCGTATCGCCTGAAAATATTCTAGTCACCATTTCAGATGAATCAAGACTCATGCTAGATCTAATTTATGTATGCCTTTACTTGGAATATTCTTGTCCAGTGCATAGGAGGAAAACTTTTGGATTGCTTGTTGCAGATTTGGTTTTTTTATGGAATTCTTAGCCAAGACACATTTGTGGGGGTTTCAAATGAAGTAGGAACTATGCGGGGAGTAGTGCAGATTGTATTATATTGGATATACAAGAATTCCACACCAACCAACTCTGTTGACTCCAAAGCGGATTTGGAATGACTTATTCAATAGAGTCAACAAGTGATGGACACATTGTTTGTATCTATTTTAAACAATACAAATCATTTAATAATAGTTTCTTAATATTGAGGTCACAAATTAGTGAATATAAAAACTTTTGATATGGGATCCCATCAAATTAATGTATAACAATTGAATTTATTTGGGTTGAAGAAAGAATACATAAGGATGACACCATATTATTAATACCTTGGACGAAGAGAATGTTGACGTTTGAGATAGCATCATGAGACATTCTCCTCAGAGGGTCCTGTATGGACTAGTAGGAGGGAATGTGGACTTCATATTGACGTGCCTCAGATAGTCAGATGAAGGAACCAAGACATTGGTTTCATGAGGGAACCTCGATATGTCAAGTATGGTCCAGGATGACTTAGCATGATCATCCCCAAGGAAACAAATTTATATTATGTTTTTATATCTACTTGGAGAATCCATAAATGTCATGGTTAAAAGACATAGGGAACAAAAACATGGTTGGTGTGGCAGTAACAACATTGGACAAGGGTTCTCCTAGAAAGAGGGAGTGAGTTGGTTCAAGCACAAGGTAGACATGGAGGGAAAGACCTTCCAACATCATGTCAAGAAGAGAAATTACCAAACATAATGCTCAGAGATAGGAAGTCTCTAGGAGCAATATACCTCCAGGACTGGATCATACTAGATAGTAGAGACAATTCTGGTGATCATGGATACATCCAGTCAAGAACGATTGTAGCACAACTATGGTGATAGATCATGTGAGGAGGAAAAAAACATTATGAAACTTAGAGGGAGCAGGTGAAGTAGTCCCAATACATGAGTATAGCCATGAGATGTTGAGGAAGCAGGCATGGTAGCAGTTCCAATGTATGTAGAGGCACTCCTAGAGAGGGAGGCAGAATCAATATCAATATTGAAACGTTCTTCAATTTTCCTCTCAGCTATTATAATGTATGTTAGAGATGATATTAAAAAGAGGGTCACCTTAATCCTTGATATTTGGGAACTAGAAACTAATTCTACTAGTATTTCAACAAGGATTTCAAATCTCAAAGAATATCTCCAAAAAGAATTAGAAAATTATGAGCATTTTTCAAAGAAGTTGTCAACACCTTCACTGGTAGAATATCAAGTATTAACGATGTCCAAAAAAGGGAACAAAAACTCCCATCGAAAGTCTCACATAAACAAATGAATGCATGTTGGCTAAAAAGAATCAAATGTTTACAAGAAATTATTATTGATTGTGACACTATACATTCAAAAAAAAGTTATTTATTTATTAATTATGTTGATTTAAAAAAAAAAAAAAAATGGAGGGCCCACATTTGATAATGGGCTCTATATTACGCACAAATGATTGGTTACAAGAGCAACTAGAGGCTCTAAAAACTTCATGGGCTAATGAATTTGACAACCTAATAGAATTATCGCAAGAAGAAGTTGAGAAATGGTTAATTCATTTTGTAAACAAAAAAGAAGACCAAGAAGATATTATTCATTAGTTTGGTTTTGCGATAAAATATGTTGAAGATGAGTTGTTCGAAACCAAGATCAAGCACAATTTAATGGTTGCTCCCATCTGGGAGTACATTGAACAATGGTTAAAAAATTCTTTGATCAAAATAACTGATCTAGATTCCTAAGAAGCAGTTACGACTGGTAAAGCACCTCCAAACTAGCAATGTATAAAAAGAATCCCCAACAAGAAAATGAAGAGTCTTTCCATCATAGTAAGTAGAGTAACCATTTTGTTAAACTTTTCCTTGTTGAGATTTGGGTACCTTGGAAAGTGGTCCCCTTATGTTTGTGAGCTTATAAACACATGTGGGAAGTACTTTGTACCATGTACTATGTACTTTATGTCTAATTTCACTTTGACTTAGGAGATTTAAATCAAAAGTGAAATTTGGTCATTTTAGCCTAAAATGACAATTAATTCACTTTGTGGGTGAATTAAGGGACATAAAATGAAACTATGGAAACTTAAGTAAAGTGGGTTTTGAGTTGAGATTTACTTGAGATGATCTCAACCATTGACTTAGGATGAGATGAAATGATCTGATCCACCCATTTATTAGGTTTCCTTATGCATCCTTAAGGAGGGCGCAAGGGCAACGAGAGGCTCATTCATTCACTCTTATGTTCACTTGAGGAGAAGAAGGAAGAGCATGAGCTTGAGAATGGAGGCATTGGAAGAGGGAATATTGGGTGCTTCCTTGCATGGAGGAGATTTTGGAGCTTGGGTCCCTATTATTTGATGGATTGAGCCTATTTTGAATGCATGAAATATAGAAAAAGGTCCTAGCAGCCTCGTGACCATTGATCATGCTTTGAACCCTAGATTGAGGTTATACCTTGATTGAGGATTTATTTAACATTGGATTAGGTTTTGATAACTCATGAAAAAACCTCAATTGAGATTTTAATATTAATAACTTGATAAGGTATTAAAAATTACCTTGGTCAAATTTTTATTTCACTATTTTCACACAGTCCCTTGCCAAAATGCTGACCAAAATTCATAGATTCACCCTACTGCTAATTTTTATAATAAGATAAAAGGAACACCATTGGAAAACTACAAATTTATGTTATCTCGAATAAATCATTAAATCCATTCCTTCATTTCTCATGAATATCACGAGGCTAAAGAATATCTATCTATGCAACAATAACCTCCCTTTGATTTGAATGGCCATTTCACATTCTTATTTTGGTTCCTCTTTTATCATCCAACACCATTAACCTCACAATATAATGGTTCATTGTTCCCATGCATTATGTTTATTTTCTATAGGTGTTCCCTAGAATAGGTTTCAATGCTTGTCTTGGTGTAATTTCTACCATAGATATTCCCCCTTTTTTATAATGAGTTATGTTTTGAAGGGCATATTCTCTAGTGTTCTATTTTCATTGGACCTAGATAGAGGTGAAACGACTTTATCATATTTCATATTTGTAGATATGCCTTGATAAGAGATACTTTCACCACACTATCTTCCAATGGTTGCATGTTTCTTTATTCCCATTTTATCCTTACCCTACACAATTTGACTCTTTTCAAGCATGGTGGTGTTAACGCTGAATGAAGTTCAACCACATTAAAACTTACCAGCCTCCCAAGTAATATAATCTATTACATTACATCTCTTTATATAATCCTTTTCATATGGAAGATAGTAAAAATACTACCATAGAATGTATTGTAATAAAAAACTGATGAGGTTCTTGCATGTACATCCTTGTGTGAAGTCCTTAGATCCTAAAACCGGAAAAAATCCAAATAAAATTACCATGTTCCCTTCATTTATGTAGGTTTACATGCAATTTTCCCTTACCTATCGTTACAGTTGTAGCAAGATATCTGATTTCCCCATTGGCATTGTACTTTTGCTCTACAATGGCACCAAATTATCGCATTTGAATGCAACCTTTGAAATGGACTTAAAAATTGTATGTTTTAATGTAATGTTTCAAATCGACTTAAAATTTGTGTGTTTTCAAGAGGAACATCATTGTTTCTCTAAAGAATTGCATATTGTATTCACAATGTTGTTCATGTTGGAATTTGATGACAACGAAATCCTCCAGGATTAAGATTTTAGATCCTATAATTCAGTGTTGGTTGTAACTATTGTGACCATGTTAGAATATGGGTGAAAGCGCATTCAATAGTCAGTTCTCATGTAACTGTGTATTTCTATAAATTTATTTTATGCCCGTAGAGGCTAAGTGTGAGGGAGAGATGTATGAGTGAATCTGTTGTAAATCTCCTTGATCTAAATAATAAGATAATTGATGCCTTCGCTTGGTGGATGTAGCCCAAATCTTGGGTGAACCACGTAAATCCTCGTGTCAAATGTTTGATCTATTTTCTGTATTAATCTGCTACATATTAACTCGTTAATGGTGGTTGAAGGATAACCAGTGGTATCATATCTGCGTTGGAGATCCGTTAGGACCAAATAGTGGTGCAAGATCATGAATTCATATATGTATTTCAGAGGAAAAGTGAAATGGGAGTGTCGTTTTTTAGATCAACGATGGGGGCTCTGCACAGAGGGAGCGTTGTTTTAGGGTAGACTTACGTTCTTCACCATTTTTTAATTCAACATTGTCCTATCTACTTGAAGGGAGCGCCGATTTTTATCCCGTTCTTTTGATGTTGTCCTTCAAGTTTGGATGCCTCCAGTTAATTGTGAGCTTGAAACTTGAGATCGATCAAGAAAGCGTGTCAAAGAATGTGGCGAGTTTTTTTATCTCGAAAGTGAGTTACTAATTTTTTTTTTAATTCAGGGAATGGATTATTAATTACATATTTGTTCTTAATTTAGAAATAAGAAGCTAATTTCTCATGAGAGAACTCATGTTTTATCTCTCATGAGTGTAACTTCTCGATCATCCTCAAATTTTATCATGTTAATGTAGTGAGAGGAAATTGACAAGCTGGGATCTAAGATGGCGAAAACTCAGAGTGCTAAATCTGAAATCGAGAAGTTCAATTGCAAGAACAATTTCGAGATTTGGAAGGTTAATATGCATGATTTGCTCATGCAACAAGGCGTGGTGAATGCGCTTTTGGAAAAAGCAAATAAACCCGCGACCATAACATATGAAGACTGGGATGAGATTGATGTGAGAGAACTGAGTTCCATATGCTTGTGTTTGAACGATGATGTTCTATTCAACATTGTTGTGGAGAAGACATCAGTCGATTTTTAGATGAAGCTAGAAAGCTTGTATATGATGAAATACTTGACGAATAGGATATTCCTGAAAAGGAAATTGTACAGTTTATGCATGAAGGGAGGTATGAAAATCGCTGATCATTTAAATACTTTTAATGCTCTCTTAGTTCAGTTGACTAGCATGGGAGTAAAATTCGATTATGAAGACAACGCAATTACATTATTGTGTTCTTTGTTCACATCATGGGATCACTTTGTTACCTCTATTAGTTTCATCACAACAGAAAGTATTGAGTTTGATGTTATTGTTGGAGCACTACTGTCTGAGGAAACAAGGAATAAAACCAATTCAAAAACCTCTACATCTGAGGCGATGATGGTTAGAGGTAGACCTAAATAAAGAGGTCAGGGTCAGAGGGATTTCTCTCTATCAAAGTCGAAGGGTAGAAAGAGAAATCTTAAGTGTTGGTTTTGTAGTAAATCGAGACACCTGAAGAAGGAATGTCGTAAGCGACAACGAGCCTCCAAAGACGACCCTCCAAAAGAAATATAGGAAGCAAACACCACTGAAACAGGTTCAACAATAGGTTCAGGTATGACTGATAAAGTTTTATCAATTAGTATTGGTTCACGTCATGTTCGACAATGGTTATTAGATTTTGGTGCTTCAAATCACATGTGTCTTCATAGACATTAGTTTGTTACTTACTAGTCTATAGATGATGGAATAGTTTACATGGGAAATGATATCTAGTGTAAAGTTGTGGAAATTGGTAGCATTTGAATTAAGATGTTTGATGGAACTGTTAAAATACTAACTGATGTGAGACATATACCTGAGTTTAGGAAGAACCTAATTTATTTGGGAGTGTTAAACATTGGAAGATATAAGAGTATTGTTCAAGGTGGAGTTATGAGGTTCTAAAAAATAATCCTATTGGTTATGAAAGCGAAGAAGGTTGGTAACTTGTTTCTGTTAGAAGGAAGAAATGAATTAGATCATGCGACATCAGTATCTAAGAACGACAATGATTCTGTTCGATTGTGGCATCAACGGTTGGGCCATATGAGCGAACAAGGATTGAAGGTATTATATGATCGCAAGTTACTTCCTATTCTAAAGTCTTTAAAGTTAGATTTCTGCAAGCACTATATTTATGGAAAATAGAATAGGCAGAAATTTAAAACCGAAAGACACACTAGTGAGGGAATCCTGGACTCTATCCATTCTTATGTTTGGGGACCATCTCCTACTATTTCGTATGGAGGATCATCATATTTTGTAACTTTTATAGATGATTTCTCTAGGAAGGTTTGGATCTATATGTTATAAAGAAAGACTGATGTATTTACTATTTTCAAGCAATTTAAAGCTTTGGTAGAAAAGAGCATTGATAGGTCTATTAAATGTTTAAGAACTGATAATGGTGGTGAATTTACATCAATGGAATTTGAGAACTATTGCAAGGAGTTTGGGATTGATAGGCACAAAACCACTTCCTATACTCCTCAACAAAACAGAGTTGTTGAATGCATGAACATGACTCCTCTAGAGAGAGCAAGGAGTATGCTAAGTAACGCCAACTTGCAGCAGGAACTATGGGCAGAAGCAGTAACTACAACTTGTTATATGGTGAATCGATCACCATCAACAACAATAGAGTGCAATATTCCTGAAGAGGTATGGAAAGGTCACCCTTGTAATTATTATAATCTTAAAGTTTTTGGTTGTGAAGCCTATGCTCTAATTCTGAAAAATCAGCGTTCTAAACTAGATCTCCAAAATAAAAAAAGCTTATCTTTATTGGTTATTGTGATGGTACGAAGGGGTACAGGTTGTCGGATCCTACTACCCACAAGATCACCATTAACATAGATGTAATATTTGATGAATCATCTCTTATCAAATCATATGTAGATGTTCAAATGAAACAGGAAGAAGCGCCTAAGTATCAACAGATTCAATTTGAAACTAGTTCAAATACAGATGAAAGTGAACATGAACAAGTTTATAAAGATGTTCATGAATATTTCCCTACAGAGGAAGACATCGCTGATAATAAAAATCAAAGGAATTTGGATGAGCCACAAACTTCCTTAAGGAGGTATATGCGGGTCAGAAATCCTCCAAGAAGGTATGATGATTTTGTTTTGTCGGTTTCTTTAAGTACTAATGATGATGAACCTTTGTGCTATCAGGAAGATGTGAAGGGTTCTAATAGTGATAAATGGAAAGAAGCAATGAAGGATGAAATTAATGTTTTAGCAAAGAATGTTACATGGGACCTAGTAGAACTACCAAAAAACAGGAAAATTATAGGTCGCAAGTGGGTCTACAAGATGAAGAAGGGTGTTGATGATAAGGTGGAAAGGTACAAAGCAAGGCTAATTGCAAAAGGATATTCTCAGAAAGAAGGTATTGACTTTCATGAGATTTTTTCACCAGTTGTTAATATTGTTTCAATTCAAAGTGTGTTAGCACTGGTTGCATTACTTGATTTGGAATTGGAGCAACTAGATGTTAAGACTGCTTTCTTACATAGAGATTTGGATGAGGAAATCTACATGAAACAGCCTGAAGTTTTCGTTCAGAATCACAACAAGAAATTTGTTTGCAGGCTTAAGAAATCATTGTATGGTCTGAGGAAGTCGCCCACACAATGTTACAAGAAATTTGACTCTTTCATGGTGAGACAGAATTATACAACGAGTGAGTATAATCATTGTGTCTACTTTAAGAAATTGAATAATGGCATATTTATTATCTTAGTATTGTATGTTGACGATATGATTTTAGCAAGCAAAAGCATCACTGCGATCAACAGGTTAAAGGATCAGATCGCTATGACATTTGATATGAAAAATCTAGGAGCAGCAACGCAGATTTTGGACATGGAGATATTCATAGATAGGAGGAATAGTAAGTTTTGGTTGTCACAACAGAGGTATGTTGAAAAGATACTTTTGAGGTTTGGTATGAGGGTAAAATCATGAATCTAGGTAACACTTTCGTGACAATGCGATCACCAAAATTCCTAGCGGCAATTTTTCGGCCGAAAAAATGTTGCTAGAAATTTTTTCCGTCGAAAATTTGCACGTCAAATTTAGTGGTGCCCTCGAAATTTGTGTACAATGTTTTTCGGATGAATTATTTTCTCGTGGTAAGCATATTTCGACCGAAAGATTTTTCAGACGAAATATTTATTTTTAACGGATTCTGTTAAAAAATAGGTTTCAGCCGAAGTGGAAAACCTGAAAATGGGACTATTTGCAGGAATTGCAAATTCTCTCGAGCTTATTTCATCTTTGGAGGTAGCTAACTCCTACAAATACTCTAAATTTAGTTTCAAAAATGATACCAACATTTTTTAAATTGAATCTATTTTCATTGGATATAATTTGTTTTCATTTTCATTTTTTTTTATCTAATTTTATTTATTTTTATAAAAAAATCACTCATAATATTTTTAGGTGAGATTATGATTCGGTGAAATGAAAAATCCATATCTCTAAAAATACACGATGGAAAATTATGGAAAATTTATATTCATAATCCTTAAATTGTTCTCTTTAAAAAGGTATTTTTAGATTTTACTTTTAAGTAAAAATTAATATAGTTACATGGTGGAGGAAAACATGTGTTTAAAATCTATAACATTTTCAGATTGGTCAACCTAAAAAAATTATAGAAAATATAATATTCATCGGTTAGAGTCAAAACTATAGTCACCACAAAATAGAATCTTTGTAGATTGTTGAAGTATA
This sequence comes from Picea engelmannii, assembly GCA_009831015.1. NCBI lineage: Eukaryota > Viridiplantae > Streptophyta > Pinopsida > Pinales > Pinaceae > Picea > Picea engelmannii. The sequence goes on along the minus strand of ML794805.1, from coordinate 151,786 downwards.
TTTCATTTGTCAAAACAAAAGTTTAATAATGGATACATTGTGGTGAAAAAAAATAACTCATTATCTTTCCCTTCATTTTTAAAAAACATACTCTCAAACAATTGCCAAATTGACATATCAAATCTCAATAAAAAAAATTTGAAAAATAGTCACTAGAAAGCTAACAAAATTCTTCACAAGTTTTGTTTTTACAGTAAAGTAAAATTATAAATAAAAACATATTTTTTTTTACCGGAAGTTGAATAACCTATGCAAAAGTTTTACCCATGAACAATGTGAAACCAGTTTCGATCCCTTTGGCTTCCCATTTTAAACTTTATTCAAATTTACGTCCTAGTACAAAAGAAGAAAAAAAATATATGTCTCGAATACCATATGCTAATGCAGTAGGAAGTCTAATGTATGTGATGGTTAGTACAAGGCTAGACATTTCACACACAATTGGAGTTGTGATAAATCCAAGTAAAGAGCACTGGACAACAATGAAATGGGTGCTTCGGTATTTAAAAGACGCAAGTGATTATTGTATCACTTATAACAGTGGTTTTGAATTAGTATGTGGATATGTTGACTCTGATTTTGCAGGTGATTTGGACAAGAGAAGGTCGACTTCAAGGTATGTCTTTACTCTTGCATGTGGACCCATTAGTTGGATGTCAAAGCGCTATAGAACATTGTTACTTTATCCACTACAGAAATATAATATGTCATCGTTTCACATGCTTGGAAAGACACGGTGTGGTTGAAAGGTTTGTTTGGTGAGTTTAGAAAGATGCAGGACAAAGTAAAGTTACTTTGTAATAGTCAAAGTGCTATTCAATTGGCTAAGAATCCAGAGTACCACAATAAAACAAAACATATTCCTATCAAGTACCATTTTGTAAGACAGGTCGTCGATGAACGTGGAGTCTCTCTTGAAAAAGTTCATACAAAAGTGAACTGTGTAGACATGTTCACAAAACCAGTACTTTTAGAGAAGCTACGATGGTGCTTGGCTTCTCTTGGCTTGCAAAAAAAGTGATGAACATAAAAAAAAGCAAGCAAGGTATCAGGTTAATTGTTGTCAAGGGGGAGATTGTTGGAATTTGATGACAACGAATTCCTCCACGATTGAGTGAAAGCGCATTCAATAGTCAGTTCTTTTTGGTAGAGGTAGCCCAAATCCCGAGTGAACCACGTAAATCCTTGTGTCAAATGTTTGATTTGTTTTGTGTATTACTCTGCTGTATATTAATTCGTTAATGGTGGCTAAAGGATAACAGTTTGCTGACAATGTTGCAACTGTTATAGTCATTATTTCGAACTATTGCGTTGAATACTTATAGTGAATGCATGGTCTTGTTAGCGTTATCGAATTCAAGTTTTCCCAAGTTTTGTTTTACAATAGCACTTTGTTTTAAATAATTTAAATATTATATTTTTATATCAAAAGAAAGAATTTGTATTTTAATGAAAAAAAAGACTGTTATCCTCGTTCCTAGATTGTGTTGCTGAAGCGCAAAATGATTTTCACTCTAAATTTAACATTATTGTATATCTTTTCGTCCAATAACAGAACTATTTATGGTGGCAGAATCCTTAAAATACTGCTTCTGAACAATATAGAACTCTTTATGGTTGCAGAATCCATAAAAATTTGCTTCTGAACGACATAAAAAAAAATGTTAGTTTCTTTTCCTAAACTTTGTTCTTTTCCAAAAATTAACATATCCTTCGGTTCCTTCATTGCCCAGTTGGATTAAATATTTGGCCCATGAAATAAGGTAGCTTCTCACCTTCAATGTAATATAATGTAAATATAAAGTAGTTTTAGATAAATTATTTATAGAGTTTGTGAATTGAGTTTAGCTTTGTGGTCATGGAATAAAGTGTTATTTTCCCTATCCAAATTATTGAGTATATTGTTATTGTAAGGGTTTTAAGCTGCATTATTGATCTAGCACTTTCTAAAGAAAAATCTAAAATTTACTCTCTGTATTATCCTCTAAATAAATAAAAAATTATCAAAAAAATTTAATTGAAAAAAAATTATTTATAAAACCTAAATAAATTAACTCAACCAAAAATTTAACAGAAATTTGGCAAAAGTTGTTGAATTCTGCAAATGTTGTTATAAACTTTCAAAAATTTAATGCCTTTCAAAATAAAAATGGACATAGTGACCCTTCTCTGCAAACAATATCATCCTTAATTTAACTTTAGACTCTATTCCAATTTACAAGGACATGATATCAGGCCTATCATCATAAGTATTTTAACAAAATCTAAATACACATTTTGCCAATGTTATTTATACATTTTCAAGAATTTAGTGCATTCATAAATACAAACCTACCTTGCAACCCTTCACTAGACACAGAACGCCCTCCTTAATTTGACTTTAGAGTGTAATCCTAAAAATGTACTAGACATGAGTCCTTCAACATAAACAGACTGTTGTGCCTTAAAGACAAATAATTTAAAACATATATTGTATTTTACATGTAATATAAAACATTTAAAAGAAAATAAAGTGATAAAAACGCTATGAAATACAATCTATTGGATATGCTCACTATCACGTCTACGAATGAAAATTCTTTATCTTATTGAAGGATCTGCTACAACCCATGTATAGGAATTTTATAATTAACCTCACTCGCTGAAATTGTCCACTATTGAATTAAAAATAAAATTCAAGTGATTAATGTGGCTATGATTTTATAAATCAAGTAAACAAAGATGCGAGATTAAAATAAAAGAGACCAGGGACAATAACAATGATAATAGTGAGCGATAATATTTGGTTCATAGAAGTCTCAAAATTCAATACAATCAGCCGACGAGGGAATCGTACTTTTATCCGGCATAATCAAAACGTTTCGGCTTACATTATGAAACTTTGCATGCTGTGCGGGAATCGTAGTTTTATCAGGCATAATCAAAACCATTCGGCATACATTATGAAACTTTGCATGCTATGCCTTTTCGCTCGGAGCACAGTGGGTAAAACGTTTATACAGTGCCACCAGTGTCATTCCATTAACCAAAATCAAAATTCCTAGAAAACTACCAGCTGCACTGCATATGAAATATTTAATTTCGTTATAACTAGTTAAGAGGGAAACTTCATACAGTTACAAAATCAGACTTTACCAGCTTCAGTTCGAGGTCTCGAGAGAATTCATGTTTTATAGTCTGCCAACTTCCAAAAGAACCTTTAAAGAATTCATGTTTTATAGTCTGCCAGCTTCTACAAGAAGCTTTCATGGGCCAATATGTCAGCCATATCGAGCCGCGCACATGCCATTTCAGTGTTTTCCCTTGTAAATCTTTCTTCAACGTCCACGTGATAGGATGCCCATATCCATCATCCTCTGTGAACACGACGCCCCCTTTCTTAGTAAAAGGGGAGCACGATACCCTACTGTACCCATTTTCGAACCATGGACTAATAGCTCTACATGGTGCTGTTAGGGTTGTGGACAGCACCTCCTGTCCTGTGAAATTACTATGAAGAGTCCAATCCAGAGTTCCAACATTTGTTCTTTCTTCTGACTGCTCATATTTCCAGCAACTACCCCCGAGGGTTTTTAAGATCTCTGGGAATTCAAATCCACTGTGGTAACGGTGACTTATACTCTCTGGACGTAATTCACATCGAGGAGGAACATTGGACGACTGAGAGAGTGAAAACATGCGTATATTAGATTGATCGAGATGGGAAGTGCCGTTCATCTGAAAATTCAGGCAATAGCGCAATAA
>ML794805.1:119240-144907 GCA_009831015.1 Picea engelmannii | reverse complement strand
CCGAAATCTTTTCATAATCATTTCAGCATCTTTCCGTAAATTATTTTTATTGTTGTACGAGTTTATATTGCAGCACTTAAATCACCTCTCAAGCGTGAGAAATAAATTCAATTTTCGGAAAGAGGAAGAAAAACCTTGAAAAAACACTCGAGGTTGATGGATTAGCATTTCACATTTAATACGTCTTCTTAAAAAATAGCCTCAGGAAGCAGTCGAGGTTGATTGATTAGTTTTGAGGTGACACATGGAGTAAGATAGAAATTCAATATTCAAGAAGAAAAATCAGGAAGAAGCACTCGAGGTTGATGGATTAGCATTTCGCATTTAATACGTCTTCTTTAAAACATACTCAGCAAGCAGTCGACGTTGATTGATTAGCATTTTGCATTTAACAACTTTTCTAATATGATGATATTAGATTTGAGGTGACATAAAGAGTACGCTAATATTGTTCTATAACCTTGGGAACATAAATTTCATTTAAAGTTTTACAGTGATTCAAGTTGTATGTATAATGGAATGATGTTGTGAATTTCATTTAAAGTTATACAGTGATTCAAGTTGTATGTATAATGGAATGATGTTGTGAGGAGTTTTGTGCATTGGATTTAAAGTTTTACAATGATTCAATTTCTGGGATCCTTGGGATCATAGGATCATAAATTTCATTTCAAGTTGTATGTATAATGGAATGATGTTGCTAGGAGTTTTGTACATTGGATTTACAGTTTTACAATGATTAAATCGTGATAGGAGCGGAAGGTCAATATGAATGGCTCCTTCCTTACTGTTCACGCTTGCGAACTCAAACCGGTAGTATGTATAATGGAATGATATTATGAGGAGTTTTGTCCAATTTCAATGTATAAAATTAAAATGTAAAGTGGTATTAATAACCAAATATGAAATGATATTGTGAGGATTTTTGTCCAATTCCAATGTACAAAATTAGAATGTAAAGTGGTCTCAATAACAAATTGAGATCGTTAATTTCAATGTATAAAATTAGAATGTAAAGTGGTGTTAATAACGAAATATGGAATGATATTGTGAGGAGTTTTGTCCAATTCCAATGTACAAAATTAGAATGTAAAGTGGTATCAATAACGGAATGATGATCATTTTATATCCATATTTAGCTTTTAACGATTAATACAAAACGGCATGGTACTTTGTAAGTGATATTGTAATTAGATATATTAATATAGAATTTTTTAATAATAGTAGTGGATATTTATGTTATAGGTGGATTTTTATGTAGCCAATCACCGTCTATGTTGTTCAGGAGTGGAAGAAAAATATAGCAAATACAACAGAGCTAGATTACACATGCATCAAACCAAGAACAATAAACATACACTTGACACAATGATTTATGTGGAAACCCAAATTGGGAAAAAAACATGCGTAATGATTATCGGTCTTCTTCTATTCAAGGGAGAATTACAATAGCCAACCCATGCATACAACCATCCTCTCCTCACACCATAGATCACATAGTTACACGAACAATTCATAAGTAGATTGCATGCATGCACATGTGCATGTGCATCTGCATGCGACAGCATGAAGAAATTCATTGGCATGTTTCCAACAATCTCCACCTTGACAACAATTTACCTGATATATCATGCCCTTAATTCATCACCTTTTCTGCAAGAGAAGCCAAACACCATCACAACTCCGCAACTTCTTTGACAATACCATTACGTGAAAATGCCTGCACGATTCACTCCAGTATGGACCATTATGTCTCCATCAGTAACCTATCTCATAAACCGATGTACTTGTCCAAAACTCATGAATCGTAACCACAGACCAAATCGTTGCAACCATTGTAGGTGATACATGTGTTTTTGTGTTTGAAGCACCCATTTCCATGCTTCTGACCTGGTTTTGCCATGTGTCTATTGACAACACCAACTGCGTGTGAAATGATGACCATTTCTCCATCGCAATCATCAAACTTCCTACTAGCATATAATACTCGAGACATATAACCCTTTTCTTCTTCATCAATTAGGACATAAACCTAAAGAGAATTTACAATGGAAAGCCAAAAGGATTTTACGAGTTTCACATTATTCATACTCAATTTCCTAAGTATCTTCACCACATAGTTCTGTTGTGATAATCGTGCTTACCATATTTCTTGTCTTTGTGTATTTCCATGCCCAAGATTTATTTTGTTGCTTCGAGATCCTTCATAACAAACGTCATAACCAATTGAGCCAACATGTTGATCTCAACCATGTCTGTTCTTGCAACAAGCATAACATATAACACCAAGATAATGAATATACCACAAACACAGTGGTTATACTCACTTCTTTAAAATTTGGCTCACCATGAAGGAAGCAAACATCTTGTACCATTTGCCTAGCATGCTTTAGGCCATATAATGTTTTTTGAGCTTGCAAACAAATCTCTTGTTGCGATTCTGAACTAATCTTTCTGGTTGTTCCATATACATCCCCTTATAAAAGGAGATTCATCAAACATTGCATCTCTGTCCATGATGATTTTGTGGGTAGTAGGATCCCACAATCTGCACCCCTTAACATCATCACCATATCAAAGATCTACTTGTTTGATTTGGGTCCTACTTAGAAAGTTGATAAAAAACCATAAGCATCACAACCGAATGATTTCACATTTGAGTAATTACCAGATAACATGTTCATACCTCTTCTTGAATCTTCCTGTCTTTTGCAACCGATGGTGACTGAGATACTAGATAGCAGAACCGCTTATGTCCACAACTATTGTTGCAACTTGGCATTACTGAACATGTCTATTCGATCCCAACATCCTTGCAATACTTTCCAAGTTCCATGGATATGAACTTACCTTCATGTTATATTCTCAAACACTTGATTGACCTGCCAACACATCATCCTTTCTAAAGACCCACATTTCTAAACTGGACACACTGCTTCACCTCGAACTTTGCATTCGAACAACTTTGACCAAATCCAGCCAAACTAGCCAAGTAAACCTTCACCGCTTACCTCCAGGCCCATTTACAATGGAGTTCACCAAGCCTTTTATAGGCTTCATTACATGTGATTCATGGACACAATACCACGGGATACCCAAAAACATGGACCCGAAAAACCACCTGCTTTAACCTAAAAACAGATTTAACTCATTTAACTCTTTCACTGAGTCAAGGTTAACCCAACATACATGCCCCCCCACATATTCAATCTACCTAAATCTATGTCTAGATTTTTCATAGGTGACCTGATAAACCAGGGGTACGCATGCCTATCCAAGTCTTACAGACATATGTCCATTTACATGCAATCAATAATTTCTACAACTCCAAAGTAATTACAATTTTTATTATTATTATTAATATTTCACAGTGACTCAACCATCACCGCCCTGCACCTTCTATGCAAACACAAGTGGTGAGACACAATAGACAGACAAAACTTCATCAACCATACCTGTAGTTGAATTTGTTTCTATTGTGGAGTCCTCTTTGAATGCTTGTTGTCTTTTCCAACAATCCTTCTTGAGATGCCTAGATTTGCCACAAAACCAACATTTTGCCTTACCCTTACTGTCTTTTGACTTAGACCTCGTTGTACCTTTATGATATTTCCCTCTTTCTGTAGATCGACCTCTGACCACCATTGCTTCTATTGTTGAGGTTTCCTTACTGGATCTTCTCCTCATCTCCTTAGACAAAAAAGCTCCCACAATATTGTCATAATCAATGGTATCTGTTGTGCTAAACCACATAGTTGTGACCAAATGATCCCAAGACTCATGAAACAAACACAGTAGCATAACCACCTTGTCTTCATCTTCGAACTTTACTTCCATACTAGTTAATTGGCAAATCAAAGTATTGAAAGCATTCAAGTGATCAACAATTTTTGTACCTTCTTTCATCCGCAAGCTGTACAACTGCCTCTTCAAGAAGATTATGTTTGACAAGTTCTTTGTCATATACAAACTCTCCAGTTTGGTCCACAAACCTATTGTTGTCACCTCTTCAACGATGTTAAACAACACCTCATCTGCTAGACACAAACGAATAGTACTGAGGGCTCTTGCATCCAGATCCTCTCAGTCCTCGTCTGTCATGCTTGTCAGTTTCTTTGACTTTCCAACCAAGGCCTTTTGCAATCCTTGTTGCACAAGCAGATCCCACATCTTGAGCTTCTATAGTGCAAAGCTATTCTTAACGCCAAATTTCTCCATCTCAAACTTGAAACTTTGCACTTTCACCATTAGAAAAAAACACCCAAACCACTGCTTATAAAATCAAACCCTTTTAAATGTGAAAGATTAATAGTATAAACCCTAAAAAAAAAAAATTAATAAAAGAGTTTTTCTAAAAAAAAACAATATTTTATACCTAAAAACCCTTTTTATTAACCTCACCTCTTATAAAAGAGTTCACTTTTTAAAACACCCACTCACTCTTTTAATAAGGGTTCGAACTTATACTCCGCCTCACCCACTTGTCTCATTAAAAAACATTAAAACTCATGACCATGTCACATAATAAGACAAGAATACCTTTGCAAAAACTTTAGTTTATACCATGCAAAACGATTTTTTGGTTTTTAAGATCGTCGCACCTTGTATGAGTATCACACGCGACGATTAACCTTGTCAATGGATAGTGTGCGACGATTTGGACTCAAATTGTCGCACCTTGTATTATTATGCGCCTGCGATGATATCGCATTGTGTACAATGTATGGTTTGCAACGACGTCGCACTATGTGTTGTGTACGACCTGCGATGATTCCACACTTTCTGAAAATTTTGTAAGTTTGTGTGCTATCGTTGCACTGTCCCACAAGGACGACCCACGATGATGTAATAAAACCTGTCCTCGGCTCTCCACTTCCACTTCACTTGGCTCGGCTCGGCTCTTCGATCCAGCGACCATATTCTTTTCTCCTTCACTCTCTACTCCTTCAACTCTAAGCTCTAATACCACTTGTTAGGCAGCAGAAGAAAAACATAGCAAATATAACAGAGCTAGATTACACATGCATCAAACCAAGAACAAACACACACTTGACACAGTGATTTATGTGGAAACCCAAATCGAGAAAAAACCACGGACACCGATTATCGGTCTTCTTATATTCAAGGGAGAATTACAATAGCCAACCCAATCATACAACCATCCTCTCCTCACACTATGTGCTCACTTGCACTCGCATTGTACATTGCGCTCACATTGTCCTCTACCTCTATGGGTATGCTCGTATATATAACATCTATCACTCAGTTACACAGACTGATAATGAATAGATCACATAGTTACACGAACAATTCATAAGTAGATTTCATGCATGTGCATCTACATGCGACCATGTTTCCAACATATGTGATGCCACATGCCAAGTCTCGTGGATTGCCACCATGTCCCATGCATAGGACTTAAAAAATGGGGTTCGCATCTTATCCAAAGGCAACGATCCATCTTTCCAACTTAATACATGCTGCAAGGAACAATGATTACGATAGAATGTCAACCTTGAAACTGGTATGGGTGGTTATATGGCTTAGATGATGAAAAGGATAGAGTTGTTCAATGAATCTCAAATAGTTTTCATAATTAGACTCTTATGGCATGTTATATGACTTATATAATAAAAATGAAAGAATTGTTCAATGAATCTCAAATAATTTTAATAATTAGACTTAGTGCAACCATCAAAATCTTTAGTTTTTATTTATTAGAGAAAAAAATGTATTTTTGGTTTCATCTCATTACAATCCTAGCTTCTAAAGGATATCAAATGGTGCACCCAAGTTGAATTAACGTTGTATCTATTAACATTTTTGAAAAAGGTTAAAATATGAGTTTACCCCAAGCCAATCATAATATATAACGACTATATCATATATTAATAATATCAATCTTTATTTTGATAAACTCTACATTAAATCTGTCCCTTTAAATCTAAATTTGAATAGTCCATTTTTATAATGAATATTAATATAGTTTTATTAATTAATATTGTGAAATTTAAAAGAATTAATTATAATGAGAACTAATATTTATTGATTAATATTGTTAAATTTAAAAGTTATATAATATATTGGTGAAGAACCTATTTTTATATCTTTCTGTGACATTATGTAATTTTTTATTGGTTGAAGAGAGTGATGTAACTATTTTTTTTTATGTGGTTTTAATAATTATTGTGAGATTTAAATATTGAATTAAAAAAGTTAAAATTTAAAAATCTCTTCAAATTTCATCTAGCCATCACTTTAATTTGTCATTTAATGTGAGCATTCTTGATGTGAGAGATATCATTATTTTAATCTCTTCTTGATGTAAAAGATATCATTTTTTAATCTATTTATGTTCCTTTAATTTATGCTTTAGTACTTAATTGATTTGATAGTACTTCTTGCTTAAGCCTGGTCATTTAATGTGGTAATTCTTTTTATCTATTCTTTAAATTTGTAAATTTTAATTTTATAGATAAATTTAACTCTCACAAAAATTTAAGATAAAAAAAAAGAGCTTGATAATTAGCATTTTGGTCATATAACTTTGATCTCAAATCCAACAATATATTGCATTTATGTTATGGGTAATGCATATTTTCAATGAAAACACCCCACACTACTCAAAAGTACACACAAACTTTAAATGTTACTTTTAAAAAAATAACACATCTATATATAAATAAATACTAATTAAAAATTATAAACAAATAATAAATTACAAATTTAAGTGTTTTATAATTGCTTTAACTGTTAATTTTGGATTAGTACATATAACTACTACAATTACTTTAACTATTAGTTTTGAAATGCATACAACTATTATATTAAAATATTAAAAAACACTTATAAACAGCTTTGTTGCTAATTTCCCTTATTATTAAAGGTTTATAGATCTATTTTGAAAAATATTTATGAAGGACTGGCCGAGGCTCTCAGGTTTGAGCCATTGCCTTAGTACATTGGATGACTCTTGTAAGTATAAGGTTTGTAGAAACCCCTTTGCTATGCATTTTGAAATTCCATTGTTTATATATTTCATGCTGCTCTAAGAATCTATAATGATGTTAAAATATGAATTTTGTATCTGTGATTTACATTAATTTAAAAAAAAAACATGTTGTAAAATCGAGTCAATTTCCAATGATGGGACAATTCACCCTAATTTCTCAAGTGATTTAGATAACCATGGATTGTATCTTATTTGTTGATTTGATTAATGGTTTGAAGATTTGTTTGATGATTGACATGCTTTCCTTGCTCTCCCTTCGGCGAAATATCGGTCCTGCCCTCTCCTTCCGCGGATTCATGCCAATGAAGCCCTCTCCCTTTTTCAATTCGCCTTTGTGTGGTGTCGCCCTTCCTTTCGAGCACCTAGAAAATATTGTTGTTTCTGATAAGGTTATAAGACAGGTTAGTTCAATTGATCTAATGTTGATGGTTATATAATGTTGATGGTCATATGTTCAAGTGCTTTATCGGTTTTTTAACGAGTTGAATTCATTTATGTATTCAGAAATGCAATTCAAACAAAAGAAAATAGCTATTTTATCTAAATTTACATTATTGAATTCAGGCAAAAAAAAATCAAAAGATAAAAAAATTTAGTCAACCCCTTTTAAAATTATCTAAAGTATTATGGATGGTTGAGTCCCTAAACTGATCATGGCCACGACTGAGGAAATTGTCGAGCACTTCCTGACTACCGATTCATCACTGATTCTCAAACTCCCTTCCGTAGTTGAAATTAAATTCACCTTCGACTAAGTAATAATTAAGAAGGTGTATAGTTTTGTTCTATAATTATCTCCAGCGAAATTGTTGGGTGAAAAACGCAAGGAACTCTGAACCTCAAAGTCTGAAGTGAAATAGTTCAAACCATTACAGTTTTGTTTTCAGTGGATCGGCAAGTATCTATAGCTTATATCTTAGTGGTCAACTTGGACGCAGTTGGTAGGCACTTTGCGCTTTGAGATCAACCGAACGAAAACTTTAAGGTTAATCCCATTGCATGGCCTAATTTTTTTTCTGTATTCCATGGCATGTCTTAATCTTGACATTAACTTGCCATCCTCCTCCACCTCATATTGCAATGTTTACGATGTATTCATAAACCACCGTTGCCATTACGTCAAGAAAACCTTGGCTAGCGATCTCTACAACCACCATGGCCCACACAGATTGTCACTATTGTTGAAAACTTTGGCTAACCATCTCTACAACCGCCTTCGCTGACACAGATGTGAGTATTGCTAGATGTTATGATTTGGAATTGGAAGAGGTAGATAACCTAACTCATCAAATTGAAGGCGCTATTCAAAGAACCAAGAACCTCTATCCATGCATCAATTTGTTCTCCAAGATATGTGGAGTCAAGTTGTTGAAGGAGATCGTAATGATGTTGGATTCAGGGTCAACCATTATTCAGGTATTCTACGATGTCACTGTAGGCTAGAGTCACGAACCATTCTTCGGGTATTCTACGATGTCACTGTAGGCTAGAGTCACGCACATGCTCAGGTCAGTGTTGCGCCTCCTGCACCGGAAGAGGAGCGAAAATGGAGTGTATGCTCAAGCCCTCTACACACAAGCGAAAATGGTGATTGCTTCCTAGATTTTGTTTACTAGCGCGTGTTGTTTGTTTCTTGAAGTTGACCATAGGATTTTCTTCGCGCAGTTTGTCACTCGTTTACAATATCTCCTCCACGTCGTTCACGTAGAATGCAGGGTTTATCTCCGGAGCATCTGGACGGTTCTCAACCCTTGCCTACAGGTACACCTGAGGGCTCTCCTCGGCAAAGTGAAGTCACAGTTGTCACCACACCACAAGTGGAACAAACTGACTCTCTAGAACCTTTCCGGATTACCAATACTCGAGAGGACTTTCGACTTCACCCTGGTTCTGAGCGACCATTTATGCGACTGAATTCTTCTGGAGAATTAGTTGTTACATCTTCTGGATCACCCGTTGGACCTTTTCCCGGCATAGAAGGCCAAGATCCTTTTTGTTCTACAGGTGTTTTCCGAAGGGACCTTTTTGGTCCTGGTTCACCTATGATTTCTGAAATTAATCCTCCTGTGATTTTCGAGATCTCTAATCTTGAGACAATACTGTTGACTACCACTTATCACTTTACTGTCCCTACCGAAATGGCCCATCTCACGAATACTATGAGTGTCCCAACCGGGTTCACTGCGGCTGGTCTTGCTCCTATAAACACATAGCGAACGCCCAATGTCACTCCGACACTACCACTCGGATACCATGCGTTGAATGCTTCTATTCCAACACTTCCGCAAACCCCATCTGGTTCTCCAGGTGGTCCTTCTTTTCTTGGGCACCCTATTCCCGGTTTTATTCTGACACTCCCTCAATTTTCTACTGGTAATCCTAATCATAGTGGCACTATCCCATCCATTACACCGAACTTGCAGATTCTCGTTGGTGGACAAGGTGGTACGATTCAATTTCCTCTTACCGGACATATTCCACTTACTACCCAACCTTCGATTGGAACACAACTTCCGGTTGGAACACCACCTACGATAGGGGGACCAACCCCACCTTTTGGACAAAATATACCTCCCTCTTTGGCCCAGTATTGGAATCAGATGATACAAAATCCTCCTCAAACGAATGGGGGGCAACAGTTGTCTGTCCCTATTATAGGCGAACCATATCCAGGCATACCCAATCCTATTTGGGGTACAAATTCTCAAACTCATGTCCCCGCTCAAAGTTACAATCCCTCGAGCTACTATCCTCTCCAACCACCACCGCATTTGCCTGGGTCTTCCCATTATGCGCAGACCGCTTACGGTCCTACTGGTTTGCCGACAGGGCTTCCACCCCAAAGCCACCAGTACCCGCAAGTGAATCGACAGTTACCTTTTCTTGCTACTTTGGATTTGTCGGATTTGTCTAGGATTTTAAATGATCCTATTCGTCACTCTCCCCAATGGCCTGTTATTCCCGCCAAGCTTCCATCGGACATTCCTAAATTCGACAGCAAAGTGGGAGAGGACCCAAACAATCACATTATGACTTTTCACCTATGGTGTTCATCCAACTCATTGATGGATGACTCTATTCGTTTATGTCTTTTTCAACGAACCCTTACCGGTTCTGCTGCGAAGTGGTATATTGAATTGCCACGAGGTTTCTTCTCTGATTTTAACACCCTAGCTATGGATTTCCTTACGCATTACCAGTTACCAATCCGTTATGATACCGGGACTAAGATTTTGAATTCCTTCAAACAGACTAAAGGCACTCATATATCAGATCATATCCATGAGTGGCGAAGGAGACGACGTCTCATTAAAATTGAACTTCCCGATCAGTTACTGGCCGAATGGTTTACCAAATCCTTTGTGAACGAAATTGGTAAGGACATTTCCATGGGTGGCGTTGTCACGGAAGAGCAGGCTATAAGTCGTGCTCAATATCTTGATCTTGTTTATTCGCAAACCGGGACCCTTTACGATTTATTACCTGATTTACCTCGTCCTAATACTTTCATTACTTCAACTACTTCCGTTGCCTCGCATGCAGCTAATGGTGGGATTGGTATTGCCCAAACCCAATCACATTCGGTTTCAAGCACAACCCCTAAATCTGCTTCTTCTAATGTTCAAAATGCTTCATCTCCTGCTACTCCCAATGACAAAACTTCTGAGGTAAATGTTGTCCAATCTACCCCAGCCAGTAAAAACAAATCTACAAAGGGGAGAGGCAAGAATAAGGAGGGCAAAAATACTAATCAAGAAGATCAAACTAAAACCACTCCTGTTGAAGATCGGGATAAGCGCAAACCCCGATACCCTTGCCTTATCTGTGGTGACGATCATTACACGAAGGATTGTCCACGACGTGCCGAGGTCACTAAGTTCCTTCAAGGAACTCCAAAACCTTCTACACCGGATGTCCTGTCCCAACCATTCCCGTCTCAACAACAGGCTCAGTTGGTCATTCACAACCAACCCTCTTCTTCTACCACATCATATGTTTTGATGTGTACTGGTGATTCTAAGCAGAACAACGTTGCACTCACGACTCGAGCTAAATATTATTCTCCATCTAAGGAGAAGGTTGACAATTTACCTCCTACTTTAGTACAACCCTCTCCCGCAACTCCACCTACTAACAGTCCTCTTCATCTCGAATGACCGAGCCTTGAAACAGTTCTGCGACCACCCCCAAAAGGTGTCGTTAGGAAATTGGCTTTCAATCCTCATGCTCGTGTAGCCCAGAACTACAGTATTGTTGAAGATCTGGCCCAGGCACCTTCCACGATGTCAGCCCTTGAAGTCCTTTAGTCTTGTCCTGCACAACGGAAGGCACTGTTGAAAGCTATAGGTGGAATTGACCCGGAAGATACGAATTTGATAGTCTTTGACTTGGAAGATCACATTCCAAGGTTACCTCCTCAACTTGTGTTTCAAATACAAGTGGTTGTCTCCAACAAAAACATTTGCCGAACCGTTATTGACGAGGGTGCCTCGACGTGTGTTATGTCTCTTGCTTGTTGGAAAGCCATTGGCTCTCATTCTTTGAATGAATCCCAGAACACTCTTAAAGCCTTCAATGGCTCCAGTTTTAAGCCCTACGGTGTTCTTCCTTCATTTCCCATCACGTTAGAAGGTAAAACGGTCCAAGTAGAAGTGGAAGTCTTTGACGCTCCCCTTGATTATAATCTTTTGCTTGGTCGTAGCTGGATCGATTCCATGCGCACTGTTGTGTCAACACTTTTCCGTGTAGTACGTTTCCCTCATCAAGGAAAGGTTGTTACGGTTGACCAACTTGCCTTCTTCAATTCTGATACCCGTACTCGCAACGTGTCGTTTATTGCTAAAACCCCACCAGGTTATGAGAATGTCGGTGTAGGCCTTTTAAATGACCCCTCGTTAATGGGTACTTTTCCCATTCCACCACCCGATGTTCCACGTCCGTCAGTTGCTTCTATCAACATGATCTCCATCGTGCCTCACGAACTTCCTACGTCTCACGACCCTTGGATTGTCCCTGACCCTGGAGATCATCTTCGTTTCGGCAACGTAATGCCGTTAACTCCGGTTGAATCCGCCTATCAGGCCATTCAATCGGTAACACCTTCTACCCCCTCTCTTGATGAGTTGTCTCCTGATCATTTTCGTGTTATTTTTCCCACTGACGAGATGATCATGTCCATCATGGAGGACACCCCTTGGTACGATGGGCATCATCATTCCATACTTTTTTCTGGAACAACACACTCTTGAGAACTATCAACAGATTTCAACTCCGTCGACCGTTGTTTTCATCTCGACGATTCCCGCGACTACACACGATGTGTTTGCTGAAGGGAACTTAAGTAATATCTCGCCCACGATTCCCATTGACATATCCATTAAACCTGGGATTGTTGAAAATGTCCATATTGGAGCTTCGTGTTCTTCCGACGAAATCGTCGCCTATACGTCTCTTTTCAAAGAATTTCGTGACATCTTCGCCTGGAGCTACGAAGAGATGCCAGGTATCGACCTTGCAATTGTTGTACATGAGATAAAGACATACCCCGGAGCTAAACCTGTCCGGCAACGCCTTCGTCCAGTTCACCCACGTAAAGCTATTGCTATCAAGATCGAAGTTGAAAAACTTCTGAAAGCTAGATTTATTTATCCGGAGGCTCTTATAGAATGGGTTTCCAATCCTGTCCCGGTTGACAAGAAAGGAGGCAGTATTCGTGTATGTGTTGATTATAGGGATATTAACAAAGCTTGTCCGAAAGAAAACTTTCCTACCCCCTTCGTCGATCAGATTGTCGATGACTGTGCCGGAAGTGAAATCTTCTCTCTCATGGATGGTTTCTCCGGCTATAATCAAATTAACATTGCTCCCGAGGATCAACATAAGACTGCCTTTATTTATCCTTGGGGTACTTTTGCCTATAGGAAACTCCCTTTCGGTCTTAAGAATGCGGGCGCGACGTTTCAACGTGCTATGTCTTATGCTTTTCATGATATCAAGCACATTGTTCAACCCTATTTGGACGATTTACCCGCTCATTCTATGCGCAGAGTCGATCACCCTACCCACCTCCAAGCCATTTTCATTCGTTGTCGGTTCTATCGTATACGTTTAAATCCTCATAAATGCATTTTTTTCGTGGAATCCGGTCGTATTCTAGGTTTTATCGTTTCGCGTCACGAGATCCGGGTGGATCCTATTAAGGTTGAGGTGATTCTTAATCTCCCTCCTCCTTCTACACTACGTCAGTTGCAAAGTTTGCAGGGGAAAGCAAACTTTCTTCGTCATTTTATCCCTAATTACGCCGAGATCACTCGTGGTTTTACGCGGCTACTAAAGAAAGATTCAGAGTTCGTCTGGGATACCGTTGCCAACAATGTTTTCAAATCTTTGAAGTTGTCCCTCACGCGAGCTCCGCTTCTCTTTCCTCCCGATTACAGTCGCGATTATTTCCATTATCTTGCTGCCTCGGAGTACACTATTGTCATGGTTCTCGTCCAAGAGGATGATGCACACGACGAACATGTTATTTACTACTTGAGTCGAAGTCTCACACCAACTAAAATCAAGTATAAACATGTCGAAAAACTGGCCTTGGATGTCGTTCAAGCCGTCCAACGCTTCCGACACTATATCCTCTCACGCAAAACTACAATGATTTCTCATTGCAACCCTATGCAACACATTTTGACACGTCAATTTCTAGGGGGAAAATACTCCAAATGGATTGTGATACTCCAGGAGTTTGACTTGGAATTCGACCGCGCCAAGTCCAAGAAGTCATTAGTTTTTGCTAAGTTGATATGCGATTTTCCCCACTCTGCAACGGAAAATGTAGCAGTTGATTCATTACCCAATGAATCTCTTTTCATTATTAGCACTGACGATCTTTGGTATGGGGATATCATTATATATCTTCAAACCCAGACTTTTCGGCCTACTTTGTTTAGTACTGAACGACGTCGCATACAATATCAAGCTCGTCAATACATTATCCTCGGGGATACTCTTTACCGTCGGGGGATTGACTCTGTTTTTCGACGTTGTCTCACGTTCGACGAAGCCAAGAAAGCTCTGAATGACTGCCATTTAGGAGCATGTGGTGGTCATATGTCTGGGTATGCTACTTCCCAGAAGATCTTACGCGCAGGGTATTTGTGGCCTTCTTTGTTTAACGACTACATTATTGTCGTTCAGAAATGCCATGCCTACCAGACCTACAATCAGAAAATTTGGTCACATCCTGCTCCTCTTCATCCTGTGGTCTCAGTTGGTCCTTTTGCAAAATGGGGCATCAATTTCATGACATGTCACCCTCACTCGGTCGGGGGGCATGGTTACATCATAGTAGCCGTTGAATACTTTATGAAATGGGCTGAGGCGATGCCGACATTCGACAATACTGGAAAGACCGCAACATTGTTTCTTTTTAATCACATCATAGCTCGTTTTGGTGATCCCCAAGCTATCGTCACTGATCACGGTAGCCACTTTAGGAATTTTATGATGTCCGAACTTAGTGAGAAGTTGGGTCTTCATCATGATAACTCAACGCCCTATTATCCACAAGCCAACGGCCAGGTCGAAGCAATCAACAAAGTTCTCATAACTATGCTTCGACGAATGATAGGGATTCATAAAACAAGTTGGCACACAATGTTGTTTTCGGCATTGTGGGCGTACCGGACATCTATCAAGTCCGCTACTGGGTTTACGCCTTTTCGGTTAGTCTATGGTGTGGAAGCCATTCTTCCTATCGAATGCGAGATACCCTCTCTGAAGCTATCTTTTGAACTCCTACCCAACACTTCTGCTGAAGAAGAACGTCTATTGTATCTTATGCGATTAGACGAAACTCGACGTGACGCCACTCTAGTAATAGAAGCCCAGAAAAAACGTGTTAAGGCCCAATACGGCAAGCATGTCAAAGCTCGCGTTTTCTCCTAAGGTGATCTTGTTCTTCTCTATGAACAGGATCGAGATGTGTTAGGAGCTGTAAAATTCGAACCCATGTGGTGAGGTCCTTATATGGTTCGCCGAGTTTTGGAAAAAGGAGCATATGAGTTGGTAGATTATGATGGTATCCCTTTAAGTGAACCCAGGAATCGGTTATACTTGAAGAAGTACCATGCATAAATCATCTGTGCACAAGTACTTGTATTTTAATGTATCATACATTGTGTGTGTTACTATAGCTTTCTTTTGTCGTTATCTGGTCTCTGCCTTTATGTGACGTTTTGTTTGATTTCCATATGTCGGAGTTTTCGCTACCCTATATTGGCTTCATTGATGGTGCTAGTCGTAGTCTTCGAAACCTTGCTTCCGCTGCGTGGGCAATCTATGCCCCAAAAAATGAACTTGTATCTTTACGAGGTGTGTGCCTCGAACGTGCGACCAACAACATTGCAGAGTATAGCGTCATTATTGAATTATTGGTTGATGTTATCTCGCTTGGAATTTGTCATTTGGTTGTGCGACTTGACTCGCAGCTTGTAGTACTACAGTTAAGTAATATCTACTCTATTCGAAGTCCTACTTTGTTACGGGTGTATTTGCGAATTCACCTCTTGGAACGTTATTTTGATCACTTTGAATATCAACATATTCCTAGATGTCTAAATAGACTAACAGATGCATTGGCTAATTATGTATTGGACAGACATTTGAATCATTTATAAATCAAACACATCGAAATTCACACAATATAAAGTAAACCGGTAGAAGCCGTCTGTATATATAACGATCAAAAGAGTTTTTTACAAAAAGTTTGTCCGAAGACCAAAATGTCAAAATTTGAAGCTCATAGCTTCTATAAAGTGACATCATGGATGACGTTCACGATAACACATGACTACCCTAGCAACCATACAGAGCAGTCGACTCATAGATGCTGATACCCCTACAGTATGACGTTGACCGCGTCGTGGAACCTCTTCCAGAGTCATGTCGGGAATGTCTGCAGTCAGGCCCTCTAGATTCTGTTCCACCACTTGGTAATCCTCAACAAACTGTGGTGTTGCCACTACCTCTCCTCGTCGCTGGATGCGAGAAGTTCCAGGAGGTCTGTAAGGTCCAACATCTGTGTTATCAACAAACGATTTTGTATTAGTCTTTGGACAAGCATATAAAACAAAAACATTTGAATATGATAAAAATTCACAAAAACATTTGAAAAGAAAAAAATGTGTGTACTTCTTACCAAGGTCCCCCCGTTGAGCATCCTATGGTAATACCAAATCCGGATCTCCTTGGAAATCCAGCCCAGCATAAGCGTAGTCATCAACCATCAACATCTGTGGTTGAAGCCAGTCAAAGAAAGTATCATTATATTTGATGATCGGTCTTGCTACGTGCCGGGACATGAGCCAACACCATCTCAGCATCCGCGGATCCCTAGGAGCCGGTAAATTCCACTCCACCTGTAGCCTCAGTAATGGGACCCGCTCAAGAAAGAAGGATACCAGCAAAGATCCATATCTGAATTGCTTTAGGTCAGCCCACCTACATTTGGTTAATTGCTTTTTTACACTGCATAGCACGACATCTGCCCAGTTGAACACTCGAGGCTCAGTACACTCAATAGCATACTGGAAGTAACTCTGTAACGCCATATGAGGAGCAGAACTCCCAGCCATCCGAGCTATAGTGAAATAGATAGTATGGAGGGTCAAGTCTCGTACCCCCTAGATCGCCACTTTTCCTTTCTTTCTCTCAGCCTCGAGGACGCAGTGTAAATTACAGTACTCACTCATCTTTAGCCCACCACCTCTACTACCTGTCAAGCTCACATAGTACCCTCATCGTGACAAAACAGTCAAAAAGTAAATGTCCTCAATGTATAAGGACAGTGTGTGGACCCCCACATGGAACACCTGCTGCTCAGGGTCCCACATACGCATCAGGTACTCTAATAGTCTGACTTGGGCCCTCATGCCCGGGGTGCGAAAGTACTTCAAGAGCCCACAGTCTCTCAAAGAAGCTATGGTAGGTGGATGATTTTTGGCCATTGCATTGTCCTCTTCATGTTCCCTTTCACGCCACTCAAGCACCATGTTGATGGCCAATTATCTGCATAAGGAACACAATAAGAGATTTAATAACTTTTTTCATGCTTTGGATCTTTTTCATTGGGTAAAAATTTAAAAAAAAATTGGGCTTTGCAGTTCTCGCAGGTGCCCTGTGTGCACAGTGCGAGAACCTCGCAGGTGGCTTTAGGCTCACCTACGAGAATGCATCATTCTCGGAGGCCCCGTATGGCTTGCCTGCGAGAATGGCAGCGTGCATATAGGGCTTGAAAAATCAACTTAAAACTGAAAATTTAACCAATGAAATTACAAAATTAAACCATGAAAGTGTTAAGGACGAAGAGCTTACCTAACTGTCGCAGACGGCTCGCTGAATGATCTCTCGTAACTCCCTCAATCTGTCGCCAAACTTGGAGGGTAAAATAGGGGTTTTTTGAGCTCAATAGTGGAAATGTAAAAATGGTGTGGTAAAAAAGAGTATTTACTCCTTTTATTTACTTTTACTATATCATTTTGGTTTTTTATGATTATTCATCGATGAAACCCTAATCCCTAATGTCATGTTGAGTGTAATTCTTGCAGGTGTGATGACTTTGATGATCAAATACAGGGATACGGACATATTTTTCTTTGTTATCGCGTGTTTTTGATTGTTTTTTAGGGTTTTTGTATAAAATCTCGAGCGTCGTTTTTGTCCGTTCTTGCACTCGTAAATGCATGAGAACGTGATCGAGCATACTTTTATCACTTTTTCGGGCTCAACAAGGTTATACGAAAAAGGAACCCCCTGGAGTCCTCTTTAAGCTCTTTTCAGACTCTCTAAACATGAAAAAATCGCCGAGCGACTTTGCTATTTTCACGCTCGATAAAGTATTTGAAGTAAGCATCTGGTGAGCGATAATTTATCTCTTTTTCGGTCTCATTCAGACTATTTTACGAAAAAGGAACTGAGAGAGTTAATCTTGAAAAACCTTCGAGTTTTCTATCTCTGGACTCGTTAAAAAAACATTGACAGACCCATGATGGGACCGAACCACTCCTTCTTAGGGTTCGTTAAACATACTCCGAGGGACTCGTCCGAAGGATGAGCTTATATCAACAAGAATATGTTATCCTCCTCAAGCTTCCATAAAAATAAAGAGGTACTCGCCAGAAATGGTGGGGGAAAATTTGGGAAAGGGATATGTTTTCACCTTCGTATTAATTGGCAGTAAGTGTCGCTCTTGAACATGACACTCCCTATTCATCGCATTTGAAGCCGGTTTGGGAAATCCATTTATCTCTCATTCGATTTCTTACCAGGTCATTCCCTGCGTCGTCTTTGAGTCAATGCTGCCAAATCATTGGTCGTGTCGTTCATATGTTCAAGAGAAGTCCATCTAAAACCTAAATTGAGTCGGTCATTTGCAGTTATCCATTCTCTCCATGTCGGCCTTCCCTGTGTCCAGTCCAATTCACATCATACTCTGTTTCACCTTCAAAATATTTCGTGTCATTGATGGGGGATACATCAAGGCCCTCCTGTGACGAGTTTTGTTCCGTCGACTTCAACTCATTATCCGGAATCAAGACTTAGAAATTATTTGGTACCTTGGAGCTTGCATGCCTCAATGGCAGGTTTCTTCGCTTTTGATAGTGGGTTTACATCATTGACCCCTGATCGAAAGATTCCATAGGATGTTCGACTTCAACTCATTTATTCACACTCGATGGATTGTACTATGGTACCTTGGGAGTCATTGACATCAATGGTGATTTCCCTCGCACTTGTTAACGGTTTCATCAATGACCAGTAATCAAGTGGTTTCTACCATGTTCGACTTCAACACATGTAATCACATGGTTAGATTTGTACTTTGGGCGACGAGATTGAAGATCCTGGATATCATCTTTGTGATCCAGGTTGCGATGGAGTATGTATAATTTATGACACATAGATCCACTGTGTATGTCTCGTGGCTATGTCGTCTTGATTTGAAATTTCTCGCATAGATCCACAATGTATTATGGTGGCTATGCTATACTTTGATGACATGGATCCACAGTGTATGATTGGTGGCCATGACCTATGTCTATAATGTCATCAGTCTATGATCTGAGTATGGGAATGCCTACCTCAGAATTGGTGTATATGATATTCTGCAGATGCTTGGTTGTTCGCAGGTTTCCCATTAGGTGTGCTCCTGGTTCTCAACACACACATGCAACTTACAAAGTCTATCGGTTGTCACTGGTTCCAACCTCATACTTTGGGGGGCATTCTGTTACCCATGATTTTGGTCATCATGATGATGTATTAATGATGGTGTACTCAGGCTCTTCACAAGAACTTTCTCCTGAGAAAAAGTTATTTTCATCTCTTCCAGAAAACTCATTTTTGAAGACTATTCGTAGGCTACTAGTATATTTGCCTGCGAGAATGCATGATTCTCGCAGGCTGCCTTAAGCCAGGGTGCGAGAATTTCACACTGTGTTGAACTGCTAGGGTGCGAACTCTTTCTAAAGCAAGGAAAAAGATGAATTCTCGATGCTTCTAGAAGGGAATCTTCTAGAAGGATGAGATGGCATTCGAATGGTTATCCTAGTACTGGATTCCCTAATATTTTGGGATCATTCTTATCCAAGTAACTAATTCATTCTCTCCTATATATTAATTGAATTCTCATGGAGAAGGTTAAGCAAGATTCATTGGAGAATTGGTGAAAGAATTGTGTGAAGGACTGAAGCTACAACAACTTGGAGACTCCAGCAAGTTTATCCAAAAGAGTTGATCTTCTTCATGCAAGTGAGCAAGTGTGTGTGTCGGAGCCAAGGGCCATCGAAAGGAAGTTTGCGACATCAAGGCTCAGGTTGTAATATTTACTTTCCATTAATATGATACAGTAGCATGTCCCTTTCCCATAAAGCTAATTCCACTTTATTGTATAATTCCTTGATCATATGCATAGATTGACTGTTGAATAGATTGTGCTTTCTTCACTTTGGTTGGTTTGTGTTGTCTTGGTCTTGACTGCACGAGAGCATTGGAGCGAAGCGGGAGCAACAAGGACCATAGGAAGCGATAATAAGGTATGTTCTTTATTCTTGTCTCCTATTTAATTCAATGGTTGGAATCTAGGGAAAGAGTCATGTTATGTCTTGCTTTGTTCTAGATCCAGGTGGATCTAGGGAGATCAGTTTGTGTCCGCACTTACGGATTTATCCAATAACAATCAATCAAAAACATATTTTAGTCAAATATTTGATGCATGCAAAACCCTCTTTAAATGCTCTTTCTTTATGCATTAAACCATAACAATTATGATTTTATCTTTTTAGATTGGAGGAGGATTACACTTAGCTCAATGCTTATATTATAAGTATTATAGGTAAAAAATCTCAAGTTTTAATGATGTAAATTTCAACCACAAGGTCTTCACTTAGTGAACTTGTGGCATAACACCTATGTTCATGAGATATTAGAGAATACCCCTAATTTCACTACATATTGATAAATACCTCCAAAATCCTTTTGTTTCCCCCCCTCCAAATACATATTTCCAATAAAGAAACCCTTATTTTTACTAGATACCCCTTTTTATACCACTCAATACCTATAAACCCCCTGATACTCACACCCCCCTATATCCACAATATATTGAATCTATTTTTCACAATTTAAAAACCCACTTTATGAATGAACGTGATAAGATATTGGTCAACAAGATGAATCACCCGTGATTTCAACCTATTATCTAGGAATCAAGATGAACTCTCTAAACTTTAAATAGATATAACAAAATCACCCAATTGATATATCTTAAACACATTTTATATAATTCTACAAACATTATAAATCGTATCTCATTGTTGACTCCTAAAGCAAAAGAAAATATCCAAAAAATGCAAGAAATTTTCCTTGGAAAAAACAAATTTACAGGTATAGGACATAGTTGTGGTTTTATTGAGTATACATGGCGATCATATGGATGTGAATGCAAGATATTTATGGGTAAATATTGGTAAGTTACATCTATGGCTTCTAAAATGCATGATTACCTATGTTCGTACGCAAAAATAATTCACAATTTCCTTTCTAGATTTTTTTTTAGGCAATCATTCACTATGGGTTTTTCTATAAGGGTTAGGTTGGTCCTGAATTTTACTATAGGGGTTCTAATAAAAAAATTCAACTCTTAAAACATAATATAGTTCCCTTGGAAATTTTCATAAATTTCAAACCCCATTCAACGTTTTTCTAAATTTTCACAAATTAAAATATAGAATGTTGTAGAAGATCCTCTCTTGATGATTCTTGATTTCCAAGCTTACTCCAAGTATAAATTCCAATTATCCCTACCAAATGTATAATTTTGTTACCAGTTGAGTACCCTACCAAGTCCCAAATGGGTACCCTTATTCCTTTGGGAACCCCAAGTTGCAATAGGTTATATGAGAAGAGTAAAAAAACTAGAATTTAGATAGTATTTCTCCTCTAGAGAATATAAGGTCCCCACCTCCTAAGTAAACACTCAATATTGAGGCCGAACTAAATACTATTTGATCATGATTATTTTTAGCATTATGACATCCATCTAGTATTGGGGTGCAAAAGGGAAATTTCTCAACCTCAATCCTCCTTTCATATATATCCCTTGAGGATCGTGACATTTGTCCAACTCATAAAAATTACTAATTATTTAAATTATTTAAAATGAAAAATAGATATTACTCATCACATCCCAACCTCTTATCATTTTTTTTACTCTTAGATGTTCCCTGGATCCCTTTTCTTTTCCTTCAATGAGTGGGTGTGCATGAAATTACTATTTTATATTTAAAAAAACTTAATTTTATTTCCATTTAAATCACCCTTTTCTATATTCATTTCCATTTCCAATTATAAAATAAGTTATATTTCCCTTTTTACCAAACATGTGCATAAGTTTATATTATCAATCAAAGCACTCATTCAATTTACCAAGATAAAATAAAATGCATATGGAAAATAACCTTTCTCCCAAAGTATTCATATACACAAGTAGACATAAATTGATTCAAAGTCAATATGAAGGGTGATATTAAGATATCTAAGAGCCTTCAAGTATTTTCCACCAAGAGCTAAAAATAAAATCTACAACTCGTCAAGTACCCTGCAACAAGAGATAAAGATAACATCTACAATTATTCACGTGCATGATACCAAGGGTGGCATGGCCCTAGATGCCCTTTAAGTACCACCTAATGGTATGTACCAAAGGGTAACATATTCCGACATGCCCTTAAAGTATCATATTTAAATGATGGGGGATGGTTCCATGGTTGGGACTTAACTAAAAAAACTCATTCACCATTAGTGAGAGAGTAATGGTCACTGAAGAATAAGAATTGGCATCTTACTGTGTGCCCCTCATAAGGACCTTGTAAGTGACGAAATTTGCAACCTACCCTTATGGAAACATGTAACCTCTAAGCAAAAACATTTAAACCTATGTTTTTCAATCCCTTACATGGTAAGGATGCAAGTGTGTAGGAACAGGCAACCTAGAACTCATCTCCTTGATGGTACTCATGCCACATATGGTCATACAACTCTTTTTCCATTTCTAAGCTTATTTAAAAAATGTTTTCCTATCTCTCCATACATCTAGAGACAACATATCAAATAACATTGTCGAATGATCATTAATAAGAAATGATAAATTTCATATACATGTCAATCATTGTCAAATGATCATGAATAAAAAATGAGAAATTTCATATACATTTCATTAGATAAATCAACCCCATCCTGTGTCCATGTTCATTCAATCTAGATTCCATATTCACATGTGGTTCTTCTTGTCACACTCAACAAACCACTAGTATAATCTTATAACATAACATTTTCATCATGTATCCACATGTTCATTTTCAACATTCCATAGCATCACTAGAATATCAAAGAATAAACCATAACTGATATATGTCCACATCAAGAAATAATCACATAAAAATACATCAAAGGTCTATATTAAATCATCCATAAATGTATTTGTTGACCAACTAGGTCATTCTTGTAATCAACATGCCCTCAAATAATAACATCATAATAGTTATTAATCCCAAAGAAAAAGAGGGCACTACATTGATGGCATGGAAAACATTCAAACCCCTTTTATGAAAGGAGTTTTTTTATAGGAGAAATAGATATTGGATTGCGTAGCTCGCAAATAAGAAAGATGAGGACATTTAAGGATACCAAGAAAAAATATTAAAAATTGGAGGGTCTCTCTTCATCCCTCATATTTGCAATCTCTTCAATTTAGTAGTCAAACAGAGCTTCCCTAAACATTGGAATTAAAGCCTCATTATCGATATTTTTAAAAGTGGGGATAAAACAATCGCTCTAATTATAGGACCATAATTATTATGCCCCTTTTACCTAGTATTTATAGAATTATTTTGGAAAATAAGATCAACATATGGCTAGAAATCCATAGAAAAGGAGCTAAAGTTCGAGCCAAATTTTAGAGTTACAATTCAATTGTGGAAGACATTGTTACACTTAAGATCATTATGGAGGAGTGAAACATTATTAAAAATAATCTCTTGTGTTGTTTCATTTATTGTATAAAATATTTTGACACCATGCCTGGAGCCAACCTTTGGAATAGATTAGAAGAGCTAAAAGTTCCTTTCAAGTTGTGAGCTATTGTAATAAGTTTGTATGAGAATGGTATTGTCAAGTTTAGGAACACTAAGCATTGGTTAAAAGAAATTCATAGCAATATAGAACTTAAGAAATGTTTTCCCCTACCCCATACCCTTTTTAGCATATACATCAACAAGTTAAAGGGTTGTTTGGAGAAAGTAGAATGTGTTAGCTCAATCTTAGTTGGTATAATTGGCATAAGACCCCTAGGAATACTCATGAGAAAGTATAAATACACAAGTATCATTATAATAAAGGTGTGTTGGATTGCATTATTTTGTATAAAGGATGACGTTTGGAGATTCCTTCCATAAGGAGTATTTGATGGTGTTACCCTAGCTTAAGGGCTCTTCTTTGTATTCTTGTGTTGTTCATGGTGAATGCTTTGGTATATTTGAAGTTTAAGGGTTTATTTTTTAATTTTAATTGTTTATTCTCTCTTATATCTATAAGGGCTTACTAAAAGTGGTATCAAATCTCTTTCTTGAGCACAAAGTGGGTGAGTTTTCGTGGCATAATGTTTTCTTTTTTCTTTTTGAAGTTTTTTGATGGACAAAAAAAAGGATGCAAAAATTTAGATTGATTTATGAAAATTTATACGTAAAATTTGAAGAACCATCCATAGATATAAATTCCTCTTGAAAAAATATCCAATTAAAAAAAAAAACATCCAAAATGAAGCATGGGAAGTGGAGATATTGTTGTTTCAAAATCAACATTTTTTAGGATATTTCCAATGACAGCCACAAATTTCATAGATTGGAGATATTTCGACATAGTGCACAAATTTTAGTTAAACCAATGCCATTAGATCTGGAGAAGTTGTGGAATTTCATAATTCAGGTCATAATAGCCAATTCGAGAAGTATAATAGAAGTTATCATCATTTTACATTTTTGGCCTCAAACCTTAACTACATAAAGGAAATCGATTTCAAAGTAAGTGATTCTCTTTGAAACTATAGTTCTATTTGTGGGTTTTCAAGAAAGATCTATTTATAGGAAAATATGATGGCCATAGTATTGACGAATACATGAAAAATAGGAAGTCATTAGGGAGGAAGATGAGGACATTGTGAGCATTTCTGAATTTAAAAGGTGATGTAGAAACTTGGTGGAATTTTCTTAGCTATGACAAGAAGAAGGCACTTTTTTATAAAGAATATGAAAAACTAATTTTAGATAGGTGGTCTCATGTTGTGAAGAAGGATAAAAAGATCACTAGGGATTTACTTTCATGTGACAACTTCATCTTATAGGCTCATGGATGTATTCAATAACAGAAGGTCATTTTTTCTATTAAACCTAGTTTCAAATATAATTAACTTAGCTAAAATACCACAAGTTTCCACAAAGACTATTCAAAGCACACAAATTGAGGGTGAAAATTTTCAAAATTTTAAAGATTTGAAGATTACCATGGATAAATGTGTGTTTCCTTCAAATTTCTGTGCTATAGATATGTTTGATGTAGATATTATTCTTGGAAATCATTTGATGGACTCGAGTGGTAAAATCAATATGAATGCACAAAAGAAGTTTTTGAATCTTTGGTACAAGAAAAACAAAATTACATTGTGAGATATTTCTCTTACTAAGAAAGAAGGGCCTAAGAAGGTACATGAAGAAGTAATTATAGAGAAATTAATTGCAATAACTAATGACACATTAGATAAAAAGTATGAAGTAGATGATTGCATGAGATGGGACTGATGGAGGCGATGAGGGTGAAAGGAGAAGGTTAAGCGACTAGAATTTTATTTCACGTCGAAGGTTTTTGATGCTCTCTGAAAGGATAGCATTTTTTGTGGTACATCAGAGATATGAGGGTTCTCGTAGATGAAAAATATCCCTGCCAAAACATCAGTAGGTGTGGGGGGTTAAATCCCAATATAAAAAATAATATTTCAAAGATGTGGTTGCAGGTGAAACTGAACCATGGGCATAGGATGAGGAAATTG
>ML794805.1:98492-119190 GCA_009831015.1 Picea engelmannii | reverse complement strand
ATGGGAGTGACTGAGTCATATGAGCTAGAATATTAGGATACATGAAAGGATAATGTTGAGAAGTGGTTGAAGAACAAATTTATGAATCAAATGAGCAATAATCCTAGATACGAGGTCACCTCGATGCGGATTGGAGACTACATCCAATATGTCAAATACCACGTACTCATCAGGAAATTCATGGGAATTTGGCCATGAAAGAGGGACTTCTTGGTGTGGATGAAATCCTGGTGGAAGGTGAAGGGGAAAATGGATCTTCAACTAGGTTCCAAGGATTTATTCAAGGTTATATTTTCATCAATGGAGGAAAGGGATAAGGTATTTGAAGAGGGCCCACATTTCTTTAAATATGCAAACCTAAACATTTGGTACTAGATAGAAATATGGTCCCCCAAAAAGGAGAATTTCATGGAATCTCCCGCTTGGAAATTAGAATGTACTCGCTACCCCAGAAGTTCTGGGACCTTTAAACCCTAGAACGAATATGGAACACCCTCGACTCTTGCATCAATATTTCATAGGTAATTGAATCAACAAGGTATAACCCATATGCTAGGATCTGTGTTTATATGAATTTTGTAGGGGCACTGTCGGATGTTGATGTTTGGACAACATCAAGAAGACATTCTCTTAGATTAATAATTAACAATATAATTATTTGTTATTAAATAATATATATAATAAGTAAATAATAATAATAAATAGTTATTGATTATCCAAGGGATGCATCCTTTCATGGATGGTCACCATATGTTCTCTATATATGGAACACTCATCATTGTAATAATATATCAATCTCATATTATCTCATGTAGAAAAATCAACATCCCTCATGAGAGGGCCCAGGATCTTAAGAGAAGACATTGCAACCACATCTCCTAAAGTTCAAGTTTCATCATCCTCGGGGAATGGACCAACTGTTTCTCTAGTGAAGGTTGTGGTTCTTTGGTCGGCCTGTAATGTACCTCAAATTATTCATAAATTTATTTTTTTTCTAAGGAACATTAATCTCCAAATTCAATTATTAGACTCGTAATCAGGGGAAGGTGGAAATTATCTCCATTGTAAAACTCTGATGAGTTTTTCTTATAATATGATTATCAATGTCGACATTTATTTCCAGTCTAACATACACGGAACAAAATTCCCAAATGAATAACCTTCCATAACTCTAACATTCACATCAGTCCTAAAGTTATCCTAATATTCATATATACATTTATATATTATCTTGGATTTAGACTATGGGGAACTTTATGAATTACGACCTTAAATTCCTCCCCTAGCAAAACACCTCTATACTAGTGCGCAAGAGTAATATCCATTGGCCTAAACAAAACTCATACTATGCACCATGCAGGGGGGTCGGGAGTACACCCTTAGTGGCAAATGTTGGATTAACATAAAATATTGGCATTTAATCTTTGCATGACCAAAGACCCCGAACATAAGTTCTTTGTAACTAACAATTGGTTAAAGGTCTATCGGTTACCATTTACATAAACGTTTTGTAATGATGAGATTCCATCTGAACCAAATCGTTTAACCCTAACCAAACTGCCCAATATCTCAACTGAAAAATGACTCTCTTCGAATCAAGATTCTAACTGGACTTACCCTCTTTACTTCGTACGTCTTCAATGTGAAGGTAAGGTTCTCGACACGCATGAAATTTAAACTCTGATCCAACCATTAATGAAATCCTATCTGAGTGCGAAAAACGATGGTTTCATTTGACCCCTTGATCAATAGGCTCACGCCAACTATTTCCCCATCACATGGCCATTACCTTCCATCGTACTAGTATCCTTTACTCTGCATAGTAAGGACTCTCTTAGGTTTAGATAACATTCATTCGACATTCTCACAGTTTTCCAAAAAAAACACTTATGCGTTTACCTTCGCAAGGGAAGATTGAATGCTCAGAGGCTTCACCAGGTGGAACCCGACGTCCCTACCTGTCTTCTCTAGTAAGTTCACGACCCTCCTGTAACCTTACAAGTTGAAAGAGTACTCAACTTTCATTACAGTGGAAGAACTATTCTATTAGAGCTCTGGTTATGATTTTCTTTTGACAATTAGTTTTCTGTGGTTAGTTATTTATCTTGTGACCTCGATTACACATGTTACTGGGAATTTCCTTCATTGATAAATAAGTCCAAGACCTCTCGGGACCTTTCCGGTACCCTCTTTTACTCCAGTACCTACATTCTGGCACAATCAATTTAGCGACTATGGGGTTGTGCTTCTCTGATGGTTTCGCAATATCCCTGTATTTGTCTTGCAGATTTATGTTCTCTAATGCTACTATTATCTAATTTTGAATCTCTGTGAGTCCTCATGGAAGTATTAATCTCTTAATAAACCCTGATAAGGTAGAAACCCTGCTAAGGATGAGTGTTTTACTTCGATGAATCCTGACAGGCCACCTGCTAGCCGAAACATTCAAAAGGATTTCTGTAACTTTCATTCAATAAGAAAAGTAAAGGGGTCACCCTGTTTCCCAAACGATTCATAAAGGAAAAAAATATTATGTAACAAGCAATATACGAGTCTTAGGCACCTTCTCATTATATACTATTATTATCGTTTTCAGGGTGGAAACCACCATTCAAGAAAGGTATTCGACATAAGTAGTATTATGGGTGAGGTGTGTGTAAGGTGAGAAAATACATTTCGATGATATGTTAGTTCAGTACTACAGTTTCCAACACTTATATCTTTCATAAAAATGCCCGACTACTATACTAACTGGGTTCTTATATTTGGACTGAAGTATATAATGTATCTCATCTTTCTTTCTGGATTATTTAAACCTTAGCATTCTTTATTTGCTTTTATTTCGGGTATTTAAGTTTAATATCTGTGCACAAATGAGACCTAATGATGGGGCCTCTAATTTTTTTGTGAGGTACCCATCAGTTCGACGTTGGCCTCCTCCTCCCATCAAGTTCGAGGGTGACTTTGTCAGTTATGCCGCGAGATACGGCCTATGCTAAGGCCCCAAGTTAAGTACAATACCAATTCTTCTATAATTGTTTTGTTATAGACACTTTACTTCGGTGATTCAATTATGTTTACGTTGTATAAGCAACTTTATTATTCATTGACAAATACTAATGAAATTTACTTGTTTCCTTGCAAGGTTTAAGCCTATGAACCCTCCGATTTCAGGCACCCTTTCATAGAAAAGGTACTCGAGTTCCTTTAAACTCCTCAGGGATTATCGTCCTAGATGACAATATCGAAGCTTCTCAATCTGAATACTGTAATGTATACAGTTAAAAATTCAGTTCCTATTTAGAAAAAGTATCAAATGTTGTAACAATATTCAATATAGAAGATTATAACGCAGTGGCTGCGTAGATCGGACATACCCTAATTCTGGGTTCTTGATTTGGATCATATTTTAATGTTAAAATACAATACTCTTCTCTTATATCTCTTATAATGAAAAATAAGAAAATACAGAACGAATTAAGTTTTCGACTTTGTCGATATGCTAGTTATTCAATCCTAATAGATTATTTATGGAAAACGAAGTGCATATTAACCTTATGCTTTCGGAAGGTATATTCCTTACTTTTTGGTTACTCCTACATTATTGTAAATTTCTCCAAATAAATTCATTGTGGCCAAATAAAATTTGTTGTTTCTTTTATTCCATTGATGCCTAGTTTATACAATAGCTGTCACGATTCTTCGTTCACTAACAACAATATAAAATTTGAACCGATCGAATATGCATCCAGAATCTCTGTTTCAATTCTAAGTAATAAAAAAAAAAGCTTTCTCTCTTCTAGTATTTTGTTCCAGAATTTCATTCATGTTGAAAGATTCATTTGGTTCAATAACTCCAAAACTTGAAATATAGCCAGTTAGGCTTAATCGCTTCCATTACATCCTTAAAATATATATATATATATTCTAGACTTTTAGAAGTGAATTTAGCAGGTCGTGGAGTTATCACTCTATAGATATACATATATGTGTATACACAGACGACTTCTATTATATGTATACAATTATTTACACAGTTGTATTTAAATATGGTAGAGTAATCGTCCAAAATTGATGAGATGCTCTACATGAATGTAAATAGGTAATGTAGTATGCACTGGTTTGTAATTCTCAGGTTTATTTCAGAATAGTGGACACTACACGGTTATTTAAATGTGAACAACATACTCAGATGTATAAGACACGTTGGACTGGTAATAATTTCTAATATAATTAAAAGGGTATAAATTCATTCACACAGTTACTTTTTCATGGTACATTTCCCATTTGAATTTCATTTCTATACAAGTTTACTTAACAGGATTTTTACTCCACAACTACATAAATTTTATGAGAGTCCATCCTACTTTCACAGTATTTTCTAGAATTTAGTAAACAGAATACTTCAATCATATTTGAACAGATGGAAATGTATCACTCAATAATTTACAATGACATTTAAATAAAGAAGGATAAATGAACATATCTAAATAATTCGTTGAACAACAAATGGAGTATCCACGTTCCTCCCAACCTTAGAACGGCAGCCAAATCACTTGCCCTGTTCACCCCCTAGCCTGACCATGAATCCATGAGGGCTAACTCAGAACGCCTTCTCAACAAATGCCTTTCAGTTTCAGTAGTCTTCTCCTTGCCTCACACTCAACAAGTAGTGTTCATAACAACAAGCAATCAATAATTTTTCCCCAGCATACTAGGCAACGTCTTGCCTCCTCACATATGCTATATATCCAAAAGAAAAAGTGCATAGGTATTTTCCCTCTTAGGAATTTTCGCAAATTTCCAAATCCCTGATTTTCAGGGGCTGGCCATGGTCAAATTCTGGATTTTCCACTTGTAACAATCAACCCTGAGGTAGTTCCAACATGTTCCCCACTCATGGAGTCATGGTCAGTTGATTTCAACATGGTTGTTCCATTTGTCCTCCAGCAATAATTATAAAAAAAAAATTCCATACAAGTGTCATAATCAAGTATTTAGTTGGGTCAAATTAGATCTATGCCCAACATTCATAATCATTAATTACAATTAACCAAATTCGGAATTCGGAATTTCCATAAATGGAAAAAAGTTTCCAATTTTGAATTTGCCAAAAATGGAAATTAAATTCCTAAGAAATTTCCAACTTTAAAAAATAATTTATTTTAGGGGATGTCACATCCTTCCCCCTTCAATAAAACACTTTCCTCAGTGTTCGTTTCTTTCTTGGAACAAGATTGGATGAGATTTCTGCAAATCTCCCTCCAACTCCCAAGTGGCATCCTCAGGGTTAAAGTGCTTCCATTGCACCTTTACCTGAGTGACGACTCTATTCCGAAGTGTTATTTCTCTCTGGTCCAGAATGCGCAGAGGTTCTGCCTGGAACTTGCCTTCTGGTTCCACCAACACCAAGTTCCAATCAATCATATGAGTAGGGTCATGAACATAATTCTTTAACAAATAAACATGAAATTCATTATGAATTTTTAGATTGGCTAGAAGTGCAAGTTGGTATGCTATGGGTCCTATTCGAGCTAATATCTCGAAAGGCCCACAAAACCTAGGTGCCAACTTGGCACAATTCCCTAGATTTAATGAACTTTTCCGGGCTTTGACTTTTAAGTATACATGGTCCCCCATTTGAAAAGTGTCTTCTTTTCTAGTCTACGTAACTTTTCTGTCTGTCATGTGCCTCTTTCAAGTTTTGTTGTACCTTTCTTACTGTGCTCTCCATTTCTTGGGGCATCTCTGTTCCAACCATGAGTCTGTTAACTGAGTTATCCTAGCTAATTGGAGTCATACACTTTCGACCGTATAGTACCTCGAAAGGGCTCATTTTAGCCGAAGTTTGGTACCCATTGTTATATGAAAATTCTACCAAGTGTAGGTATTCTTCCCACTTGCTTGGTTTTGTTCTTACGTACATGTAGAACATATCTTCCATGATTTGATTTGTTCGTTCAGTCTGTCCATCCGTTTGTGGATGATAACTCGTGTTGAAATTCAAATTAGTATTTATCCCTACAAACAATTCTTTCCAAAAAGCAGATGTAAATTTTACATCTCTATTTGAAATCATCATTTTAGGAATACCATGCAGTCTAAAAAAAAATTCATGAATATTTTAGCGATGTTAATAGCTTTAAAAGTAGACTTACTGATGGGTGTTCTATATGCACTAAAAACACACTAAAAACCCTCAATTAAATTGTCAACTCGAGGTAAGTAAACTTAGAGTTGTAGAAAAATATATTCCAAAGGTAGAAGGGCCGGTAGGAGTATAGTCTAACTAAGGAAGTTAGCTATCTAAGGCCAATATACTCAAGCAAAGCTATCTAATGAGCAAACCCTACTAAGAAATTTGAAACTATGTAACCTAAGTACTTTTGGGCCAAGGATCGATGGATAGCTCTTTAAGAAAGAAAGTAAAACACTATGTAAAGAAAACTAATTCAACAGTAATAAATAAGAAACTATTTAAGCATAACAATAAACAAATAACCAAAGCAAACTATTTTAACTTGCCAACCTACATTCAATGAGCAACTACCCTATGAAAACAAATAAATAAACAAGCAAGCAAAAACACCTATCTAACCTATTAAAGCAAATAGTCAAGCAAGAAAAGACACATAACTAACCTACTAAATCAATAGACAAGTAAGTAAAGACACCTAACTAACCTACTAAATCAAAGAGGACTATCTAACCTACTAAAGCAAATAGACAAGTAAGCAAAGGCAACTAACTAACCTACTAAAGCAAATAGACAAGTAAGCAAAAACAAC
This sequence comes from Picea engelmannii, assembly GCA_009831015.1. Lineage (NCBI taxonomy): Eukaryota > Viridiplantae > Streptophyta > Pinopsida > Pinales > Pinaceae > Picea > Picea engelmannii. Next base: position 112,402 of record ML794805.1, on the reverse strand, counting down.
TAAATACTACAAGCAATCAAATTAAAACTTCTCATTGAACAATTATCTAGCCTAAGAGAAAATTGGACTAAATGTTCAATGGAAAACTATTTCTAATGCATGAAAGGAAATCTAAGAGGCAATTGGACTAAATGCTCAATGCAAAACTATTTTTAATGCATTAAAGGAAATCTATTTTATTGAAAGCAAGAAGAACTACCAACTAATGCTTAATCTATAATAAGAAAACTACTATCTAATCTATCAAAGCAAACTCTATCTATCCTATAGCAGCAATGAAACTTTATTTTAATCTCTGAAAGAAAGAAACTATATCTATGAAAGCAGGAAAACTATCTCTTCTAATCTACGAAAGCAAGAAACTATCTTTAATCTACGAAAAAAGGAAAACTATTTTTTAACCTATGACAATTCAAATATAATGTTGGTGGTTGTGTGAATGTCTTCGGTGTCGGATGATATCTCGATGGCATTTGAAAACAAAGGACAATTCAAGAGGTATAATCTCAACACTAATCTCAATGGCAAAGTGAAAGGTATGGATTAAACAATCCAACAAGAATTTAGCCATGACAAAACAATGTTAAATACCCTGCATATTCATATATTAACCATCAACTACATAATGAGATCATCATTATACTTCTATACTATGTAAGCAAAACTAGATTCAACCATTAACTAAGAAATATAATTGCATTTTAATTCTAGGAAAGGAAATTGCGTAAAATAAAACTATCCTATGTCTACTCTAACCATTCAGACTGCAATAGGGAAATAATTAAAAACATAAATTAAACTATGATATTAAAAATTAAATTAACAATCTATATTAACCAACAACTAATTAAATGAGATCTATATAAAACGGAAGTAAAAAAGCTATAATAAAAAACTGGAATTAACTCTATCCATCCATCAAATCCTTGTCAATTAAAACCCAAATTAAAATGTTATTCTATGCTATTAAAAACTTTGTTTTAAACTTGATTCTAAAATCATAAATAAAAACACAATCTAGTATTTAACTACACATGGGGTTAGTCTAGGAGTCTGTAGATCCATTCCTAACTACGAGATTAATGCATGCTAACAAAATTCATCATACTAACCTGCAAAAGAGAGTCAAAGAAAATTAGATTATAACAACAAACTAATTAACAAAATAGAAATGCATGTACAGGAAATAAAGAGAACAATTAATCTATGAAATACATAAAAAAAAAACACAAAGAATAGTTACCAGATTGTTGGTGGGCCCCCCATCAGGTCATGGTTACTTCTCAAACACACACCACAAACTCAACAAAATGAATTCACCATTAAAACGCAGAAACACAGTTTTATACAATTCTAGCAATTGAAAAATGCAAAAACAGAGCCAAAATCGTTTTTGGCTCTAACAAACGACTTCTTCTAATGCTTAACAATTATTTGACCACCACGGTGGTATTTATAATGTTTACAGACCAAGTGGTCGATCACAGGAGGTTCGAACCACTTCTAAAATTGGCAAATTTCATTAATGGTGCCCTAACTATCGAAACAAAGCAAGCCAATAATCACCCACCATAACAACCCAAAATCGAGTTGTCAAGAGTTCAATAGCTGGAGGGTATAAGGATGAACAAAACCCACGTTCCCGATTTGCCCATCATTGGCCTCCAATACCATAACCGCCAAGTTGCCCTCTGTTTTTGTGCAATACGTAGTGATGGAAGGAGTGTCAGATCGGGTACCAGAATGAGTGCTAGACTGAGTGTCGGAAGCAAAAACATAATGCATTTTCGCCCTATAACATAAAAAAATGTGAATAAGATCCTTGGAAGCGTGAAAAAATGATAAATTATGCTCGATACAATCATTAAACATGAATCATACGTACCTTATGTCGATCATACCATTTTATCATAAAATTCTTCAAAAAACTCCTTCAAAAGATGAAAAACACATATGTACATGTGGAAAAAGTGCATAATAACTGTCATAAAAGTGATTATATCTCGGGCCCAACAGTTACTAAGTTTATCGATTACTACCATAACAGAATCATTTTGTTTCTTAGTTTTAGGCAAACCTGTAATAAAATTCAGTGATATAGTCTCCCATTTCCATTCTGGCACCGGTAAGGGTTGTAATAGGCCAGCTAGATGTTGGTGTTCAGCTTTTACCTGTTGACAATCTTGACACTTGGCCAAGTATTCTGTTGTTTTGACCTTCATATTAGGCCAATAAAATGATTTTCTAAGTGTTGTTATCATTTTCTGGTATCCTGGATGACCAGAATATGGTTTCTTACACTTCATCCAACACTGTTAACTTTAATTCTGTCGAATCTAGTATGTATATTCTATTGTTAAATCATAGTAGACCATTTTTGTCAATACTCAGATCTAATTTGTCTGAATTCCCTGTAGTGTCTTGTAATTCTACCATTGTTTGAGTGTACTTCTCGTCGTTATTACCTACAGTACTTATCCTCTATTCAAGATCTCTTTCTGCCCTACTAACATTTATTTCAAATAACCCATGGACTCTTTGGATTAAAGCATCAACTACTTTATTTTCCTTACCCTTTATATTTCTTACCTCAAAGTTGAATTCGCTCAAGAAGGCTAGCCACCTTGTTTGCCTTGCATTAAGGTGTAGCTGACTAAACAGAAATTTCACACCGTTGTTGTCAGTCAATAACAAAAACTTTCTTCCCATTATGTAGTGTCACCACATTTTTAAGGCGTGTATTACAACTGTCAATTCTAAGTCATGAGTGGCGTAGTTTCGCTCATGTTCCTTTAGTTTTCGGGACTCATAGCAAATAACATGCCCTTATTGGGTTAGGACACCACCTAGTCCTTCTTTACTCTCATCTACATAGATGGGGAAGTCTTTGTCCGGATCTACTACCTTTGAAATGGGTGTGGTTGTTAACAATTCCTTTAACTTATTAAAACTGCCTTGACACTTCTGTGACCAGTTGAAATTGGTCCCCTTCTTTTGTAATGATGTTATAGGGTAAGCAATTTTGGAAAACCCCTCTATAAATCTGCGGTAATATGCAGTGATTCCCATGAATCACTGGATATCCGCTACATCCTTAGGTATCGGCCATTCCATGATGGCTCTTATTTTCTCGAGGTCGACTGCGATGCCTTCTGCAGATACTACATGTCCTAGGTATTGTATTTTCTTTTGATAAAAATCACACTTATTGAATTTAGCATACAGTTTGTGCTTCTTCAAAGTTTGCAGAACTATTCTTAAGTTCTCTTCGTGTTCTTCCTATGTTTTATAATAGACCAGAATATCGTCAATAAATACGAATACGAACTTGTCCAAGTACTCACTGAAAATATTGTTCATTAAACACATAAACGTGGATGGCGCATTAGTGAGTTCGAAAGGTATAACTACAAGTTCATAATGTCCATATCTTGTTCGAAAAGATGTTTTGCTTATGTCCTCATCCTTTATCCTAACTTGGTGATAACCAGATCTTAAATCCAGCTTCGAAAAGATCTTTTCCCCACCTACTTGATCGAACAGATCATTTATCCTAGGTAAGGGGTACTTGTTCTTAATAGTCATTTTGTTTAATTGTCTATAATCGATACATAGTCTTAGAGTGTCATCTTTCTTTTTCACAAAGAGGACTGGTGCTCCCCATGGTCAAACACTTGGTCGGATATACTCTTTATCCAATAATTCTTGTAGTTGAATTTTTAGTTCTGTCAATTTCGACAAACTCATTCGGTAAGGTTCTTTAGAGATAGGGGTTGAACCAGGTAACAGGTCGATAGAAAAGTCTATCTCCCTTCTAGGGCGTAATTCAAGTATTTCATCAACAAATATGTCTCTGAAATCACGTAGAACAACAAATTCCTCCAAGTTGGGTTTATTTTCTTTTTCTAACAGGTTTGTTTCTTGGATGGCGTAAACTTGACAACCCTTTCTCATGCATTTCTTGAATTGCATTATTGAAACTTGTCTAACTGATACTGGTTTTTGTATACCTTGAACTGTCCTAGCAGTGTCATTTTCATCTTTATACTTAAGTGTCTTTTCATAACAATCTAATACTTCTTTATGCCTTTCTAACCAATCCATTCTGATAATTACATCATAAGATCCTAGCAGTAGAATGTTCATATTTGTCCTTATGTTTTGACCACCTAAACTGAACTCATAATCAGAAATAAAGTCCAACACTTTCCTTTTTGTTATTGTTGCTAACTGTACCAGCCATGATTTTGCGTGGCTCATTTTCTTAAGTTTATTTGACTCTACTATACCAAGAGTGATATAACTTAACGTAGCTCCAAGATCAATTAAAATAAAAATTCGAGTGTTATTGATTTTACCTTCAATTTCCAACACATAGGACTGGTGGTTAGCTTGTCGGCCATCTACTGCTGCATTTATCCGATGCAAGCTTATGCCCACATCTCCCACCGTTGAGGCTTTCTGCAAATTGTGAACATCAGTTATGGCTGCTGAATTTAAATGTGGACAGTTCCTCCTTAGATTAGGTTCTCCATATTCCCAACACTTTAATGGTTTGCGGGGGTTGTCCCCAAACTTCTTTGTTCCCAGATTTACCGGTTTACCGCCTCCTTGCGTATTTGGATTGTTGGAGTGAAAATATTTCCTAGAAAATCTTTTTGCTACGTTCCGATAAGGAGCTGGCTGGTATCCCTTCTTCCACTAGTTCATTCGGTCTTGTTTCTTGTCCTTCCAAGCTTTGGGAAATTTTGTCTGGTGTTTGTATTGGTCGTAACACATTCGAGCTTTCCTGAATACTTCACTCAAGGAGTTGGGATTATCAAATTCGATTTTTTCCTATGCTAGGCAGCTTAAGAACCGTTGGATTTTCACTTTGTCCTCCTGGATATAAGGTACAAACCTTAGTAATTCCAGGAATTTGTTTATCAGATCTTCCATAGCCATTTGACCAAGTCGTAACTCATAAAATTCTTTCGTTTTTCTTTCATAGTAACTTTCAGATAGGTACTATTTCTTAAAGTATTTATTAAAGTCAGACCATTCCATCTGTTTATCCTTTAGACCCGTGGCCAATTTCAGGTCGTGCCACCAAATGCTAGCTTTTCCTTTCAGATTATAGATGGCCATTCTAACTTTCATATTGCTGGAATAGTTGTATATCCGTAAATACTTCTTGATGTCTAGTAACCATGCTTTAGATTCCCTCCCTGTTCTAGATTCCCCATCAAAGGTAGATGGTTTGATTTTCTTAAATTCTCCCTAAGGGTGATCTATCTGTTTTCTTTTTCTATATGTTTTTGTTTTATCTTCAGCTGAAGGTGTACTTTCAGATGAGTTATCCCCTCTTTCTGCTTCAGGACCATAATTCTTGGAGGCCCTTTTACTGACTTTTTCTTCCTGATTATCATTCTTTGGGCTTTTCTTTGTCACTATACTTCGCAGAAAGACATCATTTATTTCTTTATGTTCTTGTTGTGCCTTCTTCATTTTCTCATTGTCTTCTTTGAAAACCTGTAGCTCAACAATGAGATTCCTCATCGTTTCCATAACTTCAGTAGGTGATCTTGTGTCACTATTCTGTCTTGGATCTTCAAGAGGTATTTGTTTAGGATTCTCATCAAGTCTGATTTCTGCGTCATCCTGGGTTGCCATGGTTAACACAAAACAGAAAGAGGTTTTTTGTTTGTAACAGTAAAAGTTTATTAGTTTTACATAAACAAAAATATGTGCTAAGTAATTAATTTGACCCTGTTCAATGTCCAAGTGTTGTAACCTTTTCTCTGATACCATATGTAATGTACCTCAAACTAGTCATAAAAAAAATAAAATTCTAAGGAACATTAATCTCCAAATTCAATTATTAGACTCGTAATCAGGGGAAGGTGGCAATTATCTCCATTGTAAAACTCTGATGAGTTTTTCTTATAATATGATTATCAATGTCAACATTTATTTCCAGTCTAACATACAAGGAACAAAATTCCTAAATGAATAACCTTCCATCACTCTAACATTCATATCAGTCTTAAAGTTATCCTAATATTCATATATACATTTATATATTATCTTGGATTTAGACTATGGGGAACTTTAGGACATACGACCTTAAATTCCTCCCCTAGAAAAACACCTCTATATTAGTGTGCAAGATTAATCTCCATTGGCCTAAGAAAAAATGTACTATGCACCATGCAGGGGGGTCGGGAGTACACCCTTAGTGGAAAATGTTGAATTAACATAAAATATTGGCATTTAATCTTTGCATGACCAAAGACCCTGAACGAAGTTCTTTGTAACTAACAGTTGGTTAAAGGCCTGTCAGTTACCATTTACATAAAGGTTTTGTAATGATGAGATTCCATCTGAACCAATTCGTTTAACCCTAACTAAACTGCCCGATATCTCAACTGAACAATGACTCTCTTCGGTTCAAGATTCTAACTGGACTTACCCTCTTTACTTCGTACATCTTCAATGTGAAGGTAAGGTTCTCGACATGCGTGAAATTTAAACTCTGATCCGACCATTAATGAAATCCTATGTGAGTGTGAAAAACGATGGTTTCATTTGACTCCTTGACCAATAGGATCATGCCAACTATTGCCCCATCACATGGTCATTACCTTCCATCATACTAGTATCATTTACTCTACGTAGTAAGGACTCTTTTAGGTTTAGATATCATTCATTCGACATTCGCGCAGTTTTCCAAAAAAAACACTTCTATGTTTTCCTTCGCAAGGGAAGATTGAACGATTAGAGGCTTCACCAGGTGGAATCTGGCGGCCCTACCCATCCACTCTGGTAAGTTCGCAACCCTCCTGTAACCTTACAAGTTGAAAGAGTACTTGGCTTTCATTACAGTGGAAGAACTATTATATTAGAGCTCTGGTTATGATTTTCTTTTGACAATTAGTTTTTTGTGGTTACTTATTTATCTTGTGACCCCTATTACACATGTTACTGGGAATTTGCTTCACTGATAAATGATTCCAATCCCTCTCAGGACCTTTTTGGTACCCTCTTTTACTTCCAGTACCTACATTCTGGCACAATCAATTTAGCAACTACGGGGTTGTGCTTCTTTGATGGTTTCGCAGTATCCCTCTATTCGACTTACAGATTTACCTTCTCTAATGGCACTGCTATCTAATTTTGAATCTATGAGTCCTCACGGAAATATTAACCTGTGAATAAACCCTGATAGGGTAGAAACCTTGCTGAGGATCAGTGCTTTACTTCAGTGAATCCTGACTGGCCACCTGCTAGCCGAAACGTTCAAAAGGATTTATGTAACTTTCATTTAGTAAGAAAAGTAAAGGGGTTACCCTCTGTCCCAAACGATTCGTAAAGGAAACAATTACTATGTAACAAGCAATATACAAGTCTAAGGCACCTTCTCGTTATATACTATTATTATCGTTTTGAGGGTGAAAACCACCAGTCAAGAAAGGTATTTGGCATAAGAAGTATTGTGAGTGAAGTCTGTGTAAGGTGAGAAAATACATTTTGGTGATATGTTAGTTCAGTACTACAGTTTCCGGCACTTATATCTTTCAGAAAAATGCCTGATACTAACTGGGTTCTTATATTTGGACTGAAGTATACAATGTATCTCATCTTGCTTTCTGGATTATTTAAACCTTAGCATTATTTCTTTTATTTTATTTAGGGTATGTAAGTTTAAGAACTGTGCAGAAATGAGACCTAATGATGGGGCCTCTGATTTTTTTGCAAGGTACCCATCAGATCGACATTGGCCTCCTCCTCCCATCAAGTTCGAGGGTGAATTCGTGAGTTATGAAGCGAGAGACGACCTGTGCTAAGGCCCCAAGTTAAGTACAATACCAATTCTTCTATAATTTTTTTGTTATAGAAACTTTACTTCGGTGATTCAATTATGTTTACTTTGTATAGGCAACTTTATTATCTATTGACAAATACTAATGAAATTTACTTGTTTTCTTGCAGGGTTGAAGCCTCTGAACCCTCGGATTTCAGGAACCCTTTCATAGAAAATGTACTCGAGTTCCTTTTAAAATCCTCAGGGCTTATCGTCACAGATGCTAATATCGAAGCTTCTCGGTATGAATATTGTAATGTATACAGTTAAAAATTCAGTTCCTATTTAGCAAAAGTATCAAATGTTGTAACAATATTCAATATGAAAGATTATAACGCAGTGGCTGCGTAGATCGGACATACCCTAATTATGGGTTCTTGATTTGGATTATATTTTAATGTTAAAATATAAGACTCTTCTCTTATATCTCTTATAATGAAAAGTAAGAAAATACAGAACAAATTAAGTTTTTGACTTTGTCGATATACTAGTTCAATTCTTATAGATTATTTATGGAAAACAAAGTGCATATTAACCTTATGATTTTGGAAGGTATATTCCTTGCTTTTTGGTTACTCCTACATTATTGTAAAGTTCTCCAAATAAATTCATTGTGGCCAAATAAAATCTGATGTTTCTTTTATTCCATTGATGCCTAGTTTATACAATAGTTGTCATGATTCTTCGTTCACTAACAACAATATAAAATTTGAACCTATCGAATATGCATCCAAAATCTTTATTTCAGTTCTAAGTAAGAAAAAAATGAATTTTCGCTCTTTTAGTATTTTGTTCCAGAATTTCATTTGTGTTGAAAGGTTCATTTGGTTCAATAACTCCAGAACTTGAAATATAACCAGTTAGGCTTAATCGCTTCCATTACATCTTTAATATCTATGGACATATATATATACTCTTGTAACGCCCTCCTCGTTACGACAACAACTCTGAGAACGGGTGCAAATTTTTTTTTGTTTAAGGTGTGTGCGCGCGTGTATAAGTAACAAACACACTTGACTCTATGTCGCCATTCGACAACCAACAAGACGCAACCACGATGTTCAGCACAAGAAGATTGAAGGTACACAACGAGTAACTGCAACAATGTACGACCATAGGCATAAGGCGCACAACACAAACATTAAGACATATTGGGGTGCACAGTAAGAACACAGAGGGAAGAATCCATGGTGTTATGGTTACTATTTCTGCACAGGAAAGCAGGGCGTTTAGTCTTATGTCTTCTCGAAAGAAGATTAGACAGGCTCCTGGCTGACTGCTCAGGCAGAAACTAGTAACCCGACCTAGAACAAGACGCAAGCAAGACGAACAAAACAAGACGACCCCGACATATCCCAGTGACAACAAGCAATAAACGCCCCTAGACATAAGGCATACAACTAGCAGCTGTAAGCAGAAAACGACACCAGGTGTTAAGTACAGTACAGTCACAGATGGAAGAATCCAACAGTAGAGTTTACTATTTCTGCACAGAAAAAGCAGGGCTTTTAGTCTTATGTCTTCTCGAAAGAAGATTAGACAGGCTCCTGGCCGACTGCTCAGGCAGAAACTAGTAATCTCTGTCAGGTGTGTCGCAAGAGTGGAAACCCTGCCTTTAAAGGGCCCGAGACTCTTGATACGGCACTGGATACTTTACACAGAAAAATCACACACACAGACATATACCCTAAGGCTACAAGGAGGTGTCTATACCCCGCCCGACATAAGCAGACCAAGTGCACCAAAATTTACAACCAAGTACAATGAAGGTTTAAGAACGACAATCCTCAAGGGAGACGCAAGCTAAAAACGACCTCATCAACTACCCACCCAGTAAACCTGGCTAAAGGTCAATCTCTAAAATCTAAATGGACGCTGTTCACGGATCACTGAACCGGTCTAAGTTTATCGTAAATTTACACTCTGAAGGTAGGTCATAAATCAATTTGTCGGTTACAACCTTATGTTAGTATTGAACTCATTTTAAAAACTCAAATAAGTCAACATGTAAGCTTTAACTTAGCATTAAGAGTCGATCTACATTAAGGGTTTAACCATTTAAAAACAAGATACCCAATCATATTAGCTAACCAATCCCGTCTTTAATAAACGCATAAAAGAATAAATCCCTTCTTTAGATGAATATCTAATGAATAAATCATCTCTTTAATTAATTTAGTAAAGGAATAATCCCTTCTTAAATGAATAATTAAAGGAATGCATCTATTCTTCAAACGCATAGATCAAGGAATAAATCCCTCTTAAATGATTAATTAAAGAACTACCTCTTTTCCTTGAATAAATAAATATAAAAATGGAACCCTTCTTAAATGATTAAATAAAGGAATAAAACTTTTCCTTCATAAATGAAAATACGTAACAAATTCCTTTTTTAATAAGTACATGACTATTGAACCAAGTCCTAACCAATTAAAATTAACATATCTCTATCTCATGTTGTCGTCCATTATTCGTTGGAATATATAATTATCAAGCTTTTAGGAAGGAAGAAAAAAAAACAAAACTATTTCCATACTACTAATACAAGCCAGCATAATAAAACCATTTACGTTCAAGATTACATTAATGTCATAATTTTATACTAGAAGGGAAGAATTATAAAACGAGACAGTTGTGTTAAGACCACCATAACTAACCTCAATCTAGACTCTGTCAAACAGGCAATCAATACCAGCCACCTGGTATAGTCAGCGTTCCGGCAAGATATCAATAAAATTTGGTGGTACCTGCCAGTTTTTTTTTTTAAATAAAAATAAATGAATTCTGGGCTATCGTTGAACTGTCCCAGGTCCTGCGCTAATAGTCTGCGTTCAGTATTTAGAAGCGAAAATAAAATAATGAAATAGCCACCGTTTATATAGAAAGGAATTAAATATATGGCAATTCAACAGCACGACATTTATTAGCTGTATTAAACATTTCTTCGCTAAAGGTAAGGACGCAATGGCATAAAGGGATCTATGTCAACAGCCGGACGCACAGGGTAATCCACTCATGTCCAGGCAGCAAGGCGCACGGGGGTGGTCATCAGAAGTTCAGGGTTAGGTGAATCCAAGGGCTCCATCATGCTGTCAGGCACGCAGCTACACGAGCTACGCCTTCCCCCCCCCCCCTCACCAGGAATTTTAGGACGCGTTGGAAGCTGGGCCAACCATACCTGTCATGCGTCCAATAGAAAAGCGTTCGGGGGCTCCAAAAGCTACCACTGAGGGGTGATAAGCATAAGCTTCGCGTAACTTGCCACTTATATAAAGAGGAGTCCGTGCGAAGAACGAAGAGGGAACCTCTCACTGGAATCCCGAACAGAATGGTAATGGTGGTCTGGAGTTAAGTGCAGTTTCGAGAGTCTTTCTTAGACCAGGTGGGGAGGAACCATCCGTCGCGTTCCCTCATCAAGGGCGCAAGGTTGGCAATACACAAATGTACCTCGCGGGTGATAAAAAAAAAATCGGCTTCACCCAGAATTTCATGGTCATTAATCCCCGATTGCTAGGTTTTCACAGTCAGAGATAAGACCGGTCGGGCATTGCTTAGGGAGTGGAGATGCAACATTCAACCAGGGAACTCAAGCCTGGGAGAAGGCATTTTAAACAACTACGCTGGCAACAAAAATCTCACAATGCCACTTATCTAAGTACAACACAGTCTTGGTGGAAACGCAGACAATAACCCAACTAAATTAGCCAGATTTACACTGTCACTTAACCAGTCTTGGTGGAAACGCAGACAATATTCCCAACTACATTAGCCAGATTTACACTGTTACTTAACCAGTCGTGGTGGACCTTCGGCTGTCAAAGGGAAAAGGGATACGCTGCCAAAGGGGGTTGGGAGACGCTGAACCATGCGTCGAATAAGGTTGGGTTACAGTAGCTAGGGTCCCTAGAGGGTATGAACCACAAAGGACAGTTAGAACGACCATTAATCTGACCAATGGAACCCAACAGTACTACATTATAAGGAGAAACGGGTAGACAGGATAGGGATGGACAAGGTTTCTGCGCTACCGGAATTGGTCTCCGATAAGCTAAGCGAGGGCAACTTCTCAAGTAAAGGAGGCCGTGAGACATAGAAGGGGGAAGTCCCCTTGGGCGTTTCTTAGATTTATTCATTCAGCAAAATAAACGGGACATGACGAGAAACCAAATTTTATACCATCTAGATTTAAATCATCTTGCATTTCGCTAAATAAATTACAAATTTTAGATGGGTGTACCTTACGCCAAGATGAAGGTTCCGCTGTCGTTGTCCTGCACTCGTGCTCTATCGCGCTCCACTTGCTGACCGTAGAGACCTCACCGGTACCTCCTAGCCAATCGCTAGGGGTACTCTGCTTCCCCCTTAGCCCCCCGAGCTGCAAAGGGGCCACACAAGATCTAGAGATAAGACTAGCTTCTCAGCTCGCCTCCAAGGCTGAGCTACCACTCCAATACAACTGAGATAAACCCAACTCCTCACAAGCAATCCGTCAAGCCACAATCCGGCAGCATAACGTTACGCTAACCGTTCATCCCTTCTTCCTTCTTTTACCCTTCTTTTATAGAAATTTGAGACCCACCTACTTTCCTAAATCATTATTAATTTAATTTTTTATGACAAACCTCTAAAAATTCTCTGTCGTCCAAGTGTCACTCATCCCCATGGTTCTCCAAAAATTTATTTCTTTTTAATAATTAAAAGACTCAATTCCCTCAACCCCCTTTAATCGTTCCTAAAATTACTCTTAGGGTTCCTAGATCCCCTCTCATGCTTTTGATAACTTTCCTAAAATGAAGTTGCCAAGATTTAGTTCATTTTAGTAACTCCTTAATTGATGATTCTTTTTTGCTTTTTACCCTATGTCCTCTACTTTCCATTATTAAGTTTCCTTTATTACAAGTTTCCTTATTTCTATTATTTATTTCTTTCTTTTTATTTTTTAAACCCAAGAGATAAATGCGCTTATTAATCCTTTCTATATTTTAAATTCATTACTTTTATACTCTCACATGTTTTTTTTTACTTTATATTCCTTTTTACCATTAACACCACGTATTTTAATTAATTTATCCCCTTTCTTCACCTTACCCCCTTTAATTTTAAGAAGACTTTAATTAACACCTAGGAGGGTTTTAGTTTACGCTCTTATGTTTATTTTTGTAGGATCTTTTCTTAGGACTTGTCAAAATTTTATCTTAGAGATGTTTTAAATTTAGGTTTAGATTTGAACTGGGCGACAATTAATTAGGGGAGGCGTTGTAAGAATTTATCAGGCGTTAAGGTCTTAGGGCCATCTAGGTTGTCTCATCATCATCACCAATGCGACGTGCCCTTCAAGATGCACTACGTGCTCCAAGGGTGCCACTCACCTTGTTTGCTTCTGTTGCGCGACGTGCCCTTCAGGATGCACCACGTGCTCCAAGGGTGCCACTCGCCAACTTGTGTTTCTTTTGCGCGACGTGCCCTTCAGGATGCACCACGTGCTCCAAGGGTTCCACTCGCCGACTTGACGGATTGGTAGACATCTATAACCCCTGGAATCAACACTCCGCCAGGTGAACTTGTGGGAGACTAAGGGCTCTAAGGAATAAGGCCCCCGCCTTATTGCGCGCCCCTTAGAATCATCGTGAACGACTGTCGCAGTCTTCCCTCACGGCATCGTGGATCCTCTCGAACTAGGTAATCGTTAACCTACAGTTCGAGCCACGGCGGGAGTGCTAGTAGGTTGTGGCAGGGCTGCTATCCACACCTTTCCCTCAACCTCCTTGGAAATCATGTGTGGCCCCTTTACTCCATATGTGAGTCTGGTCGGCAAGCTATCGTCAGCCTGCATCATCAACCATCGTGTCAGAATGTCAACAACATATCATAAAATCAATATCATATCATCAAAACAAAGAAATATCACCGTAAACGAATCAACTCAAATAGCACACTCCCTGACTCAATCCGGAGTCCAAGGGGGTTCCACCGATGCCTCTGCATCCTCAAGGTCCGAAACCCTGCACACTCAATGAAACTGAGTCAATAGCACCTGTCTACATCAAGTAGTAAAACATCATGTCGT
>ML794805.1:53015-78882 GCA_009831015.1 Picea engelmannii | reverse complement strand
TCTTAAAATAAAGATTAGTTTCTTTGTATAGTGATTATCCTTGTTCTATTTTCTTATGTTAAGATAATATTAAAGAATTGATTTTAGTATATATATTTTTCTTTTATTATTAAACAAAATATAAAATAATCCTCAATCTTGAAATAAAGATTAGTTTCTTTGTATAGTGATTATCCTTGTTATATTTTCTTATGTTTATGTTGGAAATATAACATTTACTAAAAAAAATATTGTTTTGAATAACATTTTTTAATTTTTTTTTGACTCTTTATAGTTTAATATAGATTTACTAAAAGATATTGTTTTGAACAACATTTCTTAATTTTTTGATTGTTTATAGTTTAATATAGATTTACTAAAAGATATTGTTTTGAACAACATTTTTTAATTTTTTTTACTGTTTATAGTTTAATATAGATTTGAGATTTTTATTTTAAATTTATTTAATAGTTATTATTTTTGTTGCTTAAATTTTTTAGAATAAAACTATTTGAAGTTTAATGATTCGAATGGATACTCCACCCATCATAAACACATAAAACTATAATAATATTAATAGAAATGAGTTAATTATGCTGAAGGCATTTTTAAGGGGGGGTTCCTCGCCCAATTTTCGTCTTTTGTCGACTATATATAAGAAATTGTTATTTGTCCTTTAAGAATTGGAAAATATCCTTCCTCCATGAGTCTTACCCTCACTCACCGACTCCAAATTGTTACTATTCATTAGGCGATGACTTACTGATGACTTTAGACCTGCATTCGCTACCACAACCTCGGTAAAAAAGTGCTACTCTCGGATCTATTCATCTACAACAAATGTCTTGTATCAACCATCAACCATGATGCATTTGCACGCAATGGACTGTCAATGGAAAATTCCATGTCTGTTGGTCGAAAATCCATGACATTTTTCAGTGAAGGACGTGATGATGGTGCTCTTGTTGCAGCCAAGAGAAGAAGAGAAGCTCAAAGAGATTTTAACAGGTAATTGAGATATCATTTTAATTTTACAATTTCCTCAATTTATTGTTGTTCATAGTTTAAGGTTTATTTATATCATTAAAAATTTCCTAAAACTCACTTTCCAATGCTTGTATGCTTCTCCAAGATCCCCTGAGAGGTGTTAGAAGTATTTCCAATACTTATATGCTTCTAAAACCTCCTCTTAGAGGTGTTAGAAGTTTTAGTTTTAAAGTTTTTTTTGGTTCTTTGTCTGTAGAAAGTGATATTGGAGCAAATGATTTTTGAGATGTGGATTGGTAACAGAGTGACCCCCCAGCGAGTGAGAACCGAGCAAATTAATCTAGGAAATCAGAGTGACGACATGTTAGTCATTTCTATACACCGCACTTCTCTTCAATTCATAGACGTTGCTTTTATTTGCTTTGTATTTGTGGTGCCATCTTACAAAGTGTTTCAACGAAATGCATGTGATCAAACACAGGCAACTGTTTTTTGAGTTTTTGTTTATTGAGAGCATACAGAGCATACATGTCTTTCCTACGCCTTTGTTGAGTATGTCATTAAATTAGAGGTTATAGTCCAAATTTGCTCAATGTTTTTTACATAAATAACATGTTCTTTCCCCCTTTAAATAACCTATATTTGAGGTATTTGGATTTTTTGGTATGGTTTAATTTTTATTCCCATTTTTTATGAAATGGTATCTAAACTCCATTGGAGTGGGTACTTTATCCATGTCAATGGGTAGCCGACAACTCAAGGTAATGAGTCTGCAAACTGTGGATGACCCTCTTTTATAGAATCTTCCTCCCTTTCTTCAATTACAAGTACATGTCATGTTCTATGACCCACTCAGGTTTTCAAATTCTATTCGAGGTTTTCTTATGATTGGTTAATAATTGTGACCCCTTTTATGACATAAATATTTATAAAAACCCAACGAAAGTTCTTTTCTTCGTTTTTATAAATATTTAGGTTTCTAGTTCATTTCGTCGTTTGCAGTTCTTTCATCCTTTGTAGAAAAGAACTAATATTTGTAAAAACCTAATGATTATTCATCACAAAACTCCACTAGAGAGGGTACTTTCTCCATTGAAATGCATGGTCGCACGAACGTTTTTTTCAAGTTCTTTCGTCATTTTTTAGAAATATTTAGATTTTTATAAATAATTTTCTCTCCATACAATTTTGTTACTGCAATTTTAAAGCTTTCTTTGATATTTAGTACCTTACAAATCTGTTATGAATCCTTATCTTGTCCGGGTTTAGAATGAATAGTAGAGGCGAACATAAGACAAAGGCTTATACACAACCTTCCCCTAAATATTTAATACCCAAATAAGAATCACAACTCGGATATAATTTAAAACAAATTTCTTTCTTGGTTAAATCTTCAGTTTCAATACGAGAAACCTAAGATTCAGGGCTGCAAAGAAAACTTCCTAAACATACTTTTGGTTTTTTTGTCTCATAGGCTAGAATACCTACCGGGTGATCTTGAAATTGCAAACATTCAAAGTTCATTCGTTATATTTGGTGGAAATATTGAAGCCATAAATTAGTGGATTTTAAAGAATGTACATGGGTGGATACTTGTTCACTTTGTGGAACGAAAACTAAGGTTTAATTTACTCTTCTTTTTTTTGTTACACTTTTCTTATGACAAAAGGAAATTGTGACTATGCATACTAAATCTGTATTCATCAGAATTTCCATACCATATAGTGAATTTTCACGTTTTTGGTTACTCTGTCACATTGCTTTGTTATTTATTGGTTATTCTCTCAAACATGTATAATATTTTCAATTCTTTTATCATAAAATTATAATATCAAAAAATATCTTTTTTTTTTTCTCAATAATATTTTCTTTGGGCATGTATATTTACCATAAAATTATAATATCAAAAATAATTTTCTTTTCTTTTCCAACATATCTAACTCTATTTTCGTTAGTGTTCCCTTTCCCCTTTAAGGATGTGCTAGTAATAAGGATATGCTAGTAATAGAAACGAGGATGGTGTGATAGATAAATATGAGGGTGTGATACATAAATAAATAAATTAGATTACCTTTGTAAAGTAGCGAATAATCACGAGTAAGTCAAACTCAAGAAACAAGAGAGTTTGGAGATTAAAGCCATGTACAAATTATTTTCTTGTTTATTGATTAGCTTGTAAGGTGTTGACGTCGTGTATTTGGCTAGTGGGTGTGTGCGTGTGGGTCGAGGTGGTGCAATGACATTGATATTGGGTTTTGGGAGTGCCACACCAAGTCTTGGCCATTTGTGAGTTGTATTTAATGCACTCACAACTAGGATCAAATTTTAAGGGTTGGTTTTATTTTTAATAGGAAGGGTATATATTCATGTAATTTTTTCATGATGAAAAGTTCTAAAAAAAATCACATTTTAATTGACAATAATAAATTAATTACACACGTCATAAAAAAAATGTGTTAAATAAAATATTACATTTTCAATCAAATTCATATTTAGTAGAGAATATAATAAATCCAAAATATCACCTTAACATTAGCAAAGCTACTTACAAAATATCACTTTAATATTCTCAAAGCACAGATTCAAATATTAAAAGATCATAAGCTTAATTGTGAATGAAATCTTCCAAATATTTTGCTTGTTACACGGAGAAAATGCACACAATTGTAGCATGTTTTCTATAGAGTTATATAGATAATTAACAATATATATTTGTAGTGTGTCTATTGTCTATACAATCCCAAATATGTCATTTCATCATTCTTCTTGTATTTAACTATTATTTAATTGATTGCAACAATAGAAACAGTAAAAAAAAAATTGGATGACCCATAGGCTTTCCAAATCAAGAACACAAAGATTTCATTTCATATCTCTCAAAAAGAGAAGTAGATGCTCCAAAAATATAGAACCCTTCACTATTGTAGCTGATTCATTTTATACCAGTCAATGTTGGAGTAATTAAATTGTACTTGTCTTATGTACTTAATATGATATATTCATCATCATATTATTAAGATTGTGGTTTCCTAATTGTAATGTAGATATTATCTCTAGGTGAGTGATTTAGGAGTTTGATAAATTTAGGAGAGATATTAGATCCTATCTAGGTGTGTGGTTGAGAGATTCTCTTAACAAATGGATTATAAAGCTAAGATATTCAATCTATCTTAAGGCCAAATTTAATGTATTTATATGTCTAATGATACATTGAATTAATAGAATATTGAGAATAGTTTTCATGTGTACAATATGTCCGCTCTCCCTTATTTTATCTATCAAAAAGAGAAGTAGATGCTCCACAAATCCAGATCCCTTTGCTATTGTAGCCAATAGTGAACATATATTCAATAGTGAACACATGAACTTGAAACCAACATAACTAACTAAGAAATGAAAGGAACATTATTTGATATAAACTTCCAACAAAAGATGGTAGAAAATCCATAATGAAATACAGAGACAATTCAAGTGTGACAAAAATTCAGAGAATACCTTCTAAGAAGAAAAATGCTCTAGAAATCTAGTTTAAGAACAAAGGTCTTTACAAACAATTCTAAAGAATTTAGGATGGCAGTGATGCCAGGTTCTTGGGCATGCTATAGATTGTTCAAAAGAAGGGAAATACCAACATAATGAAAATCAACAAAATCAAGCATAACAAGAATTCAAATAAATGGTTCAAAAGAAGGGAAATACCAACATAATTTGAATCATTGAAATCAAGCATAGAAAAAATTTAAATAATTACTTCGACGAAACAAACATAGTACAAATCCATTGTTATTGAACTTCAAAGGCAATATAGAGAATTGATGATGACAATATCACCACACTTTTGATGATGCCTTGGATGGTTTGAAAAAATAGATAGGTAATATTAAATGATATTATAGGAAACAAATAGAAATATATATGTAATATTAAATGATATTCTAGAAAACAAATAGGGAATGCAAATTTAATTTCCTTCTAGTGCATGTTATCTGCAACTTATCTTCCATCACATTAATGCAAGTGGGTATGGTAAGCTAACCTTATTCTGGAGTAAATAAAGGCCCTCACATTATAAACAAATTGCCACACAAAATTAAGTTCAATATTTATTCATTTTTCATTCAAATATAATATGATATATATGTTCTTTTAGTCCAAAAATTATAGAATCAATGTAGTGTGAAAGGGAGGTCATTCAATTCTCGACTCATTCCTTCATCTCACCATTAGTATTAAAATTCTACATAGTATCATGCATTTTTCAAAACTTGAAGACAAATTGCAAAGAGAGGGGAGTTGAAATTTGAAGAATAACCCTTCTTATGAAATTTTAATATGCGTTATACACTTCTTTAAAAACGGGTAAAAATGAAAATGAATTTTTTTTTGGACGACCATTTTTTTAAAACGCTTATAGGATGTGTTGGAATCCTTTTTGACGTGCTCAATTTTGATCCCTAAGGTCCGAACATTGGCCTTTGTCGCGTCATGATGAATGTGAAGGTAGTGTGAAGATGTTATCCAAATGACCATGTGTGGATGCTACCAAAATAACCCATGAACTGTCACAAAGGATCGAGTTGAGGAAAGTGGTTTTGGAGAAGGTTATTCAAATTGTCATGGTGAATTGAGCCAAGAGGCAAGCGGTTTTGGAGATTTTTTTCTTTTGATTGAATTCCCAACTCTGATATAAAATATTAAATAATTTACAAAATATAAATTATAAGGTTATTGAAATTGTCATGGTGAATTGAGCCAATTTGTAGAGAGTTCTGGTCTGCAATTGAGAAATGGAGGGAAATGGAGTTGTTATCACCATTTCCCATGCTCAATCGAAGCAAATGTGGCATGAAGATAGAAAATGGTATGGGCATAGGCATGGTAATGGGCGGTGAGTCTCCATTAATGGGAAAATACCCGAGCAATAAGTTGTATTTCATGTCAAGAGGATCCATGGCTAGGTTCCACGTCAAGAGGATCCATGGCTATCAACTAAACAAAAAATTTACTAAAAAAACAAAACAAAATGGGAGATGAATTCTCCAAACCCCCAAAAATTGGATTAGGAATTTTGGGGATTTAAATAAAAAATATATATATTTGTGTAGTTGGGTTACATGTGAGGAGCATCCGAATTGATCGAGTAAATGAAACAATCAAGGAAAATACCAAACGGGGAGATGAATTCTCCAAACCTAATAAAATTGAACAAGGGATTCTCAGGTTTTAAATGAAATTTAAAGGGTTTTAGGTACAAAGTACCTCTGATTTGTCGAGGAAAGAAAAAAAAATCGTGTTGTTCTTTGACTCCCATTCTTACTCTAAGAAATAACAAGAACAATAAGAAAAACGACAATTTTTTAACATCTCTGACGATCTAGGATTGGGAAAATTTTCCTCCACTACTTGCTAAGACAGATATGGATCGACTGAGAAAACTGATAGAGCATCTCAATCTCAAACTACACCTTATCCCACTATGTCTCCTACACCCAAGTAAGTGTTAGAAAAACAAGATCGCGGAGCAATAAAATAAAATAAAAATGTGGAAATAAAACACAGAAGATACACAATACAATAGAGACACATATGAACATAGTCTTCATGGGGTATAAACACGATTGAAAACAAATACCTATGAAACATGAAGATAACCAAGCATCACAACCAACAATCTCCCACTTGGAGATTGATCACAACAACTCCACCGTTGTTGTATTTGTTGGACTATGATCCTTCTTGGACATGACAAATTTGTCATCTTCACCTTCATGCTTGAAGACCAACTAAAACTGAGTAGGAACTCATTTTCTCCTTGGTTACTCCTTTTGTTAACATGTCTGCAGGATTCTGGCTAGTATGTATCTTTTCCAACTTCAAATGTCCCTCTTCCAAGACGGATCGTATGAAATGGTACCTGAGATTTATATGCTTAGTCTTCGAATGGAAGGTTTATTTATTTTCAAAATGAATGACACTCTCACTGTCACAGTACAACCTGTTATTCTCTTGCTTCTTCCCCAATTCCTCTGTTGAAACCAGGTCTTAAATTTTTTTGTCTCTAAGACTAAAAATTTTCTTTTCCAGGATTCGGCTTTTCATAAGGTATAATCCTCGCTATCAGTCTCAAAATCCCGGTTCCGAAATCTAGAAATGGTTTTATTTTTTAATAATAAAAGACAGAAAACTTAAGTGCTTTTAAAGTCTCGACGCACGTTCTGTAAAGTACTTTTAATCACGATAAATTAAAACCCTAAAGGAATAAATTAACAATCTTTTAACCTTTCGGGATTCAGGTTTACTAAAAAAAACACATTTTCAATACATTTCGAATCGTGAAATCCCGATCCCCGATTTTCTGAAATAAAATGGAAGTTAGTTCTTGATCATGATTAATTAAATTACCAATACCTAAGTTAAGGATTAAACCAATCCCTTCACAATTTCAGGATTCGAGGTTTGGCGGTGACATACCTCATGTAAGTGAGATCTCTGAAACCTCGAAACGTGAAGCTCCGAACAATACCTAAGTTAAGGCTTAAACCAATCCCTTCGTGATTTCAGGATTCGGGGTTTGGTGGTGACATACCTCATGTAAGCGAGATCCCCGAAATCCCAAAACGCGAAGTTTCGACCAATACCTAAGTTAAGGCTTAAACTAATCCCTTCGCGATTTCAGGATTCAAGGTTTGGCGGTGACATACCTCATGTAAGCGAGATCCCCGAAACGCGAAGTCCCAACTCAATACCAAAGTTTAAAATGAACTAACTTTGTTTTAAAAATACATTTAATGGTAATTAAACTTCTTAGGTATTTTCATGTTTCGAGTTCCCTTGAACGAGATCTTTCGAAATTTGATTTTTGAATCCCCGAAATACGACCATATTAAGAAATGATAGTTTCTATGACACAAATGCGTATCTCAGAAATATCCTCTACGTTAAAGGTATTAAATTTTTGACAACTGCGTTAGCACTTTCACCATAAAATGAGTTAAAGGAAAATTAAAGGTCTGTGTTTTGAACCTTATTCTCTCTTTTTCTATCAGGAGTAAGTCGCATCCACTCGAGCTTACATACCTCTCTTCTGTGACAGGTTTCATTCCAATACAAAAGATATGGCACCAAAGAAGGGACCCAAGAAGAGTGAAGAAACAACTGAGATTTCCAGCCCAGAGGGAGAAGTCATATACGACACCACGCCACATTATATCGATTCGATCAAATCATGGAGACAAATCTGTGAAAATATGGACTACGAGATAAAAAAAATTCCCTAAATGATTCTGAGAATCACCTTCGGGACATAACAGAATCAGAACTTCACAAGATTGCAACACACCCACGGCTCATGGCATATAATGACATGATCAGTTGGGCTTTAGAGAAGGTTGATATTCCAATGAGAAGAATTTTAAATGATCAAGAGGCCATTATCGGCTCATTCAGACCTGAGCATATCTAGGTTATGTACAAAATCTCACCGAATCCTAAATTTATTTACAATGCCGAATTTATAGTTGAATTTCAGAGAAAGGAATGCACTGAGGCAGACCAAACTTAGCTTGATTTAATCAAAGGCTGGTGGATATGTCCATCAAAATTTAGGGCAGATACCCACGAAATTTATGCCACAACTTCTTTGAATGAGTACATGGTTTATATAGCCATGATGCTGTGCAGACTCTTCGGCAAAAAGAATCCTTGTCATTTCCCTGCAGAATGGGTGCCCTTTTTAGAGGAAGCATCAGAAGGATATAATTTCAACTGGGATAAGATTTTATCCAATAACATAGCCAAAGAGGTTTCAGATTACAAATCTGGAAGATCCCGAGGTCAACCAGTGGCCTTTTACATGTCGTCATACATCATGGACACAATTGTTTTTTATGACTCATTTCCCCCTGATGAAATGGAGTTGGAACACAACTTGCCTCGAACCCATTCACGAGTATCACTTTGAGCTGTGGGAAGAAAACGCAAAAAATTCGTTTTACGAAATTTGTCATTTCGTGGTAATACCAATGCATAATATGTTTTTCGGCTGTGACCCTCCTCGCAATTCTGAAACAGTTTCAAAAAACCTCAAGCCAATAGCAGATTGGTTCATTAAAGAAAGCTTTTTGTACATCAGGGTTTATGGGTGCTCAATTCCCCCTCATGTGCTTCCAAAATTCCTCCCAGATAAACTGGTATGTAGGGAAGTGGCACATCAAATAGTGAAAGGAGGTATTAGAATAGAGCTAAAGGCGGCTCAAAAGAAGTCCTGGCCAATGTTCCCTGTGCACATCGGGAAATTTTCATTACAAAATTTGGGTCATTCGAAGGTGGAAGTAGAAGCACTCGAGGAAGTCAAATTGTTAAATATTGAGTACAAAAGGCATGACCCTTATCAACTAGTTAACAAACAATTGATACACTACAATATGAAAGCATATGAACATGAAGAGTCCCCTTGGGATGACATGTTCAAAGGGACTAAAACTTACAAAGAGGTGTTGGAACGAGTACAAACACTGTCGTCTGAACTGCAAGCTAGCTTGTGGACCTTTCAGAAGCATAGACGAAGTGGTCTAGCCCAAGTACTACAAGGAGAAGCAATCATGCTCCCCCAGAAGAAAGAAGGTATTCCCCTAGGCTTCGAATATGAAGCACAGAAGAAGGGAAATCTCGAAAAAATCCCACAGGATACGGAAAGGCCCCCACCAAACAAAGAGACCTTACAGAAAAAGAAAGCAGAGAAAAGGTATGGAATACCACCCAGGTCTAGTAAGCTTAATCCCCCTTCATCACCTGTTGTTGATGTCAATACGCCTAAGGAAATAAGAAGGAAAGGATCTACAGATCTAGGAAGTCCCATAGCTTCCTTAACCCCCTTACAGCCCGCTTTTGGATCCCCACAGGCAAGAGTTCTATTTGTTGATGACATCACCTCTATCCTTATAGATGATATTCCTCCTTCTGATTATTTTTTTAGTAGAGAAAGGAAGGACATCCTGAAACAAGAGATGCATAAGAAGGAGGGGAATATGGTAAAAAAAACATAAAGTCTTAATAGATGGACATAATTTGGAGGAGGAGGATTTTGCTATAGAAATAGCAGGTTCCATGGGAGCCATGGAAACAACAAACCTTTTTACCATGGGAAACATGAGAACGATATAAAGAAGAGTGATAACATGATAGCTCAATTGCAAGAGAAGTTAAATAATGTTGAGGAGAACATCAGAGAAGAGGTGAGTAAAATCTTGGAGCAAACCAGGGCTGCTGAAAGGCTAGAAATTCAATTACTCGAAACAAACCTGGACGAAATGAACGAGAAGATACAAGCAATTCAGGAACAAGTCACTCAACAAAAGGAGCATGCGGAACAGTTACAGGATAAGATAAATTTGATGGAAGGTTAGGTCATAGATCTAAAATATTTCCAGACCCAATCACTAGAAGTGCATTCAAAAATAGAAGTTGAACAACATAAATTGATTTCCAAGATAGAGATAAATTAGAGTTACTTTCAAGAAGTAGATAATGCCTTTGATAATATTATCCTGAAGGAAAAAGAAGCCAAAGCAACTAGGGTTTCTCTCCAAAAGGCAATCATATATTCGGCAAATGAAGACACATCCAAAACTATGAAATTTTCAGCCACAGAGCAAATAAGAGGTGACATCATGCTCAAGCTATGGAAACCAACATAACTGAAAACAAAAGAATAGTCAAGGAAATCATAGATGACTGCAAAGAATTTTTTGATATTTTAGACAAAGGATCGTTGAACATTGGAAAAGGAAATTGTACAGGACTTCCAGGAGAGATTAATATTGTAAGACATCAATTAAATTTTAGAGAAAATTTGAGTGAAATTCAAATAGAAATTTCACAGCTAAGGAAAATGGATGTCACCCTAATAGACAGGTTGTTAGTTGAGCCCAACTTAAAACCGCAGTCGATAAAGTTTGCAAATAAAGGATTTGAAGACCGTCTTTCCAAGATACAGAGAAAGGTTTATCTATTCAAAGCAAAAGACCTTCCAGAACCCCCCAGAAATTTTACACAGTTCCTGGAGAGATGCATTGAATGTATTGGATCAAAAGAAGGAGAGTCATCGACAAAGTAAACGTATCATTTGGAATATCTTTACTTCCAAGAAAACAGAAAAGTGGAGAAGATCGTGTAAACAGTTTTTGATCTATTTTTTAACAAATAGTTAATTACTAGGAATTAGGAAATCACCAACCTTCTTAAGATTGATAGTTTTGTATAAATATAACTTTTCAAGACTAAGAGAGGGATTTTTCTGGAGGAGATTGTAAAGAGAAAATTTCATTCTGCGAGAATTAATACAATATAGCTTGAAGATTCCAGATCTTGTCAAGCCTGAGTTATGTGTTTCTCTGTCATTTCATCTTTTATTTCATACCTTCATTAAATGCTTTTATGATGTAACTTCTATTGTGGTGATTGAACATTCAGATTATCTAACCATTTGCAATTTTTCCTCTGTATCAGCTGTCAGTGGATATAAGACCTATGAACATTTTAGAACTCTTAAATTATATACTTCTTTAAAGTTATCATCCTTCTTTCTCTGATTAGCATAAAATGAGATTCCTCTTTAATTGATGCCTCATTTTTGTTATACAACTATATATTTCTTTTTCTTTCTTCATTCCATGCACTGTCTCTTTTAAATTTGACTCAAATACTAGAAACGACCTTCATTTATGTTATACTATTGATTCATAATTGGGAAGTTTTATTTTTATTATTTCAAACCAGAAATTTGCGACCCTGGAAAATACTTTTGACTTACAAAAAGGAAATATTTAGTTTTCATGTCTGTTCCAGTTACCAGACAGCCTAATATAGAACCCGGTCTATCAGATCAGACAAGCATCGTGTTAAACCTATTCAATACCATCTTACAAACAACAAATACATGGGTAGAACTTGAACGTTCATGGGCTGTGATTGAAAGGGATATTAGCATCCAAGAACAATGGGAAGCTAGACAAAGACAGTTAAGGAATCAACCTTGATCCCGCTTTCCATTAAACTGATCTTTTTACCCATTAGCTTTCTCTACCTTTTTAGATGCCTTGATGGTGTAATTTAGATCCTTAAAGTATAAACTCAGGAACAACATCTTTTTGGCACCGTTGTCGGGGACGAAGAAACAAATCTTTTCCTTGGGAAGAATGACATTGACAATTTCTTTCTTTGATAGTGAACAAAGATCGAAAAACAATCTAAGGCTACTTTTATCTTTCACTTGGCGACTCCACGATAAGTAAACTGGATATTAGATGAAAGAACACCAGAAAGAACCCGAATGACAAGCAGACCTCGCCAGTATCTGATCTGGAAAAGATTTTAAAATCAAGAAGATCCCTTAGACAAATAGTTTCAACGACACATACCATTTGTCAACCAAATTCTACACGGTCGAATGTTAAAGGAAGACTTGAGAGATTTGTCTCCCTCCCCCTCGCAATCGATATGTTTTCTTTTCCTGAAGTGCACACCCCTACTACCAAGCACTCTGACAAATGCCCTGTGTGTCCTGATTTAATCCCCATTGATTCTCCGATATATTCGTCTTACAAGTCTGGAGAAATAAGTTCTTTTCATCTCAGGCCTTATTTCTCTAGTTTCATGTGCCTTGACAATCATTTCCCCACAACCTTTTTGTCACATTCCAACACAACCCGAAATCTACCCAGCTTCTGTGAGCTTTCTCCTCATACACTCTGAGTTTCAGCCTCAAATCCATTAATGGATGCGCTCGGAGGTGCGGGGGATGGAGGCAGTGTTGTAGGTGGTACCGTAGGGGGAGCGGCAGGTGGCCAAGTACCACTCCCTAGAATTTTCGCTAAGGTGGCTACCAGATATGCCCCTACATGACCTTCTAGAAAATTACATGAAAAATCTCCCAAAATTCACAGGGGAAGGTGATTTGACTGCACAAGAACACATCAATTTCTTTGACCAATTTTCTGACATCCTAGGACTTAAACACGAAGATGTCTACTCTAGACTCTTGGTACAAACTTTCGAAGGGTAGGTCAGAACCTAGTTCCGAGGTTTAGTAGCGGGATCGTTAAAGTCATACGATGAACTCGAAAGTGTTTTCATCAGACAATGGGGAGAAAGGAAAGATCACCTCTATTATCTGATTGAATTGAGGGTCTTAGAAAGAAAAATTCTGAATCAATTCTCGAGTTCATCCAAAGGTTTAATAAATTGTATAATAAAATTCCAATTAAGGTCAAACCTTCTCAGCCTGTAGCGAAAGTAACTTTCGCTGGAGCTTTCGACCCTGATTTCGCCCTACTGTTAAGAGAGAGGAGATTAGTATACCTCACCAAGATGCAAGACGATGCCCTAGAAATTGAATCAAACATGATGGCTTCAGGAAAGTTAAAATCCAAAATGGAGTCTGGAAACAAAGAAACCAGAAGGTACAGAGAACCAGGAGGATCTTCTGGGTCAGGAAGATCTTCAAGATATAAAATGGACGACATGGCTAGGATAAATAAAGAACTGTCTAATAATATTTCAAAAATGGAATTAGACCAAACAAAAAATGACCATTTTCCCAGAAAGGATTTCAGAAGGAATCCCAATCCTCAAGCCCCACAAAGACATATTAAGAATGAGGATAAAAAAATCCCAACCCCCTTCAAGAGTGAAAACTTCATTGGAGAGGAAGACTTAGAATATTTCGAAGAATTAGAAGAAGATTATGAAAAAAATCAAGACAAGATTATGAAAAAATCTTAATTAAAGAAAATAGATTGGAAAATGACATAAACAACAACACTTCTTAAGACTTGACCTACCAGAATATTGCAGATGTTATAATGGTCGAGCTTCACCAGAAGTACAATCTAGGGCCTAGAAACAAGAGTCTTGCAATCGCCCAAATGAAAAAGATCTTGCCGAGGGGCGAGACAGAAGAGACGGTTTCAAAAAATGCTGAAAAGCAGACTGAAAAAAATAACATAACGGACACTCAACCTACCAAGACTAAGGCAGCTGAAACACCCACAGTCAAAACATAGAAAGCAAAAGCTCCTGCAACTGAAACGAAACCTTCACCACAAAATAAAGCTGATAAGAAATGGATCGAAGCCCAAACCGTAGAGAACGAAAAAATTGCGGTGAATATTAATGTGGAAAATGAAATCAATAAAATCAAGATCCCCATACCTCTTGTCGAGCTGGCAAAAAACCCAATCTACAGAAAAAAAATTGCCAAGATGATTATTTTTTCAGAAGACGAAAGCCAAGCCGATGTCATTAACTTAGAAGATGACAAACCAAACATAGTTTTTGGTCCACATTTTGAAGGCACCAAAGACACTGTTGCCCCATTCTATATCATGTTAAGGTTGTTCAAGAAACTACTCCAAAACTATATGCTTGATTTTGGAGCATCCCACAATGTAATGCCTAAATCCATTATGGATAAATTGGGTCTCGAAATCACTAGGCCTTATGGAGATCTATATTCATTCGATTCAAGAAAAGTTGAATCTATAGGCATGATTAAAGACTTGGTGGTAAAGATGGCACAAATACCTGCGAAAAGCATTCTCATGGACGTAGTGGTCGCCGATATCCCTCTGAAATATGGTATGTTGTTATCCAGATCCTGGGGCGACAAGCTAGGGGGATCTCTCCAGCTTGACATGATACATGCTACGATTCCAGTTTTCAGAGGACAATTCACGCGCCTGTACAGAGAAACCAGGTTGGCATTCATGGTAAGTGATCCACGCAGCCCGAATAACCACCCTGTATATATTGCAGATCAATATTTAGGTAATTGTATTTTATCCATTGATGATGATATTGATTTAGGTATAGATGAAAGTTGTACAAAAGAAAAAACAGAAAAATAAAAAATAAAAAAAAGTGTATATAGAACTGGTGTGTGGAAGATGTTTTTTGACGGCGCTTCATCCTACTTTGGAGATGGAGCTGGGGCACTCCTCGTGGCCGCTGATAATCAATTCGTAATCTCCTTTTCCTCTAGACTGCAGTGGAATGTAGACCACACTAATAATGTATGTGAGTATGAAGCCTTAGTGTTAGGGTTAGAAGACGCTAGGATAATGAAAATAAAAAACCTTGAAAGCTTTGGTGATGCCGAGCTAATCGTAAAACAGGTAAACCAACAGTACCAAGCCAAACATCCTAGGTTGAGGTATTACAAGAATTGTGTCTGGGATCTGATCAAAAATTTCTTCTCCTCTGTCAAAGTCCACTACATTCCAAGAACTAAAAACCAACAGGCTGATGCGTTAGCCAAAGCAGCCTCAACATTCACACCTCCCACCGCTTTCAAACTAAAGTACCATATACAAATGAGACACCGACCTTCCATATCAAATAACATACAACACTAGCAAGTTTTTAAGGATGATGAATAACTGCGCAAGTTTTTAGAATCAATAGACGAGTTCGCTGAAACGCATGTCGACCAAGAAAACCAAAATGATCATGTTTATATCATGCAGGAAGGGGAAGACCCCAAGAATTCCACAATAAAATCGCCAATCATCGAATGCTTGTTGTTAGCGCCAATTCTTGCAAGCGGGGTGTTTCTCCCCGATTTTGGGCCCTTGATGTAAAATGCGAAGAAATGGGGTTTAAAAACCCATCAAATGTGTTTTATTCAAAGGCCGTAGCCATGAGAACCAAGCGCAGTACGCAGAAAAGTCCATTTCGGGCTTGAAATCAAGCGAGCGGGACAAGAGCATTTTTCAGCGGTGATGATCCATCGACAGGGAAGATCGACGGACATCGGGTAAACCGGGACCATGAAGTTGCCCAGAGTTTAACACAGTCCAGAGGCCTGAGACAAAGCCCGCATATTCCACGAAATGATCGTGGTCGTCCGATCCAGTCGGGACACGTGGCGCCTGATAAAGCTCGGTCGCGATTTCGACTAACGAGACTTCGAAATACAAGGGTCAACTCCCTTCCTTGCAGTTGAAATTGCCGAAACACGAAGTGTCGAGGCACCTTTGGGTGCGGGCTCATGGTCCTGGCACCCAGTCACGAGGTAGCAGGGCTGAAGTGGGGGTCAGTTGAGTTTAAACACTCATTGAGAGGCGAGCAATCATGACCGTTGATCAAGGGAGGATCTTAGTCGTCCAACCAAGGGACACATGGCACACAATTGGCTCTGGTCGCTATTTCAGCTACTTGGGTTTCGAAAGACAGAGGGTCGACTCCTCCACTACATCTAGAATCGCCAAAACGTGAAGTGCCGAAAGCACCCAAGAGTTGGGCCCACGGTCTTGGTATTAATCCAGGTCGTCCATCCCAGGGACGCGTGGCGCACGATTCGCTCTGGTCACTATTTTGGCTACCGGGGTTTCGGAATACAAGGGTCGACTCCCTTCCCTGCATCTGGAATCACCAAAACGCGAAATGTGAAAAGAACCTTTGAAGATAGGCACGTTTTGGCATTTTGGCTTCCGAGACTTTGAAAGACAGGGGGTGGAGAGCAAAGGAATGAGAATTCCCAGTGGGAGAATCCCTGAAATTCATTAAGCTTCATCGTGACCATCCATATTAAATCAAATCCAACCATTGATTGTGGATTAGCTGTATCGAAATTTCGGCTATCGGTACTTCGAAAGATAGAGGGTCGACTCCTCCACTGCATCTGGAATCGACGAAACACGAAGTGTCGAAAGCGCCCAGGAGTTGGGCCCATGGTCTTGGTATTGATCTAGGCCATCCATCCCAGGGACGCGTGGCACATGATTGGCTCTGGTCTCTATTTCGACTATCAGGGTTTTGAAATAAAAGGGTCGACTCCTCCATTGCATCTGGAATCGCTGAAACACGAAGTGTCGAAAGAGCCCAAGTGTTGGGCCCACGGTCTTGGTATTGATCCAGGCTGTCCATCCTAGGGACGCGTGGTGCACGATTGGCTCTGGTTGCTATTTTGGCTACCGGGGTTCCGAAATACAAGGGTCGATTCCTCCTTGCATCTGGAATCATCGAAACGCAAAATGCAAAAAGCGCCTTTGAAGATCCATGCTAGAGGTAAATGAAGGTGGGAGGAGGTGGTTGAAACCTCGCCTCACTTCTTAAATGTAAGGCATGGAGGTTCTGGCAGGCATTCTGCCCAAGATTGTCCTGTGTGCAGGTTTTCCTAAAGAAGCCATGTCGATCTGATGTCCTCGTCTGACCAGAGGAGCCTGGACATGCTAATTTGGACTTTAATGTCTCAGCTACCCTCCTTCTACCAAGGTGGCGAATTTCTCTGAGTATATATACTCAGTTTTTGTATTTTTGTAAGGATCGATGGTAGAGCTCAGCTCCCGATTGTAAAGTTTTAATGGACATTCTGGTTCCCTGGTTATGTATCTATATGTGAAATTTATTGTTTAATGATAGTCATATTTCCCATTCCATCTGGTTTTCATCTCATACCGAGGGAGTTCATGATTTAATGATTCACATGAATCATTGTGACTGTGTTATGATAAAGGATTTATTGTAACACTGTTATATTCTCCAGTGTTTCTACAATTTGAATGTAAGAAGTTCTTGTGTTTAGGTTTTCCTTCTATAGGATGTTATAAGCTTGATGCTTATAATAGACCTTTTCATTTCCTCATAGAAGTCTTCCTTCTTCTCACCCTTACTACAACCTACTGTCTGAAGTTAAATCAAGACCTCACTTGCCTATGCATGTCCGACCTAGTTTTGGAGTTAGAACGATATTGTTTAGAGTTTTCTTCCATTTTATCACCCTTTATAAACAAATCATGACATAAACTGATGGGCATCAGGCTTACTCCTACTGCAATCCAGGAGTGACTTCTGACACTAACATTTCTGGCGTTGTTGCCGGGGACGAAGTTGAAAATTTTCCCTGGGATAGAACGATATCGAGCCTCTGATTCTGAAGGTGCATCAGACATTAGAGCCCTACGAGATTGCTATTATGCACCTGGCGACTCCATTTTGAAGAGCCTTCTATTTTAGTTGTGGATTCCAGAGGTAGACACACACGGTCCCATCCACAACTGCCTCTAGCTACGCCTGAAGTTGACCTGGAGGTGATTATCAAAAAAGGAAAGGCCTCTGAAGGAGAAACTTCCACCGCTGAACAAGGTAATTTTCCATGTCCTTCTATAGAAACTCCCTTTTCTTCTTCTCAACTTCCTAGCAGACCTTTTTCTAAAATTTCCCATTTCCTAAATTTTGGAAGTGTTCTTGTTGAGTTTTCCCCTCCTAGTCTTGGATTGGAGGGAGAAATCCTTGTCACTCCCCTCTCCCCTGAAGTTGTACCTTGGCGTAGACCCATGACCATAGAAGATTTCCCCTCTCCTATCTTTACCACCCCTCCTCTTATTACTGTTGTTGCTACTGCACAAAGAGAAGCACCTACTGACTAAAGCCCCTTAGCCTTCTCTCTAAGTCCCCCATTGTTTCCCCTTCCACCTAGAAGCTCATTTCCAGTATCCCCTGTTCGAACTCCTTCTCCTCTAAGTTTTCCTCCACCTAATATTCCTATGGTAGGAGAAAATCCCCCCATGACCAGAATGGACGTTATAATAGCTGCTAGGTATGCTCCCCTTTTGTTACCTCATCCTCTCAATGCCCTTCTAGCAAATGGCTACTTTAAGCAGCTGCCCAAGTTTACAAGTGAAGGGGACATAGATGCAGAAGAACACCTTGAATCCTTTTACAATTTTACAAATGATCATGTTATCATGCATGCAGATGTATGGATGAGGATTTTTGTCCATAGCCTTGAAGGCGAGGCTAGAAAGTGGTCTAGGGCCTTGCCTCCTGGATCTATCGATGGGATTGAGGCTTTGGATAATGTCTTTTTGAGACAGTGGGGAGACAAAAAATACTTCATGTATTACATGACAAAGTTTGGGTCTCTGAAGAGAAAGGAAGGAGATTTTGTCTCTGACTTCCCCAAGAGATTCAATAAAATGTACAATAATATCCCCGCTGAGATAAAGACCTCATAAGCCTCTGCTAAAATCACTTATGCTAGCGCTTTTGATCTCGATTTCTTCCTCCTATTGAGGGAAAGGAGAGCCACTACTCTGGCTCACATGCAGGATGCAGCCGTGGAAGTAGAATCTAACATATTGGATGTTGACCGACTAAGGAATAAGGCTGATAGAGACATATCCAGGAAGAGAACTAAAGCCTCCCCATCCAATTCCTCTCCCCTTCCCCTTCAGATGGACGAGGTAACTAAAGTGCTGAAATCGCTTTCGGCTAGAATGGAAAGGTGGGAGTTAGAAGGGAAGCCCATGTACATAAATCCCCAAAAATACTGATAACAGAGGCTTCAAGAGGCCTAGTAACAATGTGCCAGAGTCTTTGCCAAGGGAAAAAAGGGGCAAAGACAGAGATGATCAGAGGATTCAAACCCCTCTCCAAAACAACCTAGTTCTCATGAGAAAGGAGAGGAGATAGATGAGCTCAACCCTGAAATTCACTATATTGAAGACACTTCCCCTTTTCCCCATTTGACTCAATATGTATATGAAGAATCCCTTATGAACATTCAAATCAATGAGTTGGATAAAGGGGAAAAGGCCAACAACACCCCTAACAGATACCATCTCCGGTCAAAGAAGAAAGAAGGGAATTTTGATAGCCATGATCAACCCCTCATAGCGGAAAGGCCTGCCAAGCCTGCAACAATCGCTACTAAAGAAAAGAAAACTTAGAATACTTCACCAACAACCAAAGAACCTGTCTCCGAGGTAAGGGAAGCTCCTAAGCCTTTTTCCTCCTTTAGTTTTGAGCATGAAGTTCAAAATATTAGAATTCCCGTACCCCTCTCAGAAGTAGTTAAAAATGAAGATTTCAAAAGGCCCCTCTCCAAACTGCTACAATCTAAGTCCCCCTAGCCTTCCACAGACTCAGTAAATCTTCAAGATGAAAAGCTAGCAGTCCTCCTAGGTCCCATGGTAGAATACATAGATGATTCATCCCCTCCCTTCTACACATCCCTAAACATACATGATAAGGTGCTACATAATTGCCTCATGGATCAAGGAGCTTCCCACAACCTTATGCCCAAAATAGTCATGGAAGAATTAGGACTGGAAGTGAAAAATGCTTATCATGATTTGCAGTCTTTTGATTCAAGGAGGGTGCAATGACTTGGAGTCATCAAAGACTTGGTGGTCTCTTTATTTCAGCTGCCAATGAAGAGTTTGGTTATGGACATTGTAGTAGCTAATGTTCCCCCCAAGTTCGGCATGTTGTTGTCAAGATCTTGGATTAAAAAACTTGGAGGAACATTACAGATGGATCTCACATATGCCACCATTATAGTCTTTGGAGGGGAACACAGGAGGTTGTACAAAGAATCTCATCTAGCCTACATTGTTAGTGATGAAGCAAACCCCAACAATCATCCTATATTTGCACTTGACACTGATTTGGGGTCTAGTTTATTGCAACTCATTGATCCTCTAGAAGCCCATTTTCAAATCAGAAAGCAACCCATATTTAATCATGAGATACCTCTTCCAACCACATCTGTTTGGAATATGTACCTCAACGGAGCTTCTTCTAGCGAAGGCGCTAGCGCTGGAGTGGCTTTTTTGTCGCCTTGTCAGGAAACCATATCCCTGTCATACAAGCTAGAATTAGAAACTACCAATAATGTGGCAGAATATGAAGCTCTTGTTCTGGGTTTAAGGGCTGCAAAGGAAATGGAAGTTGAGGGGGTAGCAGTGTTCGGAGATGTTGAGTTAATAATCCAACAAGTCATAAATTCTTATCGGGCTAAGCATCCTCGGCTCAGGAGTTACAAAAATGAGGTGTGGGACCTGATTGATAATTTATTCTCATCTTTCAACATTTCTTTTATTCCAAGAGAGGAAAATACTTTGGCCGATTCCTTGGCTGTCTCAGCTAGTCTGTTCAGGATCCCTCTACCGTCTAATATCAAATATGATATAGGCCATCTGTCCCGGACAGTATCAAGCATTGGAAGGTATTTGAAGACGATCTTGAAATAAAAAAAATTCTTCAGTCTGTCGATGAATTTTCTGCATTGCACATTGATCAGGATCCTGATCTCAAAAGTCATCCTCACCCTAAGGTATTTTTAAATAAAATTTCTAATCACCATATTATTCATCTGCCTAGCAATCACATTCTGAAGGGACTAGTCCCTTTAGAAAGACTTTTCGATGTGAATGATGTGGAAGTAAAGGGTAGGGTTTCAAATGAACATGTTGATACAGCGGAGTGCAACATCAACACATAGGAGGAGCCTAAGTTTGTCAAGTTGTCAAGCAGTTTGACCAAAGAGTCGAGGGCCGAATATACGAAGTTATTAAGAGAATTTGTTGATGTGTTTTCATGGACCTATGAAGACCTCAATACATATGACACATCTGTTATTGAACACAAGATCCCATTGAGGGAAGAGGCTAAGCCATTTAGGCAGAAGCTAAGACAGATAAATCCCATGTTGTTTCCTATCATGGAGAGAGAAGTGAAGAAGTTGTTAGATTCCCAAATCATTGTCCCCTTGAGATATTCTGAGTGGGTGGCCAATTTGGTCCTGGTGAGGAAGAAAAGTGGAGAAATCAGGCTATGTGTTGATTTCAGGAACCTGAACAGGGGCTCAAAGAAAGACAACTATCCCTTGCCCAACATGGAACACATATTGCAGAGGGTAACTGGTGCATATAGGATATCCATGCTTGATGGTTTTTCTGGCTATAATCAGATATCAATCATGTCTGAGGACAGAGAAAAAACAACCTTCACCACTCCTTGGGGCACATTCATGTATGCAAAAATGCCTTTTGGATTAATGAATGCAGGAGAAACATTTCAGCGAGCCATGGGCATAGCCTTCATCGGGGAGAAAGATCAGTTTGTGGTGATCTATCTGGATGAAATCACAGTCTTCTCTAGGTCTGATAAAGAGCATTGTTGTCACTTGAGGAAAGTTTTCTTGAAATGCCGGAGGTTTGGCCTTTCCTTAAATCCCAATAAATCTTTGTTTTCTATGAAGGAGGGGAAGTTGTTAGGCCATATAGTATCAACAGAGGGAGTGAGAATTGATCCCAACAGGGTAGAGGCAATTCAGACCCTATCACTTCCCAGGTCTAGAACGGAAGTCCAAGCTTTTTTAGGGAAGATTAACTTTCTGAGGAGGTTGGTCTCAAATTTTGTTGAGTTGGTGAAACACATCACAGCCATGCTCATAAAGGGAAGTGAAGTAAAATGGACTGCTAAACCCAAGAAATATTTTGTCGAAATTAAAAATGCATTAACTGAGGCACATGTGTTGATCAGTCCTGATTATTCCAAGGATTTCCTAGTTTTTTCTTTTGCTTCTTTTGATACAGTAGCAACGGTCTTATTGCAGAAAAATGAGGAAGGGCGAGAGAAACCCATCTCCTTCTTCAGTAAGGCATTAAGAGATGCAGAAATCAGGTATGAGATCATGGAGAAACATGCCTATGCCTTGGTGAAATCTCTCAAATCTTTCAGAGTCTATGTCTTGCACTCAAAAGTGACTTCATACATTCCTTCAGCCTCTGTGAAAGACATCCTTATATAGCTTGACATAGATGGGAGAAGAGGTAAATGGATTGCCAAAATCCTTGAGTTTGACCTGGAGATAAAACCCACCAAGTTGGTTAAAGGGAAGGGTTTAGCCAAGCTACTGGTTGAATCCAATTTCAAGGCCTTGGGGGTTAGCTTCATCAATGTTTTCTCAGAAAATCAACAAGTTGAGTCGTCCAGCAAAAGCTCTCAGGGTGGCTTATCTCTAGCAGAATGCACCTGGTACAGAGACATTTTGTACTTTCTGCAAGAGTTGAAGCCTTCTGATGGGATGGGAAAAAGCAAGGCAAGGGATTTAAAGCTCAAGACGGTCAGATATTGCCTTATTGACCAAGTCTTGTACTGGGGAGACCCTCTAGGGGTGTTTCTGAGGTGTTTGAACCTACAGGAAGCCCATAAAGTTATGTTTGATTTCCATAGCGGCCTTTGTGGAGGACATCATTCCTGGAAGACCACATCTCACAAAATTCTCAGGGCTGGGTACTACTGGCCCACCTTATTCACTGATGTCTGCAGAGAAGTCAGAGATTGCATCAAATGTCAAAGGTTCTCAGGAAAGAAGTAACTCAAATCTCTGCCACTAAAGCCTGTAGTAGCTTCAACACCCTTTCAACAGCGGGGGTTGGACTTCATTAGAGAAATTCATCCTCCTTCAAGTGGCCAACATAGATGGATCCTGACTACAACAGGCTATTTCACCAAGTGGATAGAAGCTTCCCCCACCAAGAGTTCTTCACACAAGGTAATTATCAGCTTCTTGGAGGATATCATAGCCAGATTTGGCTGTCCCAGCAGAATTGTCATTGATAATGCTGCTTCTTTCAAGTCTGAGACTCTGGTTAAGTTCTGTGAGCAATTCGAGATTTCACTAATTCACTCCACTCCCTATTATCCTCAAGGAAATGGACTGGCAGAGTCTTCCAATAAAAGTCTAATCAAACTCATCAAAATATTATTGGAAGACAATAAGAGGGCCTAGGATTCAAAGCTCAAATTCTCTCTATGGGCTGATCGAGTGACAACAAAGAAGTCCCTGGGCACCTCACCTTTTCAACTTGTTTATGGGATGGAGGTTGTGTTTCCCACTCAGCTCGCTTTACCTGTAGCGAAATTCTTTCAAGATCATGAAGGAGAGCCATACCATATGGTCATAAGAATTCATCAAATGGTGGAAGTGCAATAGATCAAGGAACACGTAATGGACATAGCTCATAGTCATCAACAGAAGATCAAGCAGGCCTTTGACAAGAAGGTCAGGAAGAAGGAATTTGAGCTGGGAGATTTGGTGCTTAAGTAGGATGCACCCAGGAAGGATAGGGGAAAACAAAACAAGTTTGATGCCCTCTGGATTGGGCCCTTCAAAATCTCTGAAGTATTCTTGAATAACACGTACATGTTGCAGGATTTGGAGGGTGAAAATTTTGTTAACGACCCAGTAAATGGGATTTTCTTGAAGAAATGTTTTGTTTGAGCCTAAGAGGGCTCCTCTGTTTTTATAAATATTTTTTTATGTTTATTTTTGGCTTAATAAATAACTCCATAGCCCAAAAGAAGGTAATTGGAACTGCAGAAGGAGTTCTTAGAGCATCATAGGGACAACTCTATCCCCCATGGAGCCTAATGTTAGCTCCAATTCTTGCAAGCGGGGTGTTTCTCCCCGATTTCAGGCCCTTGGTGTAAAATGCGAAGAAATTGGGTTTAAAAACCCATCAAATGCATTTTATTCAAAGGCCGCAGCCATGAGCACCAAGCGCAGTACGTAGAAAAGTCCATTTCAGGCTTAAAATCAAGCGAGTGGGAAAAGAGCATTTTTCAGTGGTGAGGATCCATCGACAGGGTAGATCAATGGACATCGGGTAAACCGGGACCATGAAGTTTCTCGGAGTTTAACACAGTGCAGAGGCCTGAGACAAAGCCCACATATTCCACGAAATGATTGTGGCCGTTTGATCCAGTCGGGACATGTGGCGCCTGATCAGGCTCGATCGTGATTTCGGTTACCGGGACTTCGAAATACAAGGGTCGACTCCCTTTCTTGTAGTTGGAATCGCCAAAACACGAAGTGCCGAGGGGACTTTGGGTGCGGGCTCACAGTCCTGGCACCTAGTCACGAGGTAGTAGGGCTGAAGTGGGGGCCGATTGAGTTTAAACACTCATTGAGAGGCGAGCAATTAGGACCATTGATCAAGGGAGAATATCAGCCGTCCAACCAAGGGACGCGTTTTCACGATTGTCTCTGGTCGCTATTTCGGCTACTGAGGTTTTGAAAGATAGAGGGTCGACTCCTCCACTACATCTAGAATCACCGAAATGCGAAGTGCCAAAAGAACCTAGGAGTTGGGCCCACGATCTTGGTATTGATCCAGGCCGTCCATCCCAGGGACGCGTGGTGCACGATTGGCTCTGGTCGATATTTCAGCTACTGGGGTTTTGAAATACAAGGGTTGATTCCCTTCCCTTCATCTAGAATCGTCAAAACACGAAATGCGAAAAGTGCATTTGAATATAGGCGCTTTCGACATTTCGGCTACCAGGACTTTGAAAGACAGGGGGTCAAGAGAAAAGGAAGCCGAACTCCTGGTGGGAGAATCCCCGAAATGCATTAAGGTTCATCGTGACCGTCCATATTAAATCAAATCCGACCATTAATTGTGGATTAGCTGCATCAGCGTTTCAGCTACCAGGACTTCGAAAGACAGAGGGTCGACTCCTCCACTACATCTAGAATCGCTGAAACTCAAAGTGCTGAAAGTGCCCAAGAGTTGGGCCCACGGTCTTGGTATTGATCCAGGCCATCCATCCTAGGGACGCGTGGAACACGATTTTCTCTGGTCGCTATTTTGGCTACTAGGGTTTCAAAATACAAGGGTCGACTCCTCCACTTCATCTGGAATCGCTAAAACGCGAAGTGCCGAAAGCGCCCAAGAGTTGGGCCCACAGTCTTGGTATTGATCCAGGTCATCCATCCTAGGGAGGCGTGGCGCACGATTGGCTCTGGTCACTATTTCAACTACCGAGGTTTCGAAATACAAGGGTCGACTCCTCCTTGCATCTGGAATAACTAAAACATGAAATGCAAAAAGAACCTTTGAAGATCCCTACTAGAGGTAAATGAAGGTGGGAGGAGATGGTTGAAACCTCGCCTCACTCCTTAAATATAAGGCATGGAGGTTCTGGTAGGCAGTGTAACATCCCGCTCTGGCGCACTTACCTAACTTATTCTTTGAGGACACTTGCTCGCAAGTGATCTGGATTTATATGATAAAACTTTTCTTTCATTATGATGCATTGAGTTATATGA
>ML794805.1:29058-43370 GCA_009831015.1 Picea engelmannii | reverse complement strand
AAGCATCTGAGGGCCAAAAGAAGATTAATCCAGAGCTATTTAAATAAGTTGACAGACCCTTGCTGTAAAAAAACATTTAAGCAGTATATTTTCCCTAAGTATGTTACATACTTATTGATTGCCCCCACTTCATAACAAAAGTGTATATAAAGAGATAGTGAAAGGAAATTTGTTATCGATTGCCCCCATCTAATCTAAAGAGATGGTGAAAGGAAATTTGTTATCGATTGCCACCATCTAATCTAAAGAGATGATGAAAGGAAATTCATTATATGATTTCCTTCATCTCATCATTGAAATGCTAAAAATAATGAAGTGGTGAAAGGAAATTCAATGTGGAAAATATGATAACTTCACCGGGGTACTGAACAGGCCCGTTGGCAGTGAAGCAATGTCTACATACTGGACAAGGCTGTTATACACGAATTACAATATGCTCTGGTAATTTTCTCTTTTCGTCCAGAATACACTCTGAGATTATGGGATTCCAGACTACACTCTAAGAATCTCTTGATGTGAATACGATCAAATAAAAACTAGTAGAACGACTAATCTTGTTTTGATTATCTTGCACAAGTCTGAGGTCGGTTTTAGAAAAGGAAATATATGTGAGCCTATCTCGAGATTGTCGAACGTCTTAATCTTGAAAGTTTTCCGAAGTTAAGTTGAAACCTTTATCCTCCTAGTAGGGTGTTCACAACTATGTCTCACTGACTGAAATAGCTGACCCTATTTACCCAATAAAAGGCACTAAGTCCGCCCGTTCTCCTCATCCCACAAGGAGACGAGGTCCCCAATTGGAGCCTATGTTGAAACCAGGTCTTAAAATTTTTATCTCTAAGACTAAAACTTTTCTTTTCTGGGATTCAACTTTTCATAAGGTATAATCCTCGCTATCAGTCTCAAAAGCCCGGTTCCAAAATCCTGAAATGGTTTTATTTTTTTAATAATAAAAGGTATAAAGCTTAAGTGCTTTTAAATTCTCGATGCACGTTCTGTAAATTACTTTTAATCACGATGAATTAAAACCCTAAAAGAGTTAATTAACAATATTTTAACCTTTCGGGATTCGGGTTTACTCAGAAAAACATGTTTTCAATACATTTCAAATCGTGAAATCCTGATCCCTGATTTCCCGAAATAAAATGGAAGTTAGTTCTTGATCTCGATTAATTAAATTAACAATACCTAAGTTAAGGCTTAAACCAATCCCTTCGCAATTTCAGGATTCGGGGTTTGGCAGTGACATACCTCATGTAAGAGAGATCCCTGAAACCCCGAAATGCGAAGTTCCGACCAATACCTAAGTTAAGGCTTAAACCAATCCCTTCGCGATTTCGGGATTCCGGGTTTGGTGATGACATACCTCATGTAAATGAGATCCCCAAAACCCCGAAACATGAAGTTCCGACCAATACCTAAGTTAAGGTTTAAGTCAATCCCTTCGTGATTTTGGGATTTGGGGTTTGGCAATGACATACCTCATGTAAGTGAGATCCCCAAAACCTCGAAATGCGAAGTCCCAACTCAATACCAAATTTTAAAAGGAACTAACTTCATTTTCAAAATACATTTAATGGTAATTAAACTTATTAGGTATTTTCATGTTTCGGGTTCCGTTGAACGAGATATTTCGAAATTTGATTTTTGAATCCCTAAAATACGACCATATTAAGAACGGATAGTTTTTGTGACACAAATGCATATCTCAGAAATATCCTCTACGTTAAAGGTATTAAATTTTTGACAGCTGCATCACTACTTTCACCATAAAATGAGTTAAAAGTAAATTAAAGGTCTGTGTTTTGAACCTTATTCTCGCTTTTTCTATCAGGAGTAAGTCGCATCCACCCGAGCTTACATACCTCTCTTCTGTGACATGTTTCATTCCAATACAAAAGATATGGCACCAAAGAAGGGACCCAAGAAGAGTGAAGACACAACTGAGATTTCCAGCCCAGAGGGAGATGTCATATCCGACACCACGCCACATGCTATCGATTCGATCAAACCATGGAGACAAATCTATGAAAATCTGGACTACGAGATAAAAACATTCCCTAAATGATTCCGAGAATCACCTTCAAGACATAGCAGAATCAGAACTTCACAAGATTGCAACACGCCCACGGATCATGGCGTACAACGACATGATCAGTTGGGCTTTAGAGAAGGTTGATATTCCAAAGAGAAGCATTTTAAACGATCAAGGGGCCATTATCAACTCATTCAGACCCAAACATATCCAGGTTATGTACAAACTCTCACCCAATCCTAAATTCATTTACAATGTCGAATTTATAGCTGAAGTTCAGAGAAAGGAATGCACTGAGGTAGACCAAACTTACCCTGATTTAATCAAAGGCTGGTGGAGATGTCCATCAAAATTTAGGGCAGACACCCACGGGATTTATGCCACAACTTCTTTGAATGAGTACATGGTTTATATAGCCATGATGCTATGCAGAGTCTCCAGCAAAAAGAATCCTTGTCATTTCCCCGCAGAATGGGTGCCCTTTTTAGAGGAAGCACCATAAGGATATAGTTTCAACTGGGATAAGGTTTTATTCGATAACATAGCCAAAGAGGTTTATGATTACAAAGCTACAAGATCTCAAGGTCAACCAGTTTCCTTTTACATGTTGACATACATCATGGACGCAATTTGTTTTATGACTCCTTTCCCCCTGATGAAATGGAGTTGGAACACAACTTGTGTCGAACCCATTCACAAGTATCACTTTGAGCCCTGGGAAGAAAACGCAAAAAATTCATTTTACGAAACTTGTCATTTCGTGGTAATACCAATGCATAAGATGTTTTTCGGCTATGACCCTCCTCGCATTTCCAAAATAGTTTCAAAAAACCTCAAGCCAATAGTAGACAGGTTCATTGAAGAAAGCTTCTCCTACATCAGGGTTTATGGGTGCGCAATTCCCCCTCATGCGCTTCCAAAATTCCTCCCGGATAGACTGGTATGTACGGAAGTGGCACACCAAATAGTGAAAGGCGGTATCGAAATAGAGCTAAAGGCGGCTCAAAAGAAGTCCTGGCAAATCTTCCCTGTGCACATCGAGAATTTTTCATTACAAAATTTGGGTCATTCGAAGGTGGAAGCAGAAGCACTCGAGGAAGTCAAATTGTTAAATATTGAGTACAAAAGGCATGACCCTTATCAACTAGTGAAAAAACACTTGATATACTGCAATATGAAAGCATATGAACATGAAGAGTCCCCTTGGGATGACATGTTCAAAGGGACTAAAACTTACAAAGAGGTGTTGGAACGGGTACAGACACTGTCGTCTGGCCTGCAAGCTAGCTTTCGGACCTTTCAGAAGCATAGATGAAGTAGTCTACCCCAAGTATTGCAAGGAGAAGTAATCATCCTCCCCCAGGAGAAAGAAGGTATTCCCCCAGGCTTCGAACAGGAATCACAGAAGAATGACAATCTTGAAAAAATCCCACAGGATAGGGAAAGGGCCCCACCAAACAAAGAGACCTTACAGACAAAGAAAGCAGAGACGAAAGCAGAGAAAAGGTCCGGAAGACCACCAATGTCCAGTAAGATTAATCCCCCTTCATCACCTGTGTTTATGTCAATACGCCTAAGGCAATAAGAAGGAAAGGATCTATAGATCTAGGAAGTCCCATAGTTTCCTTAACCCCGTTACAATCCACTTTTGGATCCCCACAGGCAGGAGTTCTATTTGTTGATGACCTCATCTCTATACCTATAGATGAGATTCCTCCTTCTGATTATTTTTTTAGTAGAAAAAGGAAGGCCATCCTGAAACAAGATATGCATAAGAAGGATGGGAATATGGTAAAAAAAACATAAAGTCTTGATAGATGGACAAAATTTGGAGGAGGAGGATTTCGCTACAGAAATAGCAGGTTCCATGGGAGCCATGGAAACAACAAACCTTTTTACCATGGGAAACATGAGAACGAGAATAAATAAGAGTGATAACATGATAGCCCAATTGCAAGAATGGTTAAAGAATGTTGAGGAGAACATCAGAGAAGAGGTGAGTAAAAACTTGGAGTAGACCATGGCTGTCGAAAGGCTAGAAATTCAATTACTCGAAACAAGCTTGGATGAAATGAACCAGAATATACAAGCAAGTCAGGGACAAGTTACTCAGCAAAAGGAGCATGCAAAATAGTTACAGGCTAAGTTAAATTTGATGGAAAGTCAAGTCATATATCTTAAATCTTTCCAGGCCCAGTGATATATATATAAATAAGTTATCACTCTATAGATATACATATATTTGTATACACAGTCGACTTCTATTATATGTATATAGTTATTTACACAGTTGTATTTAAATATGGTAGAGTAATCATCCAAAATTCATGAGATGCTCTATATGAATGTAAATAGGTAATGTAGTATGTACTTTTTTGTAATTCTCATATTTATTCCAGAATAGTGGACACTACACGGTTATTTAAATGTGAACAACATACTCAGATGTATAAGACACGTCGGATTGTTAATAATTTCTAATATAATTAAAAGGGTAGAGATTCATTCACACAGTTACCTTTTCTTGGTACATTTCCCATTCGAATTTCATTTCTATACAAGTTTACTTAACATGATTTTTACTCCACAACTACATAAATTATATGAGAGTCCATCCTACTTTCATGGTATTCTCTAGAATTTAGTAAACATAATACTTCAATCATATTTGAACATATGGAAATGTATCAGTCAATAATTTACAATGACGTTTAAATAAAGAAGGATAAATGAACATATCTGAATAATTCGTTGAACAACAAATGGAGTATCCACGTTCCTCCCAACCTTAGAACAGGGCAGCCAAATCACTTGTCCTATTCACCCCCTAGCCTGACCATGAATCCATGAGGGATAACTCGGAAGTCCTCCTCAACAAATTCCTTTCAGTTTCAACAGTCATCTCCTTCCCTCACACTCAAGAAGTAGCGTTCATAAGAGCAAGCAATCAGTAATTTTTCCCCAGCATACTAGGTAATGTCTTGCCTCCTCACATATGCTATATATCGAAAAGCAAAAGTGCCTAGGTCTTTTCCCTCTTAGGAATTTTTG
Source organism: Picea engelmannii (assembly GCA_009831015.1). Classification (NCBI taxonomy): domain Eukaryota; kingdom Viridiplantae; phylum Streptophyta; class Pinopsida; order Pinales; family Pinaceae; genus Picea; species Picea engelmannii. The sequence goes on along the minus strand of ML794805.1, from coordinate 38,284 downwards.
AAGATTTCCAAATCCATGATTTTCAGGGGCTTCCCATGGCCAAATTATGGATTTGCCACTTGTAACAATCAGCCCTGAGGTAGTTCCAACATGTTCCCCACTCATGGAGTCATGGTCAGCTCATTTCAACATGGTTGTTCCATTTGTCCTCCAACAATAATTATAAAAAAAACATTTAATATAAGTGTCATGATCAAGTATTTAGTTGGGTCAAATTAGATCTCCACCCAACAATCATAATCATTAATTATAATTAACCAAATTCGAAATTTGGAATTTTCATAAATGGAAAAAAATTTCCAATTTTGAATTTGCCAAAAATGGAAATTCAATTCCTAAGAAATTTCCAACTTTAAAAAATAATTTATTTTGGGGGATGTCACATCCTTCCCCTTTCAATAAAACACTTTCCTCAGTGCTCGTTTCTTTCTTGGAACAAGATTGGATGAGATTTCTGCAAATCTCCCTCCAACTCCCAAGTGGCCTCCTCAAGGTTAAAGTGCTTCCATTGAACCTTTACCTGAGTGACGACTCTATTCCAAAGTGTTATTTCTCTCCAGTCCAGAATGCGCAGAGGTTCTGCCTGGAACTTGCCTTCTGGTTCCACCAACACCAAGTTCCAATCAATCATATGAGTAGGGTCATGAACATAATTCTTTAACAAATAAACATGAAATACATTATGAATTTTTAGATTGGTTGGAAGTGCAAGTTGGTATGCTACGGGTCTTATTCGAGCTAATATCTCTAAAGGCCCACAAAACTTGGGTGCCAACTTGGCACAATTCCCTAGATTTAATAAACTTTTTCAGGCTTTGACTTTTAAGTAGATGTGGTCCCCCATTTGAAATTCCAAGTGTATTCGTTTTTGGTCTGCGTAAATTTTATGTCTGTCCTGTGCTTCTTTCAAGTTTTGTTGTACCTTTCTTACCGTGCTCTCCATTTCTTGGAGCATCTCTATTCCAACCATGAGTCTGTTAACTAGGTTATCCCAGCTAATTGGAGTCGTACACTTTCGATCGTATAATACCTCCAAAGGGCTCATTTTAGCCGAAGTTTTGTACCCATTGTTATATGCAAATTCTACCAAGTGTAGGTAGTCTTCCCACTTGCTTGGTTTTGTTCTTACGTACATGCAGAGAATATCTTCCATGATTTGGTTTGTTCATTCAGTCTTTCCATCCATTTGTGGATGATAACTCATGCTAAAATTCAAATTAGTATTTATCCCTGCAAACAATTCTTTCCAAAAAGCAGATGTAAATTTTACATCTCTATCCAAAATCACCATTTTAGAAATACCATGCAGTCTAAAAAAAAATACATGAATATTTCAGAGATGTCAATAGCTTTAAAAGTAGACTTTACAAGAATAAAGTGTGCAGACTTACTGATGGGTGTTCTATATGCACTAAAAACACACTAAAAACCCTCAATTGAATTGTCAACCCGAGGTAAGTAAACTTAGAGTTGTAGAAAAATATATTCCAAAGGTAGAAGGGCTAGTAGGAGTATAGTCTAACTAAGGAAGGTAATCTAAGGCTAATATACTCAAGCAAAGCTATCTAATGAGAAAACCTTGCTAAGCAATTTGAAACTATGTAACCTGAGTACTTTTGGGCCAAGGATCGATTGATAGTTCTTTAAGAAAGTAAGTAAAACCCTATGTAAAGCAAACTAATTCAACAGTAAGCAATAAGAAATTATTTAAGCATAACAATAAGCAAATAACCAAAGAAAACTATTTTAACTTGCCAACCTACATTCGATTAGCAACTACCCTATGAAAGAAAATAAATAAACAAGCAAGCAAAAACACCTATCTAACCTATTAAAGAAAATAGACAAGCAAGCAAAGACACCTAACTAACATACTAAATCAATAGACAAGTAAGTAAATACACCTAACTAACCTACTAAAGAAAATAGGACTATCTAACCTACTAAAGAAAATAGACAAGTAAGCAAAGGAAACTAACTAGCCTACTAAAGAAAATAGACAAGCAATAAAAAGAAACTAAATATTGCAAGCAATCAAATTAAAACATCTCATTGAACAATTATCTAGCCTAAGAGGCTAGTGGACTAAATGCTCAATGCAAAACTATTTCTAATGCATTAAAGGAAATCTATTTTATCGAAAGCAAGAAGAAATACCAACTAATGCTTAATCTATAATAAGCAAACTACTATCTAATCTATCAAAGCAATGTCTATCTATCCTATAGTAGCAATAAAACATTATTTTAATCTATGAAAGCAAGAAAACTATCTCTTCTAATCTACGAAAGTAAGAAACTATCTTTAATCTACGAAAACAAGAAAACTATCTTTTAACCTATGACAATTCAAATATAATGTTGGTGGTTGTGTGAATGTCTTCGGTGTTGGATGATATCTCGATGGGCATTTGAAAACAAAGGACAATTAAATCGGTATAAGCTCAACACTAATCTCAATGGCAAAGTGAAAGGTATGGATTAAACAATCCAATAAGAATTTAGCCATGACAAAACAATGTTAAATACCCTGCATATTCATATATTAACCATCAACAACATAACGAGATCATCATTATACTTCTATACTATGTAAGAAAAACTAGATTCAACCATTAACTAAGAAATATAATTGCATTTTAATTCTAGGAAAGGAAATTGTGTAAAATAAAATTATGCTATGTCTACTCTAACCATTCAAACTGCAATAAGGAAATAATTAAAAACAGAAATTAAACTATGATATTAAAAAGTAAATTAACAATCTATATTAACCAACAACTAATTAAATGAGATCTATATAAAACTGAAGTAAGCAAGCTATAATAAAAAACTGGAATTAACTCTATCCATCCATCAAATCCTTGTCGATTAAAACCCAAATTAAAATGCTATTCTATGCTATTAAAAAATTTGTTTTAAACTTGATTCTAAAATCATAAATAAAAAAATAATCTAGTATTTAACTACACATGGGGTTAGTCTAGGAGTCTGCAGATCCATTCCTAACTATGAGATTTATTCATGCTAACAAAATTCATCATACTAACCTGCAAAAGAGAGTCAGGGCAAATTAGATTATAATAACAAACTAATTAACAAAATAGAAATGCATGTACAGGAAATAAAGAGAACAATTAATCTATGAAATACATAAAAAAACACAAAGAACAGTTACCAGACTACTGGTGGGGCCCCCAACAGGTTGTGGTTACTTCTCAAACGCACACCACGAACTCAGCAAAGTGAATTCACCATTAAAACACAAAAACACAGTTTTATACAATTCTGACAATTGAAAAATGCAAAAACAGAGCCAAAATCGTTTTTGGCTCTAACAAACGACTTCTTCCACTGCTTAACAATTATCTGACCACCACGGTGGTATTTATAATGTTTACATACCAAGTGGTCGATCACAGGAGGTTCAAACCACTTCTAAAATTGACAAATTTCTTTAATGGTGCCCTAACTATTGAAACAGAGAGAGCCAATAATCACCCACCATAACAAACCAAAATCGAGTTGTCAAGAGTTTAGTAGATGGAGGGGATAAGGATGAACAAAACCCACGTTCCCGATTCGCCCATCATTGGCCTCCAATGCCCTAACCGCTAAGTCGCCCTTTGTTTTTGTGCAATATGCAGTGATGGAAGGAGTGTCAGATCAAGTACCAGAACGAGTGTTGGAATGAGTGCCAGACTGAGTGTCAGAAGCAAAAACATAATGCATTTTCGCTCTGTAACATAAAAAAACGCGAATTAGATCCTTGGAAGCATGAAAACATGATAAATTATGCTTTATACAATCATTAAACATGAATCATACGTACCTTATGTCGATCATACCATTTTATCATAAAATTCTTCAAAAAACTCCTTCAAAAGATGAAAAACATATACGTACATGTGGCAAAAGTGCATAATAACCGTCATAAAAGTGATCATATATCGGGCCCAACACTTACTAAGTTTATCGATTACTACCATAACATAATCATTATGTTTCTGATTTTTAGGAAAACTTGTAATAAAGTCCAACGATATAGTCTCCCATTTCCATTCTGGCACCAGTAAGGGTTGTAATAGGCTAGCTAGATGTTGGTGTTCGGCTTTTACCTGCTGACAATCTTGACACTTGGCCATGTATTCTACTGTTTCGACCTTCATATTAGGCCAATAAAATAATTTTTTAAGTGTTGTTATCATTTTTTAGTATCCTGGATGACCAGAATATGGTTTCTTATGCACTTCATCCAACACTGTTAACTTTAATTCTGTCGAATCTGGTATGTATATTTTGTTGTTAAATCATAGTAGACCATTTTTGTCAATACTCAGATCTGATTTATCTGAATTCCCTATAGTGTCTTGTAATTCTGTCGTTGTTTGACTGTACTTCTCGTCGTTATTACCTGCAGTCCTTATCCTCTATTCAAGATCACTCTGTGCCCTACTAACATTTATTTCAAATAAACCATGAACTCTTTGGCTTAAAGCATCATCTACTTTATTTTCCTTAACCTTTATATTTCTTACCTCAAAGTTGAATTCGCTCAAGAAGGCTAGCCACCTTGCTTGCCTTGAATTAAGGTCTGGCTGACTAAACAAAAATTTCACACCATTGTTATCAGTCAATAACAAAAATTTTATGCCCATTATGTAGTGTCACCACATTTTTAAGGCGTGTATTACAACTGCCAATTCTAAGTCATGAATGACGTAGTTTCGCTCGTGTTCCTTTATTTTTCAGGACTCATAGCAAATAACATGCCCTTATTGGGTTAGGACACCACCTAGTCCTTCTTTACTCACATCTACATAGACGGTGAAGTCCTTGTCTGGATCTTCTACCTTTAAAATGGGTGTGGTTGTTAACAATTCCTTTAACTTATTAAAACTTCCTTGACACTTCTGTGACCAGTTAAAAATGGTCCCCTTCTTTTGTAATGATGTTATAGGGTAAGCAATTTTGGAAAACCCCTCTATAAATTTGTGGTAATATCCGGTGATTCCCATGAATCACCGGATATCCACTACATCCTTAGGTATCGGCCATTCCATGATGGCTCTTATCTTCTCAAGGTCGACTGCAATGTCTTCTGCAGATACTGCATGTCCTAGGTACTATATTTTCTTTTGATAAAAATAACACTTATCAAATTTAGCATACAATTTGTGCTTCCTCAAAGTTTGCAGAACTATTCTTAAGTGCTCTTCATGTTCTTCCTCTGTTTTAGAATAGACAAGAATATCGTCAATAAATACCAATACCAACTTGTCCAAGTACTCAATGAAAATATTGTTCATTAAACACATAAACGTGGATGGCGCATTAGTGAGTCCGAAAGGTATATCTACAAATTCGTAATGTCGATATCTTGTTCGAAAAGTTGTTTTGCTTATGTCCTCATCCTTCATCCTAACTTGGTGATAACCAGATCTTAAATCCAACTTCGAAAAGATCTTTTCCCCACCTACTTGATCGAACAGATCATTTATCCTAGGTAAGGGGTACTTGTTCTTAATAGTCATTTTATTTAATTGTCTATAATCGATACATAGTCTTAGAGTGTCGTCTTTATTTTTCACAAAGAGGACTGGTGCTCCCCATGGTGAAACACTTGGTCTGATATACTCTTTATCCAATAATTCCTGTAGTTGAATTTTTAGTTTTGTCAATTTCGACAAACTCATTCGGTAAGGTGCTTTAGAGATAGGGGTTGAACCAGGTAGTAGGTCGATAGAAAATTATATCTCCCTTCTAGGGGTAATTCAGGTATTTCATCAATAAATACGTCTCTAAAATCACATAGAACAACAAATTCCTCCAAGTTGGGGGTTTATTTTATTTTTCTAACAGGTTTGTTACTTGGATGGTGTAAACTTGACAACCCTTTCTCATGCATTTCTTGAATTGCATTGTTGAAACTTGTCTAACTGATACTGGTTTTTGTATACCTTGAACTGTCCTAGCGGTGTCATTTTCGTCTTTATACTTAAGTGTCATTTCATAACAATCTAATACTACTTTATGCCTTACTAACCAATCCATTATGATAATTACATGATAAGATCCTAGCAGTAGAATGTTCATATTTGTCCTTATGTTTTGACCACCTAAACTGAACTCATAATCAGAAATAAAGTCCAACACTTTCATTTTGTTCTTGTTGCTAATTGTACCAACCATGATTTTGCGTGTCTCATTTTCTTAAGTTTATTTGACTCTACTATACCAGGAGTGATATAACTTAACGTAGCTCCAGGATCAATTAAAATGGAAATTCGAGTGTTATTGATTTTACCTTCAATTTCCACCACATAGGACTGGTGGTCAACTTCTCGGCCATCCACTGTTGCATTTATCCGTTGCAAGCTTCTGCCCACATCTCCCACCATCGAGGCTTCCTGCAAATTGTGAACATCAGTTATGGATACTGAATTTAAACATGGATAGTTCCTCCTTAGATTATGTTCTCCACATTCCCAACACTTTAATGGTTCGTGGGGGCTGTCCCCAAACATCTTTGTTCCCAGATTTACCGGTTTACCGCCTCCTTGCGTATTTTGATTGTTGGAGTGAAAATCTTTCCTAGGAAATATTTTTGTTGTGTTCTGATAAGGAGCTGGCTAGTATCCCTTCTTCCGCTGGTTCATTCGGTCTTGTTTCTTGTCCTTCCAATCTTTGGGAAATTTTGTCTGTTGTTTGTATTGGTCGTAACACATTCGAGCTTTCCTGAATACTTCACTCAAGGAGTTGGGATTATCAAATTCAATTTTGTCCTTGTAGGATTGTGGTAGGCAACTTACGAACCGTTGGGTTTTCACTTTGTCCTCCTGGATATAAGGTACGAACCTTAGTAATTCCAGGAATTTGTTTATCAGATCTTCCATAGCCATTTGACCAAGTCGTAACTCATAAAATTATTTTGTTTTTCTTTCATAGTAACTTTCAGAGAGGTACTGTTTCTTAAAGTATTTCTTAAAGTCAAACCATTCCATCTGTTTCTCCTTTAGACCCTTGGCCAATTTTATGTCTTTCCACCAAATGCTAGTTTTTCCTTTCAGATTATAGATGGTCATTCTAACTTTCATATTGCTAGAATAGTTGTATATCTGGAAATACTTCTTGATGTCTAGTAACCATGCTTCATATTCCCCCCCTGTTCTAGATTCCCCATCAAAGGTAGCTGGTTTGATTTTCTTAAATTCTCCCTCAAGGTGATCTACCTATTTTCTTTTTCGACATGTTTTTTTTTTATCTTCAGCTAAAGGTGTACTTTCAGATGAGCTATCCCCTCTTTCTGCTTCAGGACCAGAATTCTTGGAGGCCCTTTTACTGACCTTTTCTTCCTTGTTATCATTCTTTGGGGTTTTCTTTGTCACTATACTTCACAACAATACTTCTTTTATTTCTTTATGTTTTTGACGTGCCTTCTTCATTTTCTCATTGTCTTCTTTGAAAACCTGTAGCTCAACAATGAGATTCCTCATCGTTTCCAGAACTTCAGTAGGTGATCTTGCATTACTATTTTGTCTTGGATATTGAGGAGGTCTTTGTTTAGGATTCCCCTCAAGTCTGATTTCTGTGTCATCCTGGGATGCCATGGTTAACACAAAACAGAAAAAGGTTTTTTGTTTGTAATAATAAAGGTTTATTAGTTTTACATAAACAAAAATATGTGCTAAGTAATTAATTTGGCCTTGTTCAAGGTCCAAGTGTTGTAACATTTTCTCTGATACCATATGTAATGTACCTCACATTAGTCATAAAAAAAATAAAATTCTAGGGAACATTAATCTCCAAATTCAATTATTAGACTCATAATCAGGGGAAGGTGGCAATTATCTCCATTGTAAAACTATGATGAGTTTTTCTTATAATATGAATTTCAATGTCGACATTTATTTTCTGTCTAACATACAAGGAACATAATTCCTAAATGAATAACCTTCCATCACTCTAACATTCACATAAGTCCTAAAGTTATCCTAATATTCATATATACATTTACATATTATCTTGGATTTAGACTATGGGGAACTTTAGGACTTACGACCTTAAATTCCTCCCCTAGAAAAACACCTCTATACTAGTGTGCAAGAGTAATCTCCATTGGCCTAAGCAAAAATTGTACTATGCACCACGTAGGGGGGTCAGGAGTACACCCTTAGTGGAAAATGTTCGATTAACATAAAATATTGGCATTTAATCTTTGCATGACCAAACACCCTGAACGAAGTTCGTTGTAACTAATAGTTGGTTAAAGGTCTGTCAGTTACCATTTATATAAAGGTTTTGTAATGATGAGATTCCATCCAAACCAATTGGTTTAACCCTAACTAAACTGCCCGATATCTCAATTGAACGATGACTCTCTTCGAATCAATATTCTAACTGGACTTACCCTCTTTACTTCGTACGTCTTCAGTGTGAAGGTAAGGTTCTCGACATCCGTGAAATTTAAACTCTGATCCGACCATTAATGAAATCCTATGTGAGTGCGAAAAATGATGGTTTCATTTGACCCCTTGACCAATAGGTTCATGCCAACTATTGCCCCATCACATGGCCATTACCTTACATCGTACTAGTATCCTTTACTCTGTGTAGTAAGGACTCTTTCAGGTTTAGATATCATTCCTTTGAAATTCACGCAGTTTTCCAAAAAAGACACTTATGTGTTTTCCTTCACAAGGGAAGATTGAACGGTCAGAGGCTTTGTTTGCACCCTCTTCGTCACCTTGGTGAGAAAATAAGAGGTGCTTACATGCCCAGTTGGGTCTTGTTGAGCATGACAGTTGTAGAGGAAAGAGTTAGAGAAACAAAAACAAAACTATAAGCAAGAATTAAACTAATACAAGCTAAAATCATAAGCATATGGATAAAGAAATAAAAAACACAACAAGACCAATATCACCAATGTTTTTAGGTTGATCAATTGATGAAATCAAAGCACAATGAAGAAAGGGGACTATGAGTCCCTTCTTCCTCCAAAGGAAGGCTCTTGTGCCCTCACAAACTTGCTCTCCTTACAATAAGAAAAATGAAAATGATAGTGAAAGAACTCCCAAGCGCATCCACTCAATGGAGAGGTGGATAGCTCAATGAAATGGTGCCAATGTGTTATTGTCAAGGAGTGAGTCCTTAAAACAATCTAGGCAGCATAACATTACATGAAATTCCTTGAGAAAATGATGTTTCTTCATGGCTTTTTATAGCAT
>ML794805.1:0-15056 GCA_009831015.1 Picea engelmannii | reverse complement strand
TCTGTTTGCACCCTCTTCGTCACCTTGGTGAGCAAATAAGAGGTGCTTACATGCCCAGTTGGGTCTTGCTGAGCATGACAGCTGTAGAGGAAAGAGTTAGAGAAACAAAAACAAAACTATAAGCAAGAATTAAACTAATACAAGATAAAATCATAAGAATATGGATAAAGAAATAAAAAACACAACAAGACCAATATCACCAATGTTTTTAGGCTGATCAATTGATGAAATCAAAGCACAATGAAGAAAGGGTACTATGAGTCCCTTCTTCCTCCAAAGGAAGGCTCTTGTGCCCTCACAAACTTGCTCTCCTTACAATAAGAAAAATGAAAATGATAGTGAAAGAACTCCGAAGCACATCCACTCAATGGAGAGGTGGATAGCTCAATGAAATGGTGCCAATGTGTTATTGTCAAGGAGTGAGTCCTTAAAACAATCTAGGCAGCATAACATTACATGAAATTCCTTGAGAAAATGATGTTTCTTCATGGATTTTTATAGCATTGCATTGGGTGATTATGTAACTCCTTTGAAGTGTGAAAAGGGGTTATTTAGGGCTTCATTAGGTCTTTGACCAGCCTACCATGCGGATTCAGCTCAGATTTGAGGGTCAAATCGGCTTGGGAGATGATCCATAAGTGGTTGGGAGGCCGACCAATTCAATAAATGCACTGTTTAGCAGGTGTGCGGGTTTTTGCGCCAACAACCGCGCATCGTGCGCGTATGCGCTCATGGTACGTTCCTATTCCGCGCATGTGCGCGCACACCAAACTTCTGTCAAGCGCCCTTCAATTTTTGGTTACTTTGTATAGTTTTTTACCTTTCTGGAATGCTATGAAATTAATTCAGTGCCATGAATGACTTCATTACTGTTTGACGATGCTGATTTCTTGTCGCCATGTGCAGACGGAATTTCAATGATAACAGGCTTCACCAGGTGGAATCTGGCATCCCTACCTGTCCGCTCTGGTAAGTTCACAACCCTCTTGTAACCTTACAAGTTGAAAGAGTACTTGGCTTTCATTACTGTGGAAGAACTATTATATTAGAGATATGGTTATGATTTTATTTTGACAATTATTTTTCTGTGGTTAGTTATTTATCTTGTGACCTCAATTACACATGTTAATGGGAATTTCCTTCACTGATAAATGATTCCAAGCCCTCTCGAGAACTTTTCAGTACCCTCTTTTACTCCAGTACCTACATTCTGGCACAATCAATTTAGCGACTACGGGGTTGTGCTTCTCTGATGGTTTCGCAGTATCCCTCTATTCGTCTTATGGATTTACCTTTTCTAATGCTACTGTTATCCAATTTCGAATCTCTGTGAGTCCTCATAGAAGTATTAATCTCTGAATAAACTCTGCTGAGGGTCAATGTTTTACTTCAGTGAATCCTGACAGGCCACCCACTAGCCGAAACGTTCAAAAGGCTTTATGTAACTTTCATTTAGTAAGAAAAGTAAAGGGGTTACCCTCTGTCCCAAAAGATTCGTAAAGGAAACAAATACTCTGTAACAACCAATATACAAGTCTAAGACACCTTCTCGTTATATACTATTATTATCGTTTTGAGGGTGGAAACCATCATTCAAGAAAGGTATTCGGCATAAGACGTATTCTGGGTGAAGTCCGTGTAAGGTGAGAAAATACATTTCGGTGATATGTTAGTTCAGTACTACAGTTTATGGCACTTATATCTTTCAGAAAAATGCCCGACTACTATACTAACTGGGTTCTTATATTTGGACTGAAGTATACATTGTATCTCATCTTGTTTTCTGGATTATTTAAACCTTAGCATTATTTATTTTATTTTATTTCGGGTATGTAAGTTTAAGAACCATGCACAAATGAGACCTAATGATGGGGCCTCTATTTTTTTTGCGAGCTACCCATCAGATCGACGTTGGCCTCCTCCTCCCATCAAGTTCAAGGGTGAATTCGTAAGTTATGCCACGAGAGACGGCATGTGCTAAAGCCCTAAGTTAAGTACAATACCAATTCTTCTATAATTTTTTTGTTATAGAAACTTTACTTCGGTGATTCAATTATGTTTACTTTGTATAAGCAACTTTATTATCCGTTGACAAATACTAATTAAATTTACTTGTTTTCTTGTAGGGTTGAAGCCTCCGAACCCTCAAATTTGAGGAAGCCTTTCGTAGAAATGGTACTCGAGTTCCTTTTAAACTCCTCGGGGCATATCATCCTAGATGCTAATATCGAAGCTTCTCGGTCTGAATACCGTAATGTATATAGTTAACAATTCAGTTCCTATTTAGCAAAAGCATCAAATGTTGTAACAATATACAATATGGAAGATTATAACGTAGTGGTTGCGTAGATCGGACATACCCTAATTCTGGGTTCTTGATTTGGATTATATTTTAATGTTAAAATACAATACTCTTCTCTTATATCTCTTATAATGAAAAGTAATAAAATACAGAACGAATTAAGTTTTCGACTTTGTCGATATGCTAGTTATTCAATTCTTATAGATTATTTATGGAAAACGAAGTTCATATTAACCTTATGATTTTGGAAGGTATATTCCTTACTTTTTGGTTACTCCTACATCCTTCAGAACTCCTCCTCAACAAATGTCTTTTAGTTTCAGTAGTCTTATCCTTGCCTCACACTCATCAAGTAGTGTTCATAATAGCAAGCAATCAATATTTTTTCCCCAACATACTAGGCAACGTCCTGCCTCCTCACATATGTTATATATCCAAAAGAAAAAGTTCCTAGGTATTTTTCCCTCTTGGGAATTTTTGCATATTTCCAAATCCCTGATTTTCAGGGGCTGCCCATGGCCAAATTCTAGATTTTCCACTTGTAACAATCAGCCTTGAGGTAGTTCCAACATGTTCCCCACTCATGGAGTGATGGTCAGCTGATTTCGATATGGTTGTTCCATTTGTCCTCCAGCAATAATTATAAACTATTTTGTTTCATACAAGTGTTATAATCAAGTAGTTAGTTGGGTCAAATCAGATCTCTACCCAACAGTCATAATCATTAATTACAATTAACCAAATTCGAAATTCAGAATTTCCATAAATGGCAAAAATTTTCCAATTTCGAATTTGCCAAAAACAGAAATTAAATTCCTAAGAAATTTACAACTTAAAAAAATAATTTATTTTTGGAGATGTCACATGGACAGAGGGGAACCTTGTCAGAAAAGGATAAAGTTTTAAAAATTGTGAAGGAGATAGTTCACAAATTAACACCTGAAACATTTTATGTTCTGAAAGATCAACTTGAGGTGCACATAACCATGTATGTCCTCTATATTTCCATAGCACTACACTCGACAAAGGTCATCACATGGGAGAATGTGGCTAGCATCCTTGAACAAGAAATCCTAATGCAAATCGGGTGCTAGAAGGAGATCACCAAACGCTTGTTAACAATAGAGACAACCTGCCTAATTATATTGGTGCCACCTGCAAGACAAATCGTGGAAGATCCTATGAAGAGTGCACTCTAATTTCTTGTTCCAATGTGTGAATAATGCAAACATATGTGCTAGAGGAGTTCTCCTAGATTCCACATTTGGTTTCCCTCCTAAAATTCTTGTTGTACACTTGGTATGGCCTGTTCTTCGTATCGCCCGAAAATATTCTGGTCACAATTTTAGATGGATCAAGAGTTGTGCTAGATCTAATTTATGTATACCTTTACTTGGAATATTCTTGTCTAGTACATAGGAGGAAAACTTTTGGATTGCTTGTTGCAGATTTGGTTTTTTTATGGAATTCTTGGCCGAGATGCATTTGTGGGGGTTTCAAATGAAATAGGAACTATGCGGGGAGTAGTGCATATTGTATTATATTGGATATACAAGAATTCCATGCCAACCAACTCTGTTGACTCCAAAGTGGATTTGGAACGAATTATTCAACAGAGTCAACAAGTGATGGACACATTGTTTGTATCTATTTTAAACAATACAAATCATTTAATAATAGTTGCTTAATCTTGAGGTCACAAATTAGTGAATATAAAACTTTGGATACAGGATCCCATCAAATTAATGTATAACAATTGAATTTGTTTGGGTTGAAGAAAGAATACATCAGGATGACACAATATTATTGATACCTTGGACGAAGAAAATGTTGACATTTGAGATAGCATCATGAGACATTCTCCCTGGAGGGTCCTGTATGGACAAGTAGGAGGGAATGTGGACTTCATATTGACATGCCTCAGATAGTCAGATGAAGGATCCAAGACATTGGTTTAATGAGGGAACCTCGATATGTCTTAGACATTGGTTTCATGAGGGAACCTCGATATGTCAAGTATGGTCCAAGATGACTTAGCATGATCAACCCAAGGGAACAAATTTATATTATGTTTTTATATCTACTTGGACAATCCATAAATGTGATGGTTAAAAGACATAGGGAACAAAAACATGGTTGGTGTGACAGTAACAACATTGGACAAGGGTTCTACTAGAAATAGGGAGCGAGTTGGTTCAAGCATGAGGTAGACATGGAGGGAAATACCTTCCAACATCATGTCAAGGAGAGAAATTACCTGACATAATGCTTAGAGATAGGAAGTCTCTAGGAGAAATATACCTCCAGGACTGGATCATACCAGATAGCAGAGACAATTCTGGTGATCATGGATACATCCATTCAAGAACGATTGTTGCACAACTATGGTGATAGATCAAGTGAGGAGGAAAAAAACATTATGAGACTTAGAGGGAGCAGGTGAAGCAGTCCCAATACATGAGTATAGCCATGAGATGTTGAGGAAGCAGGCATGGAAACAATTCCAATGTATGTAGAGGCACTCCTAGAGAGGGAGGCAGAATCAATATCAATATTGAAACGTTCTTCAAGTTTCCTCTTACTTATTATAAAGTATGTTAGAGATGATATTAAAAACAAGGTCACCTTTATCCTTGATATTTGGGAACCAAAAACTAATTCTACTAGTATTTCAACAAGGATTTCAAATCTCAAAGAATGTCTCCAAAAGGAATTAGAAAATTATGAGCATTTTTCAAAGAAGTTGTCAACACCTTCACTGGTAGAATATCAAGTATTAACAATGTCCAAAAAAGGGAACAAAAGCTCCCATCGAAAGTCTCACATAAACAAATGAATGCATGTTGGCTAAAAAGAATCAAATGTTTACAAGAAATTATTATTGATTGTGACACTATACATTCAAAAAGAAGTTATTTATTTATAAATTGTGTTGATTTAAAAAAAAAAATGGAGGGCCCACATTTGATAATGGGTTGTATATTACTCACAAATGATTGGTTACAAGAGCATCTAGAGGCTCTAAAAACTTCATGGGCTAATGAATTTGACAACCTAATAGAATTATCGCAAGAAGAAGTTGAGAAATGGTTAATTCATTGTGTAAGCAAAAATGAATACCAAGAAGATAGTATTCATTAGTTTGGTTTTGTGTTAAAATATGTTGAAGATGAGTTGTTCGAAACCAAGATCAAGCACAATTTAACGGTTGCTCCCATGTGGGAGTATATTGAACAATGGTTAAAAAATTCTTTGATCAAAATAACTGATCTAGATTCCTAAGAAGCAGTTACGACTAGTAAAGCACCTCCAAACTAGCAATGTATAAAAAGAATCCCCAACAAGAAAATCGAGAGTCTTTCCATCATAGTAAGTAGAGTAACCATTTTGTTAAACTTTTCCTTGTTGAGATTTGGGTACCTTGGAAAGTGGTCCCCTTATATTTGTGAGCTTCTAAACACATGTGTGAAGTACTTTGTACCATGTACTATGTACTTTATGTCTAATTTCACTTTGACTTAGGATATTTAAGTCAAAAGTGAAATTTGGTCATTTTAGCCTAAAATGACAATTAATTCACTTTGTGGGTGAATTAAGGGACATAAAATGAAACTATGGAAACTTAAGTAAAGTGGTTTTTGAGTTGAGATTTACTTGAGATGATCTCAACCATTGACATAGGATGAGATGAAAGGATCTCATCCACACATTTATTAGGTTTCCTTATGCATCCTTAAGGAGGGCACAAGGGCAACGGGAGGCTCATTCATTCACTCTTATGTTCACTTGAGGAGAAGAAGGAAGAGCATGAGCTTGAGAATGGAGGCATTGGAAGAGGGAATATTGGGTGCTTCCTTGCATGGAGGAGATTTTGGAGCTTGGGTTCCTATTATTTGATGGACTGAGCCTATTTTGAATGCATGAAATATAGAAAAAGGTCCTAGAAACCTCGTGACCATTGATCAAGCTTTGTACCCTAGATTGAGGTTATACCTTGATTAAGGATTTATTTAACATTGGATTAGGTTTTGATAACTCATGAAAAAACCTCAATTGAGATTTTAATATTAATAACTTGATAAGGTATTAAAAATTTACTTTGGTCAAATTTTTATTTCACTATTTTCACACAGTCCCTTCCCAAAATGCTGACCAAAATTCATAGATTCACCCTACTGCTAATTTTTATAATAAGATAAAAGGAACACCATTGGAAAACTACAAATTTATGCTATCTCGGACAAATCATTAAATCCATTCCTTCATTTCTCATGAATATCATCAGGCTAAAGAATATCTATCTATGCAACAATAACCTCCCTTTGATTTGAATGGCCATTTTACATTCTTATTTTGGTTCCTCTTTTATCATCCAACACCATTAACCTCACAATATAATGGTTCATTGTTCCCATGCATTATTTTTATGTTCTATAGGTGTTTCTTGGAATAGGTTTCAATGCTTGTCTTGGCGTAATTTCTACCATATATATTCCCCCTTTTTATAATGAGTTATGTTTTGAAGGGCATATTCTCTAGTGTTCTATTTTCATTGGACCTAGATAGAGGTGAAATGACTTTATCATACTTCATATTTGTAGATATGCCTTGATAAAAGATACTTTCCCCACACTATATTCCAGTGGTTGCATGTTTCTTTATTCCCATTTTATCCTTACCCTACACAATTTGACTCTTTTCGAGCATGGTGGTGTTAAGGCCGAATGAAGTTCAACCACATTGAAACTTACCAGCCTCCCAAGTAATATAATATATTACATTAGATCTCTTTATCTAATCCTTTGCATATGGAAGATAGTAAAAATACTACCATAGAATGTATTGTAATAAAAAACCGATGAGGTTCTTGCATGTACATCCTTGTGCGAAGTCCTTAGATCCTAAAACCGAAAAAAATCCAAATAAAATTACCATGTTCCCTTCATTTATGCAGGTTTACATGAAAGTTTACCTTACCTATTGTTACAGTTGTAGCAAGATATCTGATTTCCCCATTGACATTGTACTTTTGCTTTACAATGGCACATAATTATCTCATTTGAATGCAACCTTTCAAATGGACTTAAAAACTGTATGTTTTAATGTAATGTTTCAAATCGACTTAAAAACTGTGTGTTTTCAAGAGGAACATCATTGTTTCTCTAAAGAATTGCATCTTGTATTCACAATGTTGTTCATGTTGGAATTTGATGACAACGAAATCCTCCGGGATTAGGATTTTAGATCCTATAATTCAGTGTTGGTTGTAACTATTGTGACCAAGTTAGAATATGGGTGAAAGTGCATTCAATAGTCAGTTCTCATGTAACTGTGTATTTCTATAAATTCATTTTATGCTTGTAGAGTCTAAGTGTGAGGGAGATATGTATGAGTGAATCTGTTGTAAATCTCCTTAATCTAAATAATAAGACAACTGATGCCTTCGCTTGGTGGACGTATCCCAAATCTCGAGTGAACCATGTAAATTCTCGTGTCAAATGTTTGATTTGTTTTCTGTATTAATCTGCTACATATTAACTTGTTAATGGTGGTTGAGGGATAACCAATGGTATCAGATTTGCATTGGAGATCCGTGAGGACAAAATAGTGGTGCAAGATCGTGAATTGATATATGTATTTAAGAGGAAAAGTGAAATGGGAGCATTGTTTTTTAGATCAACGTTGGGGGATCTGCATGGAGGGAGCATTGTTTTAGGGTAGACTTACGTTCTTCACCATTTTCGAATTTAGCGTTGTCTTATCTACTTGAAGGGAGCGTCGATCTTTTATCATGTTCTTTTGATGTTGTCCTTCAAGTTTGGATGCCTCCAGTTAATTGTGAGATTGAAATTTGAGATCGATCAAGAAAGCATGTCAAAGAATGTGGTGAGTTTTTTTATCTCGAAAGTGAGTTATTAATTTTTTTTTAATTCAAGAAATGGATTATTAATTACATATGTGTTCTTAATTCAGAAATAAGAAGCTAATTTCTCATGAGAGAACTCATGTTTTATCTTTCATGAGTGTAACTTCTCGATCATCCCCAAATTTTACCATGTTAATGTAGTGAGAGGAAATTGACAAGCTGGGATATAAGATGGCGAAAAATCAGAGTGCTAAATTTGAAATTGAGAAGTTCAATCGCAAGAACAATTTTGAGATTTGGAGGGTTTAGATGCATGATATGCTCGTGCAACAAGGAGTGGTGAAGGCGCTTTTGGGAAAAAAAAATAAACCCGTGACCATAACATATGAATATTGGGATGAGATTGATGTGAGATAATTGAGTGCCATACGCTTGTGTTTGGACGATGATGTTCTATTCAACATTGTTGTGGAGAAAACATTAGTCGGTTTGTGGATGAAGCTGGAAAGCTTATATATGAAGAAATCATTGACGAATAGGATCTTCCTGAAAATGAAATTGTATAGTTTACGCATGAAGGGAGGTATAAAAATAGCTGATCATTTAAATACTTTTAATACTCTCTTAGTTCAGTTGACTAGCATGGGAGTAAAATTCGATTCTGAAGACAAGGAAATTACATTAGTGTGTTCTTTGTTCGTGTCATGGGATCACTTTGTTACCTCTATTAGTTTCATCACAACATAAAGTATTGATTTTGATGTTATTGTTGGAGCACTACTGTCCGAGGAAACAAGGAATAAAACCAATTCAAAAACCTCTACATCTGAGGCGACGATAGTTAGAGGCAGACCTAAATAAAGAGGTCAAGGTCAAAGGGATTTATCTCTATCAAAGTTGAAGGGTAGAAAGAGAAAGATTAAGTGTTGGTTTTGTAGCAAATCGGGACACCTGAAGAAGGAATGTTGGAAGCAACAACAAGCCTCCAAAGACGACCCTCCAAAAGAAATGAAGAAAGCAAACACAACTGAAACAGGTTCAACAACAGGTTCAGGTATGAATGATGAAGTTTTATCAATTAGTATTTGCACATGTTATGTTCAATAATGGTTATTAGATTCTAGTGCTTCAAATCACATGTGTCTTCATAGACACTCGTTTGTTACTTATTAGTCTATAGATGATGGAATAGTTTACACGGGAAATGATATCTCGTGTAAAGTTGTGGGAATTGGTAACATTCGAATTAAGATGTTTGATGGAACTGTTAAAATACTAATTGATGTGAGACATGTACCTAAGCTTAGGAAGAACCTAATTTCTTTGGAAGTGTTAGACATTGGAAGATATAAGAGTATTTTTCAAGGTGGAGTTATGAAGTTCTAAAAAATAATCCTATTGGTTATGAAAGAAAAGAAGGTTGGTAACTTGTTTCTGTTAGAAGGAAGAAATGAGTCAGATCATGTGACATCAGTATCTAAGAATGACAATGATTCTGTTTGATTGTGGCATCAACGGTTGGGCCATATGAGCAAACAAGGATTGAAGGTATTATTTGATCACAATTTACTTCCTAGTCTAAAGTCTTTAAAGTTAGATTTCTGCAAGCACTGTATTTATGGAAAAAAAAATATGCAGAAATTTAAAACCGAAAGACACACTAGTGAGGGAATCCTTGACTCTATCCATTCTTATGTTTGGGGACCATCTCCTACTATTTCGTATGGAGGATCATCATATTTTGTAACTTTTATAGATGATTTCTCTAGGAAGGTTTGGATCTATATGTTATAAAGAAATGTTGATGTATTTACTGTTTTCAAGCAGTTTAGAGCTTTGGTAGAAAAGAGCATTGATAGGTCTATTAAATGTTTAAGAACTGATAATGGTGGTGAATTTGCATCAATGGAATTCGAGAACTATTGCAAGGAGTTTGGGATCGATAGGCACAAAACCAATTCCTATACTCCTCAGCAAAACAAAGTTGTTGAACGCATGAACATGACTCCTCTAGAGAGAGCAAGTAGTATGCTAAGTAACACCAACTTGCAGCAGGAACTATGGGCAGAAGCAGTAACTACAACTTGTTATCTGGTGAATCGATCACCATCAATAGAAATAGAGTGCAATATTCCTGAAGAGGTATGGAAAGGTCACCCTTGTAATTATTCTAATTTTAAAGTTTTTGGTTGTGAAGCCTATGCTCTAATTCCAAAAAAATAGCGTTCTAAACTAGATCCAAAATAAAAAAGGCTCATCTTTGTTGGATATTGTGATGGTATTAAGGGGTACAGGTTGTGGGATCCTATTGCCCACAATATCACCATTAACATAGATTTAATATTTGATGAATCATATCTCATCAAATCAGGTGTAGATGTTCAAATGAAACAGGAAGAAGTACCTAAGTATCAATAGATTCAGTTTGAAACCAGTTCAAATACAAATGAAAGTGAACATGAACAAGTTTTTGAAGATGTTCATGAAGATTTCCCTGCAGAGTAAGACATCGTTGATGATAACAATCAAAGGAATTTGGATGAGCCACAAACTTCCTTAAGGAGGTGTACGTGGGTTAGAAATCCCTTAATAAGGTATGATGATTTTGTTTTGTCAGTTTCTTTAAGTACTAATGATGGTGAACCTTCGTGCTATTAGAAAGATGTGAAGGGTTCTAATAGTGATAAATGGAAAGAAGCAATGAAGGATGAAATGAATGCTTTAGCAAAGAATGTTACATGGGATCTGGTAGAACTATCAAGAAGCAAGAAAATTGTAGGTCGCAAGTGGGTCTACAAGCTGAAGAAGGGTGTTGATGATAAAGTTGAAAGGTACAAAGCAAGGCTGGTTGCAAAAGGATATTCTCAAAAAGAAGGTATTGACTTTCATGAGATTTTTTCACCAGTGGTTAATATTGTTTCAATTCAAAGTGTGTTAACATTGGTTGCATTACTTGATTTGGAGTTGGAGCAACTAGATGTTAACACTGCTTTCTTACATGGAGATTTGGATGAGGAGATATACATGGAACACCCTGAAGTTTTCATTCAGAATCGCAGTAAGAAATTTGTTTGCAGGCTCAAGAAATCATTGTATGGTCTGAGGAAGTCGCCCACACAATGTTACAAAAAATTTGACTCTTTCATGGTGAGACAAAATTATACAAGGAGTGAGTATAATCATTGTGTCTACTTTAAGAAATTAAATAATGGCATAGTGATTATATTAGTATTGTATGTTGATGATATGATTTTAGAAAGCAAAAGCATAACTGCGATCAACAGGTTAAAGGATGAGATGGCTATGACATTTGATATAAAAAATCTAGGAGCAACAAGGCAGATTTTGGGCATGGAGATATTCAGAGATAGGAAGAATGGTAAGATTTGGTTGTCACAACAGAAGTATGTTGAAAAAATACTTTTGAGGTTTGGTATGAGGGTAAAATCATGAATCTAGGTAACACTTTTGTGACAATCCGGTCACCAAAATTCCTAGCGGCAATTTTTCAACCGAAAAAATGTTGCTAGGAATTTTTTCGACCGAAACCTTTTTCGACTGAAAATTCGAACGTCAAATTTAACGACGCCCTCGAAATTCATGTACAATGTTTTCCATAGGAATTATTTTCCAGTGGTAAGCATATTTCGGCCGAAATGTTTATTTTTAACGGATTCTGTTAAAAAATAGGTTTCAGTCGAAAGAATATTTCAGTGGAAAACCTGAAAATGGCACTGTTTGCAAGAAACTGCAAATTCTCTCGAGCTTACTTCATCTTTGGAGGTATCAGACTCCTACAAATACTCAGAATTTAGTTTTAGATTTGATACCAACATTTTTTAAATTGAATCTACTTTCATTGGGTATAATTTGTTTTCATTTTCATTTTTTTTAATCTAATTTTATTTATTTTTATAAAAAAATCACTGCATAATATTTTTAGGTGAGATTATGATTAGGTGAAATGAAAAATCCATATCTCTAAAAATACACAGTGGAAAATTATGGAAAATTTATATTCATAATGCCTTCAAAAAGGTGTTTTTTTACCGGAAGTTGAATAACCTGTGCAAAAGTGTTACTTGGGGTTGTTAGCACGTATATAACAAATCCAGATAAAGAGCACTAGGCAACAATGAAATGGGTGCTTTGGTATTTGAGAGACATAAGTGATTATTGTATCACTTATAACAATGGTTTTGAATTAGTATGTGGATATGTTGATTCTGATTTTGTAGGTGATTTGGACAAGAGAAAGTTGACTTCAAAGTATGTTTTTACTCTTGCACGTGGACCCATTAGTTGGATGTCAAAGCGATTGTTACTTTAATAAAGTTACTTTGTAATAGTCAAAGTGCTATTCACTTGGCTAAAAATCTAGCGTACCACAATAAAACAAAACATATTCCTATCAAGTACCATTTTGTAAGACAGGTCGTCGATGAACGTGGAGTCTCTCTTGAAAAAGTTCATACAAAAGTGCACTGCACAGACATGTTCACAAAACCAGTACTTTTAGAGAAGCTACGATGGTGCTTGGCTTCTCTTGGCTTGCAAAAAAGGTGATGAACATAAAAAAAAGCGAGCAAAGTATCAGGGTAATTATTGTCAAGGCAGAGATTGTTGGAATTTGATGACAACAAATTCCTCCGTGATTGGGTGAAAGCTCATTCAATAGTCAGTGCTCATGTAAGTGTGTATTTCTATAAATTCATTGTATGCCCGTGGAGGCTAAGTGTGAGGGAAGATGTATGAGTGAAGGTGCTGTAAACTTCCTTGATCTGAATAATAAGACAACCTATGCGTTCTTTTGGGGGAGGTAGCCCAAATCCTGGGTGAACCAGGTAAATCCTTGTGTCAAATGTTTGATTTGTTTTCTGTATTAGTTTGCTGTATATTAATTCATTAATGGTGGCTAAAGGATAATAGTTTTGCTGACAATGTTGCAACTGTTACACTCATTATTTCGAACTATTGCGTTGAATACTTATAATGAATGCATGGTCTTGTTAGCATTATCGAATTCAAGTTTTCCCAAGTTTTGTTTTACAATAGCACTTTGTTTTAAATAATTTAAATATTATATTTTAAATCAAAAGAAGGAATTTTATTTTAATGAAAAAATTACTATGTTATCCTTGTTCCTAGATAGTGTTGCTGAAGCCCAAAATGATTTTCACTCTAAATTTAACATTATTGTATATCTTTTCGTCCAATAACAGAACTATTTATGGTGGCAGAATCCTTAAAATACTGCTTCTGAACAATATAGAACTATTTATGGTTGCAGAATCCTTAAAAATTTGCTTCTGAACGACATAAAAAAAAATGTTGTTTATTTTCGTAAACTTTGTTCTTTTCCAAAAATTAACATATCCTTCAGTTCCTTCATTGGCCTGTTGGATTCAATATTTGGCCCATGAAATAAAGTAGCTTCTCACATTCAATGTAATATAAATGTAAAGTAGTTTTAAATAAATTATTTATAGGGTTTGTGAATTGAGTTTAGGTTTGTGGTTATGGAATAGAGTGTTATTTTCTCTATCCAAATTTTTGAGTGTATTGTTGTTATAAGGATTTTAAGCTGCATTATTAATATAGCACTTTTTAAAGAAAAATCTAAAATTTACATTCTTAATTATCCTCTAAATAAAAAAAAATTACCAAAAAAATTTAATTGAAAAAAAATTATTTATAAAACCTAAATAAATTAGCTCAACCAAAAATTTAACAAAAATTTGGCAAAAGTTGTTGAATTCTGCAAATGTTGTTATACACTTTCAAAAATTTAATGTCTTTCAAAATAGAAATAGACATAGTGACCCTTCTCTGCAAACAATGTCATCCTTAATTTAACTTTAGACTCTATTCCAATTTACAAGGACATGATATCAGGCCTATCATAAGTATTTTAACAAAATCTAACTACACATTTGGCAAATGTTATTATACATTTTCAAGAATTTAGTGCATTCATAAATACAAACCCACCTGTCAACCCTTCACTAGACACAGAACACCCTCCTTAATTTGACTTTAGAGTATAATCCTAAAAATGTACTAGACATGAGTCCTTCAACATAAACAAACTGTTGTGCCTTAAAAGACATAAATAATTTAAAACACATATTGTATTTTACATGTAAAAGAAAACATTTAAAAGAAAATAAAGTGATAAAAACGCTATGAAATACAATCTATTGGATATGCTCACTATCACGTCTACGAATGAAAATTCTTTATCTTATTGAAGGATCTGCTACTTTTAAAAACCAGGTAACCCATGTATAGGAATTTTATAATTAACCTCACTCGCTATCGAATTAAAAATAAAATTCAAGTGATTAATGTGGCTATGATTTTATAAATCAAGTAAACAAAGACGCGAGATTAAAATAAAAGAGACCAGGAACAATAACAATGACAATAGTGAGCAATAATATTTGGTTCATAAAAGTCTCAAAATTCAATAGAATCAGCAATAATATGTTGTATCAAAACGTTTCGGCTTACATTATGAAACTTTGCATGCTGTGCGGGAATCGTAGTTTTATCAGGCATAATCAAAACCATTCGGCATACATTATGAAACTTTGCATGCTGTGCCTTTTCGCTCGGAGCACAGTGGGTAAAACGTTTATACAGTGCCACCAGTGTCATTCCATTAACCAAAATCAAAATTCCTAGAAAACTACCAGCTGCACTGCATATGAAATATTTAATTTCGTTATAACTAGTGAAGAGCGAAACTTCATACAGTAACAAAATCAGACTTTACCAGCTTCAGTTCGAGGTCTTGAGAGAATTGATGTTTTATAGTCTGCCAGCTTCCACGAGAAGCTTTCATGGGCCAATATGTCAGCCATATCGAGCCGCGCACGTGCCATT
>ML794804.1:312197-360434 GCA_009831015.1 Picea engelmannii | reverse complement strand
AATCCGAAAGGAAAAAGAAGAAAAAAATTGATGAGGGTAAAAATAAAGGGACTATCCCTAGCATTTTCAAAGGGATTACACTGGTGAATACACATATCCTTGTTTGTACCCCTCTAAGATCAATACTAGGAAATTTATCACACTCATATCGATTGTTAGAGTTAGATGATGTTGTGGTAGTTTTGGGTGAATACTATTACAATGACTCAAAGAGAGGAATTGAAACAATATCAACCAAAAGAAAAGAGGTGAAGACCCTCCCAGTAAAGGATCTTCTGACAAGACCTTGAGTACATTTGCAAGGGAAAATTCTTTCTTGTGTGTGAATTAAGTGCTACATTATATCTATTTAAGGAAAATGTTACATAGTTGGAAGAACAACTAAAATTTCAGAGGGATAATTTAGTGGATGATTTTAGGAAACATGCCACTAAAACTTAACAACTACATAGGGGAAAAATAGAAACGCTAAAAAGGGAAAAATAAAAAGAAGTAGAAAGAATAAAGGATGAGAGTTAGGGGTATCTAGAAATTTCGAAGCAAACAAAGTTAAAAGTTATAGGGTATCTAATGATGGTCCAAAATCTGGAGAAAGAATTGAAAGAAAAACAACAAAGAACACATGCACTGGATATTGTAAAAGAAGAATCTAGTGAGGCTAATGGAGAACTAAGAGAAGCAAAAAATATCTTCTTCACCCAACTCATTGCAATCTAATATTATTAGGATGATATCATTACCCTATATAGTCATCTAGAGGAGCTAGTAGATCAGTACACAAAGACAAAACATGCCTTTCAAAAGATCATTTATCTGAAGGAAAGGCATGAAGAAACCCTTGCAAATATATTATGAAACATCATGAAGGAACATAGAAAGACTCATATGCTAATGTATGGATGGATAAAAACATTTTAATATTTTAAGGATATCGTTAGTCTCTAAAAAACCATGTGCCAGGATTTCAATTTCTATAGACGAGCTACTAGAGAAATTCAACATGCGAGTAAATGAAGAGCTTGCTCAAGCAAGACTGAGAAAATTGAGAATAGTAGAGGTGGAAGACAACAGAGACATAAACACAAAATATATTGAGAATATCATAGAGAACAACAAGGAAATCCCAATCAAGTATTTAATACAACCAATGAAACAAAATGTAGCTGCCAATGAGTTTGTAAACAAAATCCACAAGGACCTGAAAAAGGAAGTTGCAAATAGAATATGTGATGGAGAGATGGAACTTCAAAAAATGAAGATGAGAATTCTAGAGGACATCACTAAATAATACCACTTCTAAATAAATTATGTAGAATACTTAGCCTCCAAGAAATCCTCATAATTTTTGTACAAAGTATAGTTCTTCAAATGTATTTGAAATGTACAAAGAATGAGAGAAGTTGAAATGCTAAGTTGTAATTGTCATCTCAAATAATGACAGATACATAATGTAAAGATACTCTCTTATTTATAAAAGAGAGATGTATCAAATATAGGGTAACTTTTTCCCATTGTATTATCAGACAATATTGTTATTTATGAGAAAATAAAGAGAAGAAGGAAATCGAGAATTCATGAATGTTTGTAAGAATGTACGGGGGTATTATTTATATGTCTTTTTCCTACGAGTTTCTTGAATGTTGATGGTATGAACTATTTCTTTGTTTTCCATTTTAGATGCTTGTACATTTATGACTTATAATAGACA
This sequence comes from Picea engelmannii, assembly GCA_009831015.1. Classification (NCBI taxonomy): domain Eukaryota; kingdom Viridiplantae; phylum Streptophyta; class Pinopsida; order Pinales; family Pinaceae; genus Picea; species Picea engelmannii. The sequence goes on along the minus strand of ML794804.1, from coordinate 358,726 downwards.
GAAGGATACCATTACAGGTCTAGTATGAAACTACTTATAATTTAACCTATGATTTTATTGCTACAACATGTTATTGATCAAGACATGAACTGAGTTTTCAGTTAGTAATGATATTTCAAGTTGTTTCTATATTGTTAGAGTTTCTCTTGATCAATATAGGATTATATTAGAATAGAATAGTTTTAATTTAGTCATAGGTATTTCATTTTCTCTAACACACCATGGTAGGGTAAATAAAAAAACATTACCAGACTGATTTTCATTGTGACAACTCATCTTGTGCTTCCAAAGTCTCAAGAAAGCACCGATGCTCATTGTGTTTTTAAAGACACCATGTTTCTAGTTCTCCTTGGTGAGTTGGATAGTTCCACCGGTAGATTCCACAAATTTCCAAATTTTGGAAATTAACATGAATTTTCATTTCCTCCCAATGGTGGAACCATGCCTCCTTGGGACATAAGAGTCTAGGAAAATTGTTTATTACCTTCCCATTTGAAGTTTTGAGACTTGAGACTTAAAAAAACAAAATCCTAACTTTGCATGTTGCACCTATATGATTTGACTCTCCCTAGAGTAGTTCGCCCTATTCTAACTTCATAGTAAGAACTACAACTAGTGCGTCTAATTTTACGGTACTTAATCGATGCATCATCATAAAATACCTGCACCTAGTGCATTGTAAAAGAAAATTCCCACTAAAAAACATGTTCATGTGTTTCTAACATAGAAGAACAAGTGTGTTTCATTTAACCAAGCACACCACTTAGTTTGTGACTCATAAAATTTAATTCCATGGTGCAACCATTTTAAACAAATGCACTGGTTCTATTAGCAAAACCGCACATGGACATATATTGACTGAGTGCAACAATCAAGTGTTTCCTTTGACACCCCATGACCTGTTCCCTATGCTTAACAAAGCACTATTAAACAAAATGACAGTTCTTCAATAACACAGTAGAACCTGGGCAGTCATAATAACACATGGAACCTCTTAATTTTCAATAAATAAATATAATGAAGTGGTGCCCATAGGGCCAAAAAACACCATTGATGCATTATACTAGATGAATCATCACTAAAAATCATGTCGGTTCTCTAGAAGCTATACTGTACGAATGCATTCAATTAGCTAAAGCACATCCCTGAGTTCACTCCATAAAAATTTGGGTGGCGATGCATTTACGTTAACCAAATGCTATGGTGTTGTTAAAATAATCTAACCAAGAAAATATTGAGTGACCTGACATAGTAATGTGTCTCAGTGGGTGGCCCATTACCAGTTCTCTCGACAATATATGGAAGCATTAAAAAAAACTCTTGTGCTCCAATAACAGAATAGCACCAATGCATGTTTATTAGCACATCACACCACTTAAGTTGCAATAAATAAATTTAACCTGTTGGTTCCCCTAGGCCCAAACAACACATGGTTGTTGTAAAGAGCATGAAATTGGGCCTAATTTTTATAAATTATCAATGCGTTGCATCTTATGGTGAAAGCACCGCTAAGATCCTATGCAGTGCGCCAATTGAGATAAACACATTGGTGCATTATATTAACCAAACACACCGCACAGATTTTGATATAGAATTTTTTCTCAATGGTGTGTCAAATAAATACAACACACCGGTGTTGTTTACTACAAGAAAATGAGAAAAATGCATAATACTTTACCATATGGTTGGTTTTATGGGATGTTCTATTACTAGTGTGTTATAAGAAAAAAAACACTGGTAACAATGCATACAAAGCTAAAATGGAGTGTTGGTTTGCTAAATTCACTAAAATGCATCGGTGTGGTTAACTAATTTGCACCAAGAGAAATATTTAAAAAATTATCATTACGGTGAGTATTTTAATACACACCTGTTACTAGTGCATCATAAAATACAATGCACCATTACAAAGTGTCTGGTGCCCCAGGTAACATAGAGTACTAGTGTTTTTCATATAACAAATCACACCACTTGGTTTATGATTAAAATATTCTATTAGAGAGGTGTGTTCAGTAGAACCAACTTCCTTGAGTTACACAATTCATATGTCAAATGGCATCGTGGGTCGTTTCATATGAAAACCCTTAACAAATTTTCCATATAACACAACACACTGCTATAGATATCAGTGGTCGACAAAAAATGACGCACTGGTGCATTAAATTTAACACAAAATTGTTTGGTGACTTATGTCTAATATGGAGAATCGATAGTGGTGTGTGTTATGTTATTAATTGCACATGTTACTTTTTCACATTTTGTTTGCAAACAAAAACTAATTTTAGTTTATGATAAATAAAAATTAGTTATATATGTTTGTGTTTTATATTATAATTTTTTTTATCTATATATATGTGGCTAAAAATAATTTTATGTGAATCATATAGGATGAGAACGTTGAGTGTAGTAACAAAAACAACAATAGACTCACCTATAAGAAAAACAATTTGATTCACAAGCTACTTATGAAAACCTCTAGAATTAAATTTTTCTTTTCAATGCCTCTCATAATTTAACGCATCAAAACAATCCTCTACCACTTCCTCAGTGCTCTTCCTTGCATCTCCTATTTTGCGGCATGCTTTCATTTCTCCAATATATCATCCTTGTCATTCCTATAGACAAATATGAACTAGAATAAATTTGATTGTAAATCACATAGCTACACCTCCTCTTCTTCACCTCAAGGGGGATTATCAAATATCACTTTGACGATGGGGAGGAATTTCATAGCCCCAAAGTATCTTTAACTAGGGCCCTTTTCGATGGAATTGGGAACTTCAACTTTATTCCCATCAATGTTCATCATATTTTCCCCTACTTTGACATAATTAGGACGACCAATCTCTACGATTAGAGGTTCCCAATTACCCTTTTCAGTGTTCAACAAGAAATGACCCTGTTCGATGTATTAAATATAGCATTGTGTCAACCTTAAGAATGAACTAAGATCCATATTGTATATTTAATAGAAGTTAAGAATCAAATTTGGAAAAACAACTAATGATCCATAATCTTTGTCATCATGCCTTATCATTACATATTAAGCATTTCCTTGGCCTTGGTCTGCCCCAACATGATATCCTCACCCATGTACCTACTAAGAAGTTCATGTTTCTTCTTCTCCAAAACCATGTGCTCAATCACTTTCTTATCCAGAAGGGGCGCATGGGAAACAAACTCTCTTTCTCATCTAGAAGGGGCATATGGAAAACAAATTCTCTCTTTCTCATCTAGAAGGGGCACATGGGAATCCCCTAGGTCTCCAAGGGGATCTCCTGATCTGATGGTTTTCATCTTGATTTTAAGTCTCCATGTAACATACGAAGCACCCAGGTTGGGCCACACCACATTAAACTACTTGTCTTACAACTCTGATACCATAATGTAACATTCCCCAGCCCGATCGAGGGACGTTACGGTGCATAATACACATGGAAACAAAATTATGCTACCTAAATTAATTCTTTTGCTGTTAGCCAATTTACTATAGCTTACATCTACAAATTTAAAATAGATTTATCTATTGTCTATATCCATAAAACATAGGCATATATAGCATGCTAATAATCAACACGAAATGCAACTAATCCACTCATTACAACAACATACAAGTCATTCTCATTTACGAAGAGTTCACGCACAACAATCACACATGTAAATAAATTAACAACATGATAAAACACTTATATTTAAACATGAATCATGCAACCAACTTCTTTGGATGGAGGCTCCACCCAACCATAGACTGATTTTTCCAAATATCAAGAGTCAATCACCCCTAAGATGAGGCTGTTAATCCACAAAAGAGGGTGATCTCTCACAGTGCACTAACAACTTATAAAACTCATAACCCAACTGATACTCTCCTACAACTATCCCGATTTTTCTACCAAATCTCTTCCTCCTAACATTCCCAACCCAATGAATGCACCATTTGTATATCAGGGATAACCCAAGGGATATATTATCTGTTTATCAAGGATAACCCAAGGGATGTACCATCCATTTATCAGGGTTAACCCAAGGGATGTACCATTTGTTTATCAAGGATAACCCAAGGAATGTGCCATTCATTTATCAGGGTCTCTCTGGTAGCGGTAGCTAGGAATCTCTTAGCTGGGAAATCAAGGGAAACTGCTCCTAGGAAAACTATCAACAAATCAACAACAACACTTGTTGTTTTAGTGAAACTTGCACATGAGTTCACTCTTCATGCTTGAAAACCTAGATCTTCAGTTTTACTGCTCCAATTTTCTCCAGTTACACTCTATCCTACTATAAAATTCCCCCTCCATGGCTGCACCAACTCCAAGATCTCTTTCTTTCTCTCCCCTTCCTTCCCATGCACAAAAAATGATGTGTCAAACTGTTGTCCCCCAACCAATATGTATTTCCTCTCTTTGGCTTGCTTTCTTGATTCACACTCTTCCCCAAGATGATTGTACTCAACCCCTATGTTCCTAATAACTCTAGGATGTGACCACTCACACCCACTCTCTTACATGTACTCAATCATTGGCTTTGGGAACACTCAATGCAAAATTGGAAGGCTTGTATGCAATAAGCAAGTTTCGAAAAAATGGGTTAAATTAATATACATGGGTATTTCCCCCTTTGACCCCCTCTTGGCCATTATCCTAGACACTTCCCTCTCTTGTGGATTAATTCATCCCCCATCTCTTTTCCATGTCCCCTTTAGTAACTGACATCACATTTTATTATTAAAACATTGAAGTACAATTTTCATATTGCATTGCTTGGCCCTAGCCACATATTATATCCACATAAGCATTAATTAAATTGGCGATTATAATGGGGATGTTACATTCCCCCTAACCTATAATTGTGTGCCATCATCGATGCACTCTATGTAGACACACACACACACACACACACACACACACATATATATATCTGTGTGTGTGTATGCAAATTTACATCAAAATATTTATAAATAATTTTTTTTTGCAATTTAACAACTCCAACCATAAATCTCATGTTCCTCTCAACTCACTGATCAAAGGAATGCACCACTCATTTATCAGGGTTGACCCAAGGAATAAGCCATTGTAACATCCCCACCATTACGACGACAAAAGCAACAAACAACAGGTAGATTTTTTTTTTCTTTCCTTTTTAACTGATGCGTTAGGAAAAGTCCGTCACTGTTGAAGCCAACATCAATGACGAAGGTGCATTATAAAATGAACCTCATAAACGCATTAACAAAAATCACCAAGCAAATTCGAACATCATCGTCGTGAATGATGAACACATATTGGCATAGTATCATAGTAAAAAGTGTTGGAGTTACTTCACACACACCTAGGATTTATTTATTCCTTATTTATTAGTCATAATTAGTCATTATCCAGTCTCCTATATTTTAGGGGAGAATATTCCACCTGGAGAATATTCTCTTTCAGTTGACACTTCAGTTTGACTAGTTGAGTTGAGTTTAGATGTTGCATTGGTTTTGTCACCATGCAACATTGGGATCATCACCAACTCACTACTCTTTGTTCAATCAATTAACTAAAGACTAGTTGACTAGTTAACTTAGCTAGGTGGTAGTTCACTCCTGTAACTGCTTGAGAGACTAGATTAGGTGGCAGTTTACTCTTGTAACTGCTGGTGTGTGTCCAGATCAATCTAGACCACCACTATGGCTCACTAGTTACTCATTTATCCTATATATATATATATTGTAAATTATTCACTCTTTGAGTGTGGAATACTGATGCAGGAGAATCTCTCCACATCAGCCAACCAGCCAACCAGCCACATCAAGCGCATGCATTCAAAGATGAAGAGAGGCGCAACCCTCGTTTTCAATTTTGAATTTGAATGTAATTAATATTTAGGCTGTTGAGCCATAGAGCCCTACCTTTGTGCAGGCATTAGAGTAGAAGGCATTTAATGTTTGTAAGGATGAGATCTAGATCCGATTCTGGACTAGACAACCATTCAACATAATTGAATAGAGTAGGTGAGTTTGGAGGGAAGAGCTCAAAGAGCCACTCATGTAAAAGATCAAATTTGATCTCATTTTGAATAGAAGAGAGTAGAGTTAGAGTCTACGAGTAGAGAGTAGAAGAGAAGAGCCGAGACCTTGTTACAGGCCGTGCTCAGGAACACCTTGTACAAATAGGCATTTTCCGTTTTAATACAAATAACAATTTTTCCTGCATGACTATGTGTTAAAAGAATGTCTATGTGTGTTATTTATATGTTGTAGATGTATGTTAGGTATGCATTTGTAGGGGCTTTGTTTGATTTCGGGATTGAGAGATCTTTGAGGCTTCACACCAGGAGGGTGTGACAGAACACTGGGGGTTCTGATAGCAAGGAGTGCAGAAACCGCAGAACTCTTTGAAGAGTTCAGAGTTTATAAAGCTCAGGAGGGACAACATTCTTCATATACACGCGGGAGAACTCAAAGTATAAGAGTTCATAGAGGAGAAAGAAGACAAAGGTCGAGGCCTTTGAGGAACTTCAAATTCTCCTAAATCTGGGAAGAAAGCACAGAAGCTCAGGAGGAGGCATAGCAGCCATCCGAATAGACTACAGAAGAGATATGGACCGCTGGTTTTTCCACGTCCAGGGTGTAGCAGAGTGAGCATACAGGAAGAATGGATCTGGATCATTGGATCTTGGTCCAATTACCCATCAGCCGTCGTATCTGACAGGAGCTGCACGAGGTTTAACTTCGTGAACAGGAGGTTGAAAGTCCTGATGAGAGGTGTGGCCATCGGGATTTCAACGTTCGTAAAATCGGGAGTTCCGAGGACAGGAGATCGAGAATCTCCATGGTGAAAATCCCAGAATCAATCTGGGCCGTCCATTTGTTGAGACACGTGGCGAAAATTGAGAACCCGTCAACCACTGGGGTTTCAAGTTGACAGGGAAATTGTGTCATCGAGGCATCAAAGTCTTGAAATCCTGAAATTGAATCAGGACCGTCCATTGGTTGGGACACGTGGTGGAGATCGGGAGTCCATCAGCACTTCGAGAATTCAGAGGACAAGATGCCGGGACACTTCGGGATTTAAAGTCTTGAAATCCTGAGAGTAAATCAGGACCGTCCATCTTGAGGGGACACGTGGCGTAAATCCAAGAGTTCGGGGAAAATCCCGATAGGAGATTCCATCGGCATATCGGGGTTTAGTGTTTCGCGAATCCTGAGGACAAGAAGTCAGAGCATTTTAGCATCGAAAACTCTGAAATCGCGAGAAGCGATCAGGATCATCCATCATAGGAGGATGCGTGGAGGAGATCGAAGAAATCGGGAAATTTCCCGAAAGGAAAAGTCATCCATCAGGAAATTGAGAATCGAGAGATCAGGGATTCTGTGGACAAGAGGTCCAATACATTTCGACTTTCGAAACCCTGAATCCCGATAAGAGGTATGACTGCGGTCATATAAGGGGAGGTCGCGTGGACCAAAAGTCTAGCCCAGAGGGCTAACTGAAGTTAGAGCGCATCGGCATTTGAAAGCCAAAAATCCCGAAAGAAGATAAGGCTGCGGTCTTATGACTTCTGGTCATATGGACTAAGGCATAGCCAGGAGGGGCTAAGGTGGGAAGAGCCATATCGGAAAATCGGTAAATCAGAGATCGGGGATTCAAGAGTACAGAGGATTCTTGACATCGGGGATTAGGAAACCCTGAACCCTGAAAGAATATTTTCCCTGTTGAGGAAGAGGCAGTGGTCGGAGTGCAGAAGATCATGAGGAAAAGAGCAGGACATGTGGATCGGGTTTTGACAGAGATTCCACTTTGGAATCGAAAGAGCTGCTTTGGCTCAAAGGGGAATTTGAACGATCCTTAAGATCGAGAGGTTAGCACAGAGGCCTTTGCCGAGGTGAGGTGGCAGGTCTGCGTCAGTTGGTATCAGAGCTTTGAATCTTGTCTGTATATTTCAGGCAAGAGAAGCAAGAGGAAAAAGAGTACTCTGATACACTGCATTAATTTAAGGTATCAGAGCGCAGATTCTGTCTGTACATTGCAGGGACAGAAGGAGCAGAAAGAAGACAAAGTATTGAAACTCTGTAAGGATTTGTTTGTAGGAAGGCAACAGTCCAGAAGGCAGTCAACAAGACTGTAGGATGAAGCTAGAAACACTCAGGTTTGCAGGAGTGAGCAACAGGTTTGCCAGGTGAGTAGATAGAAACAACAACATGGCTACTAAAAGCTGTGGATATGCTGGAAGGAAAAACTCAGAGCTATAGAGCCAAGAAGATATAGATGAAGAGCTCACTGATATAAAGAAAGAAATAGAAAAGCTTGCATTATGGATGCAGCAGAAAGCCAAACCACGGTGGGTGTATGAATGGCCCATGAGGAAGGCAAAAGCAAAATGGCCAGTCAAGGCGTTGATGGCTAGAAGATAGCATAGGTTGTTGAGAGGATGGTTGAGGCATGCTGAAAACCTCGATGGACCTGAGGAGATGGTTCAGGTATGTGAACCAGAGACTTAGAGAAATCTCAGTGAATTGGGATCAGTTGAAGATCTCAAGAATTGCCAGGAGGGCAGAGAGGAAATTCCAGTTTTCTAGGTGGGCAACTAGTTGAGATCACTGCAGAATCTTAGAGACTGTCATGAGGACAGCTAGGGAATTTCACATTTCTAGCTGGGCAATGAAATGAGGTCGCCGCGGGATCTCAAAGACATCTAGGAGGGTAGTGGAAGCATCTCAAATTGTCGGGTGGGTAGAGATGAGCATTTGAGACTGTCTGAAGGTCTCATGGACTTGGAGGTGAGTTCAATTCAGCAAGTAGTGCTGATGAATATGGGATCAATTGATCTCATAATCTGCCAGGAGAATAGTGAACAGATCCCATATTGCCAGGTGGGTAGGGATGAGCAGATGAGTTGAAATCAGCTAGAAGAGCTGACAGAGCAGATGAGCTCAGAGATAGAGTTGAATCAGCAGATGCAGCTGGTAGAAGAGGAAGATCAGAGAAATCTTATGATGATTGGGGGAATCGAGGTATTCCTACTACTTACCCAAGGGGAGATAGAAATCTCTGTTGCAGATGCAGCAACAACAGAAGGACAGCTAGCTGAGACTGTCAGGGAAGAAGGATTGGAGCAGATATCTAAGGCTGCCCAAGCAAGAGAAGAAGATGAGCATTCTGAGGAATGGCTCAACATATTCAGCCAGGAAGCTGAGGAAGCTGCAGCATTGAAGCTAACAACAAAAGAAGCAAAGGAGAAACTGAGCATTCTAAGGAGTGGCTCGACACATTCATCCAGGAAGCTGAAAGGACTGCAACATGGGAGTTTGCAGCATCAAAAGAAGAAGAGGCATACAACATTTGCTTTGCTGATCTGTGGGAACAGATAGAAGCCCTGGAGAGAAGGGTGAAGGTGCAGAGCATGCACATCCAACAGGTGAGGTTGGAAGTAGATGAAGAAGAAGGCATGGGAGATCACAGTGATCTGCCCATGTGCCGAAAATTTTTGCAGTTGAGGAGACTACTTGAACAAGGCCATCCATTGGAGTAGCTGGATGAAGTGGTTGACATGATCAAAGTGCTGATGATCCGGTCAGCAGAAACTGTCAGCAAGGAGAGGCTGAGCATAAGGAAGGAAGCAACAACAACAGTGCAAAAGCAGCAATAACAACAACAATAGAATGGAGTAGATGAACTGCTCTAGAGGATAATTTGGGATCTAGGAGGATTTCCACAACTAAGATGGGAAGCTCATGAGTAGGAGCTCATGATTTTGCAGCTGAGGAGTATGATGCAGGAGCATCTCTCCACATCAGCGAGCCAGCCAGCCAACCACGTCAAGCGCACGCATTCAAAGATGAAGAGAGGCGCAGACCTCGTTTTCAATTTTGAATTTGAATGTAATTAATATTTAGGTTGTTGAGCCATAGGGCCATGCCTTTGTGCAGGCATTAGAGTAGAAGGCCTTTAATTTTTGTAAGGCTGAGATCTAGATCCGATTCTGGACTAGACAACCATTCAATGTAATTGAATAGGGTAGGTGAGTTTGGAGGGAAGAGCTCAAAGAGCCCCTCATGTAAAAGATCAATTTTGATCTCATTTTGAATAGAAGAGAGTAGAGTTAGAGTCTGCGAGTAGAGAGTAGAAGAGAAGAGCCGAGACCTTGTTATAGGCTGTGCTCAGGAACACCTTGTACAAACATGCATTTGCCATTTTAATGAAAATAATAGTTTTTCCTGCATGACTATGTGTTAAATGAATCTGTATGTGTGTTCTTTATATGCTGTAGATGTATGTTAGGTATGCATTTGCAGGGGATTTGTTCGATTTCAGGCTTGAGAGGTCTTTGAGGCTTCACACCAGGAGGGTGTGATAGAACACTGGGGGTTCTGATAGCCATGCACAGAGGATGCATTTATGAATTCTGCGGGTTCAGACAAAGACGTGTTGCAGCACAAGAATTGGAGTCAACAACTCAGGAGAAAGACCTCAAGGTTGCTGAATACCTTGGAGGCAAGGCTGTGGAGAAGAACATAGTTGCAGACAGAAGCTCTGAGGAGTTCTATGAGGCTCTGCCAGGAGGGCATTGAGCAGGTGCAAGGAGTGCATAGAAGACAGAAGAACTCTGCTGAGTGTTCAAGGAGAACCAAAATCGCTGAGGATTCTGAGAGCTCTGCCAAGTGGGCATTGAGCAGGTGCATAGGTGCATAGAAGAAGCACAAAACTGTTGGATGTTCTGTGAGAGGATACTCTGCTAGGTGGTCATTGAGACAGTGTGCAGACAGGCACAGAAGAAGAGAACTCTGTTGAGTTCTGTAATTTGGAAGAATAATCCAAGGAGAAAGATCTTAGCAGGGTTGTTGAACACCCTGAAGGGCTCAGGAAGAGGTTGCTTGAGTGAAGGATAGCCAGGAAAGCATCCATATTTTTCCATCTGAGGGAGAAAGGGAAAAGAACGAGTTTCCTTGGAGGTTGAAGCTACAGGAAAGCTCAGGATGGATAGTGCTTTATGTGCGTAGAGACCCTGTAGAGGCGTAGAAGTCAAAGAATCCCTTGGGGATTCAAGGATAAGCTCAAGAGGAATAGTGCTTTAGGTGCATAGAGCATCACTGCAAGGAGTGCAGAAACCGCAGAACTCTTTGAAGAGTTTAGAGTTTATAAAGTTCAGGAGGGACAACGTTCTTCATATATGCACGGGAGAACTCAAAGTAAAGGAGTTCATAGAGGAGAAAGAAGACAAAGGTCGAGGCCTTTGAGGAACTTCAAATTCTCCCAAATCTGGGAAGAAAGTGCAGAAGCTCAGGAGGAGGCATAACAACCGTCTGATCAGACTGCAGAAGAGATCTGGACCGTTGGTTTTTCCACGTCCAGGATGTAGTAGAGTGAGCACACAGAAAGAACGGATCTGGATCGTCAGATCTTGGTCCAGCTACCCGTCAGCCGTCGGATCTGACAGGAGCTACACGAGGTTTAACTTCGTGAACAGGAGGGTGAAAGTCCCGACAAGAGGCGTGGCCATCGAGATTTCATCATTCATGAAATCGGGAGTTCCGAGGACAGGAGATCGGGAATCTCCATGGTGAAAATCCTGGAATCAATCTGGGCCGTCCGTTTGTTGAAACACATGGCGGAAATCGAGAACCCATCAGCCACCAGGGTTTCAAGTTGACAGGGAAATTGTGTCATCGAGGCATCAAAAGTCTTGAAATCCCGAGATTGAATCAGGACCGTCCATTGGTTGGGACATGTGGTGGAGATCGGGAGTCCATTGACACTTCAAGAGTTTAGAGGAAAAGATGCCGGGACACTTTGGGATTTGAAGTCTTGAAATCTCGAGAGTAAAATCATGACCATCCATCTTGAGGGGACGCATGGCGTAAATCCAAGAGTTTGGGGAAAATTCTGATAGGAGAGTCCATTGGCATATCAGGGTTCGGTGTTTCGCGAATCCTAAGGACAAGAAGTCGGAGCATTTCAGCATCGAAAAATCCGAAATCGCGAGAAGAAATAAGGACCGTCCATCATAGGAGGACACGTGGAGGAGATTGAATAAATCAGGGAATTTCCCAAAAGGAAAAGTCATCCATCGGGAAATCGAGAATCGAGAGATCGGGGATTCCGTGGACAAGAGGTCCAATACATTTCGACTTTCGAAACCCCGAATCCCGATAAGAGGTATGACTGCGGTCATATAAGGGGAGGTCGCATGGACCAAAAGTCTAGCCTGGAGGGCTAACTGAAGTTAGAGCGCATCAGCATTTGAAAGCCCAAAATCCCAAAAGAAGATAAGGCTGCGGTCTTATGACTTCTGGTCATATGGACTAGGGCATAGCCAGGAGGGGCTAGGGCGGGAAGAGCCATATCGGGAAATCGACAAATCAGAGATCAGGGATTCGAGAGTACAGAGGACTCTTGACATCAGGGATCAGGAAACCCCGAACCCTGAAAGTATATTTTCCCTATTGAGAAAGAGGCAGTGATCGGAGTGTAGAAGATCCTGAGGAAAAGAGCAGGACCTGTGGATCAGGTTTTGATAGAGATTCCACTGTGGAATCGAAAGAGCCGCTCCAGCTCAAAGGGGAATTTGAACGATCCTTAAGACCGGGAGGTCAACGCAGAGGCCTTTGCCGAGGCAGTGGTGGTGTGTCTGCGTCAAATACGGTTAATGAAAATTCTTCCATTCTTTCTATCTTTCTTTTTCTTTCTCAATTTCTCTCTACAAATGCGTGTAGTATTTTCTATCTAGATCTATTCTGTGCAGGTTCAACACATTTACATGGTATCAGAATCGACAGACTGCTAAGAAAAAGCTACACCAAATCATTTTTTGTAGGTACAAAAGATTGAAGACAACAAAAAGATAGATTATTCGCCGGAAATACTTCTCACGCCTCATAACTATTTGGAATGGAAGCCAAAAATTCTTATTCATCTTAGATGCAGAGGCTTGTACCAAATTACTATGGCAATGGAAGTAGAGCCTGATTCTATTAATGAGAAAAATGACTTTCTCAATAGAGAAGATATGGCCATAGGAAGTATTGGTATGTCTGTTTCTCCTGAACTTTTCCATTAAGTATATGAAGAATCACAAGGATTAACTCCAAATGAATTATGGACCAGATTGGAGATTCGATTTGGAAATAAAGAATATTGTGAAGATTCCATGCAGGAGGTCGAACAGATAGAGCTAGAAGAGAATCCATCAGCAGATCAAGCCTCTTATTATGAAGAGTCTTCTACAAAAGTATTTGCAGAAATTTGTATTCCTATAATTGAAGATGATATCTACTCCATTTCAGATTTATTTTCTGAAATTCATATGGAAGATATATGGCATGCATCTCAGAAGTCACATGCAGACACTTTTGCATACACCATGCATGCATGTCAGGAGACAAAAAGAGATCCACTCACATCAGACGCCATTCTGATATTTCCTGAGCACAATTTGCAGAAACAAATTGGATATTTGAATTCCTCTTAGGAAAATATCCAATTGCAAAAAAAAATTCCTAAACGGAGTCCAGAAAGTGAAGTTATGATTGTTTTAAAATCAACAAAATTTCAACGTTTTTCTGGAAACGACCGTACGGTTTTCAAAATTTCATCCAAAATTTATTTGGATATTATTCATTACAAGAAGATAAAGTGGATATGTATGGAAATATCAATGATGCATATACTTCATTAGATCCGTGCAGGCATCTACATCTTCAACAAAATCTTCAAAGAGCACAAACTTGAACAGTTGCGAGGTCTTCTTGGAGTGAAGGACATGGTTGCTTAGCAACTGCCTTTTGTTCCATCTCATTTTTTATTTTATGCATTGTAATTTTAGGGGGGGCTTTGTTCCCATGAGGTTTTCCCTCTTTCCTCGTTTAGTTCAGTGTATCTTTTGTATTTGGGTACCTAACATGGCCTCGTAGCCGGGACCCATTCTTTATTTTCACTATAGTAATGTTCAGGGGGGGTGTTGGAGTTACTTTACACACACTTAGGATTTATTTATTCCTTGTTTATTAGTCATAATTAGTCATTATCTAGTCTCCTATATTTTAGGGGAGAATATTCCACCTGGAGAATATTCTCTTTCAGTTGACACTTCGGTTTGACTAGTTGAGTTGAGTTCAGATGTTGCATTGGTGTTGTCACCATGCAACATTGGGATCATCACCAACTCACTACTCTTTGTTCAGTCAGTTAACTGAAGACTAGTTGACTAGTTAACTTAGCTAGGTGGTAGTTCACTCCCGTAACTGCCTGAGAGACTAGACTAGGTGGCAGTTTACTCTTGTAACTGCTGGTGTGTGTCCAGATCAATCTAGACCACCACTATGGCTCATTAGTTACTCATTTATCCTATATATATTGTAAATTATTCACTCTTTGAGTGTGGAATACGGTTAATGAGAATTCTTCCATTCTTTCTATCTTGCTTCTTCTTTCTCAATTTCTCTGTGCAAATGTGTATAGTATTTTCTAGCTAGATCTATTCTGTGTAGGTTCAACACATTTACAAAAAGCAACCCAAAAATAGAGTGTTGATACGACTAGTCATTATGCCATACAATATGTCTCATCTCCCAATTTCTCATAGGGATTATCGGGAGATAACATAATGAATCAAAGGATAGTCAACATCCATTCCATCAGTCCATCGATCCTAATATCCTTAACAAGGGCACAAAGGTAACCATCAATGTAACAATCCTACATCAATAATTCAAATCGTTGCGTGCGAGAGTACGTGTTTTCAGAACATGCACAAGCCAACTTATTTAATGCATGTGAGAAGGCTAGATCCTAAAAAATCATACCACCTCATAAATTGAGGCACAATGGTCAACACAATTCAACATTTATTCCAAGGAATAATATCTAAATAACCACTCGTTATAACAATTCATGGCGCAGGACGTAAAACTAACAACCATTCGTTGCATTGACCATACATTGCATGTAAGAAGAAAATCTAAACATTGACGATGCATCATCCAAACATGAAATTTATCATGTGTGCAATAAATTAACTGAGTTTAAACCATCAAACAGAATATACCAACTTTAACTAAATAACATATACCAACTTTAACTAAATAACTAATTGACCAACATCCCAACCATCTTTCAATATATTGAATTTTCATGCATGACCTAAATTTAAGGCATAATAGAACTTAAATACTAACCAATCAGGCAACAACAAGGCCAAGGTATAAGTAACCAACTTAGAATTTTTTAAGGCGCGAGTAGATATCAACTTAACTTCAACGCGCATGATTAACACATTCATCGGAATTACAGCCAACAACACATTTTCATGGCTCACACATGTTTCATTAGTCAGATTATATTATTTACTTATATCAATGCGTGCAACCTAAAGTATAATGATTGCACTCTTCATCAGTGTTATGACGTTGTCACTCCTACAAGGGTAGTTTTACTTAAGAAAACCCTCATTAGTATATAACTACTGGAAGGATAATAAATTCCATAATTAACACCATACAATCATTATTGGTAATAAATATATATATCAGTTGTCGACAAAAAATGACGCATTGGTGCATTAAATTTAACACAACATTGTTTGGTGGCTTATGTCTAATATGGAGAATCGGTAGTGCTGTGTGTTACGCTATTAATTGCACATGTTACTTTTTCACATTTTGTTTGCAAACAAAACCTAATTTTAGTTTATGATAAATAAAAATTAGTTATATATGTTTGTTTTTTATATTATAATTTTTTTTATCTATATATATGTGGCTACAAATAATTTTATGTGAATCATATAGGATGAGAATGTTGAGTGTAGTAACAACAACAACAATAGACACACCTATAAGAAAAACAATTTGATTCACAAACTACTTATGAAAACCTCCAGAATTAATTTTTGCTCTTCAATGCCTCTCATAATTTAACACATCAAAACAATCCTCTACCACTTCCTAAGTGCTCTTCCTTGCATCTCCTATTTTGCAGCAAGCTTTCATTTCTCCAAGATATCGTCCTTGTCATTCCTATAGACAAATATGAACTATAATAAATTTGATTGTAAATCACGTACCTACACCTCCTCTTCTTCACCTCAAGGGGGATTATCAAATATCACTTTGAGGATGGGGAGGAATTTCATAGCCCCAAAGTATCTTTAACTAGGGCCCTTTCCGATGGAATTGGGAACTTCAACTTTATTCCCCTCAATGTTCATCATATTTTCCCCTACTTTGACATAATTAGGACGACCAATCTCTACGATTAGCGGTTCCCAATTACCCTTTTCAATGTTCAACAAGAAATGACCCTGTTCGATGTCTTAAATATAGCATTGTGTCAACCTCAAGAATGAACTAAGATCCATATTGCATATTTAATAGAAGTTAAGAATCACATTTGTAAAAACAACCAATGATCCATAATCTTTGTCGTCATGCCTTATCATTACATATTAAGCATTGCCTTGGCCTTGGTCTGCTCCTACATGATATCCTCACCCATGTACCTACTAAGAAGTTCATGTTACTTCTTCTCCAAAATCATGTGCTCAATCACTTTCTTATCCAGAAGGGGAGCATGGGAAACAAACTCTCTTTCTCATCTAGAAGGGGCACATGGGAAACAAATTCTCTCTTTCTCATCCAAAAGGGGCACATGGGAATCCCCTAAGTCTCCAAGGGGATGTACTGATCTGATGGTTTTTATCTTGATTTTAAGTCTCCATGTAACATATGAAGCACCCAGGTTGGGCCACACCACATAAAACTACTTTTCTTACGACTCTGATACCATAATGTAACATTCCCCAGCCCGACCGAGGGATGTTACGGTGCATAATACACATGAAAACAAAATTATGCTAACTAAATTAATTCTTTTACTGTTAGCCAATTTACTGTAGCTTACATCAACAAATTTAAAACGGATTTATCTATTGTCTATATCCATAAAACATAGGCATCTATAGCATGCTAATAATCAACACAAAATGAAACTAAACCACTCATTACAACAACATATAAGTCATTCTCATTTACGTAGAGTTCACGCACAACAATAACACATGTAAATAACTCAACAACACGATAAAACACTTATCTTTAAACATAAATCATGCAACCAACTTCTTTGGATGGAGGCTCCACCCAACCATAAACTGATTTTTCCAAATATCAAGAGTCAGTCACCCCTAAGATGAGGCTTCTAATCCACAAAAGAGGGTGATCTCTCATAGTCGATTCACAACTCATAAAACTCATAACCCAACTGATACTCTCCTACAACTATCCTGATTTTTCTACCAAATCTCTTCCTCCTGACATTCCCAACCCAATGAATGCACCATTTGTATATCATGGATATATCATTTGTTTATCAAGGATAACCCAAGGGATGTACCATCCATTTATCAGGGTTAACCCAAGGGATGTACCATCTATTTATCAAGGATAACCAAGGAATGTGCCATTCATTTATCAGGGTCTCTCTGGTAGCGGTAGCTAGGAATATCTTAGCTGGGAAATCAAGGGAAACTTCTCCTAGGAAAACTATCAAAAAAATCAACAACAACACTTGTTGTTTTAGTGCAACTCACGCATGAGTTCACTCTTCATGCTTGACAACCTGATCTTTAGTTTTGCTGCTCCAATTTTCTCCAGTTACGCTCTATCCTACTATAGAATTCCGCCTTCATGGCTGCACCAACTCCAAGATCTCTTTCTTTCTCTCCCCTTCCTTCCCATGCATAAAAAATGATGTGTCAAATTGTTGTCCCCCAACCCATATGTATTTCCTCTCTTTGGCTTGCCTTTCTTGACACAAACTCTTCCCCAAGATGATTGTACTCAACCCCTATGTTCCTAATAACTCTGGGATGTGACCACTCACCCCCACTCTCTTACATGTATTCAATGATTGTCTTTGGGAACACTCAATAGGAAATTGGAAGGTTCATATACAATAAGCAAGTTTCGGAAAAATGGGTTAAATTAATATACATGGGTATTTCCCCCTTTGACCCCCTCTTGGCCATTATCCTAGACACTTCCCTCTCTTGTGGATTAATTCATCCCCCATCTCTTTTCCATGTCCCCTTTAGTAGCTGACATCACATTTTATTATTAAAACATTGAAATACATTTTTCATATTGCATCGCTTGGCCATAGCTACATATTATATCCACATAAGCATTAATTAAACTGGGGATTATAATGGGGATGTTACATTCCCCCTAACCTAAAATTGTGTGCCATCCTCGATGCACTCTATACCGACACACACACACACATGTATATATGTGTGTGTGTGTGTGTGTGTGCAAATTTACATCACAATACTTAGAAATAATTTTTTTTTGCAATTTAACAACTCCAACCATAAATATCATGTTCTTCTCATCTCACCGACCAAAGGAATGCACCACTCGTTTATTATTGTGGACCCAAGGAATGATCCATTGTAATATCCCCACTGTTACGACGACAAAAGCAACAAACAACAGGTAGATTTTTTTTTTCTTTCCTTTTTAATCGATGCATTAGGAAAAGTCTGTCACTATTGAAGCCGACATCAATGACGAAGGTGAAATATAAAATGAACCTCATAAATGCATTAACAAAAATCACGAAGTTACGTTGAACGTCATCGTCGTGAATGACGAACACAGATTGATGTAGTATCACAGTAAAAAGCAACTCGAAAATAGAGTGTTGATACGACTAGTCATGATGCCATACAGTACGTGTCATCTCCTAATTTCTCATAGGGACTATCGACAGATAACATAACGAATCAAAGGATAGTCAACATCCATTCCATCAGTCCATCGATCCTAATATCCTTAACAAGGGCACAAGGGTAACTGTCAATGTAACAATCCTACATCAATAATTCAAATCGTTGCGTGCGAGAATACGTGTTTTCAGAACATGCCCAAGCCAACTTAATTAATGCACGTGAGAAGGATATATCCTAAAAATTCATGCCACCTCATAAATTGAGGCGCAATGGTCAACACAATTCGACATTTATTCCATGGGACGCGAGGAATAATATCTAAATAACCACTTGTTATAAAAATTCATGGCGTAGGACATAAAACTAACAACCATTCGTTGCATTGACCATACATTGCATGTAAGAAGAAAATCTAAACATTGACGATGCATCATCCAAACCTGAAATTTGTCATGCGCGTAATAAATTAACTGAGTTTAAACCATCAATCAAAATATACCAACTTTAACTAAATAACTAATTAACCAACATCCCAACCATCTTTCAATATATTGAGTTTTCATGCATGACCTAAATTTCAAGGCACAATAGAACTTAAATACTAACCAATCAGGCAACAACAAGGCCAAGGCATAAGTAATCAACTTAGAATTTTTTAAGGCGTGAGTAGATATCAACTTAACTTCAACACACGCGATTAACTCATTCATCGGAATTACAACCAACAACACATTTTCATGGCTCACACATGTTTCATTAGTCAGATTATATTATTCACTTATATCAATGCGCGCAACCTAAAGTATAATGATTGCACTCTTCATCAGTGTTATGACGTTGTCACTCCTACAAGGGTTCTTATACTTAAGAAAACCCTCATTAATATATAACTACTGGAAGGATAATAAATTCCATAATTAACACCATACCATCATTATTGGTAATAAATAATATGATACCTCTGATGATAGAACCTATGATTCTTTATACTCAGTTTTTCTTCCATTTTATACAGTAAAGCGCCAATGAAGGGATAGGAACTTTTACCAATACAGGTGTACCTGTGTTTAATATTGTTGAATTATTTTTGTGCTAAAATTATGAATACAAATGAATTGTACAATGGAGGAAAACGTTTCGTCCAATCACCTTGATCCCGTTCATTGTTACCCTTCTCATATTTCTGTCTCAAATAAAAATTTATGAGGATAGGAAGACGACTGAGGAATCTCACCTTCCGAATATTTAAAATAGCACTGCACCCTAGGATTCGAATTGGGATAGGTCTGTTATTTGTGTTGAAATTAATCCATCTTCGAAGGAGTCACAGTTACTCCTCTGCGCTCTGGTGAAGATAAATGACAAGCTTTTTCTTCAATTTATATTTAAGTCTCTCCCTCTCTCCTTTGGATGAGGATTATCTAAAGTTATAACCATAAGACGGATGAGAATACTCAGTGTAAATACATGTCTTTTGGATCCTTACCTATTCTTCTGGATAGATATCGCTGAGGATTTATCCTCGGATTCTCCTTTTGTCCCTAGCATAGACTGTTAGTTTCCACTTGTGTACCCTTCCTTGTCTATGGGCTGTGGCTATCCACCATGCAGCAGCCCAATCATTGAGAGGCTGCTGCAATGTATTTGGTCTCACATCCATCACATATACATTTGGGAGGCTGCTGCAATGTATTTGGTCTCACATCCATCACATATACATTTGGGAGGCTGCTGCAATGTATTTGGTCTCACATCCATACATTGCAGCAGCCTCCCAATGATTGGGCTGCTGCATGGTGGATAGCCACAGCCCTTGTCTATGCGGCTCTCTCCTCCCCAACGGTCAACCTACATCTGACCGGTAGACTGTACATTCATAATAGTCGTAAGATGGTTGTAAGTCAATGCTCTGACCGGTAATCAACGTTCAACCCACATCTGACCGGTAGAAATGAATGCTCAATACATAATAGAGGATTTATTTAGTATTGAGCATTGATTTCCTTCACGCCTTCGTTAACCTTGCAATTAGTTTAGATGGATGCACAGAGCGCTGGAAATTGTATCAGTGACGATTGACAATTCTGGGCGATATATTTATCTACAGAAAACCTGCATAGCGTGACTTACTGTTTGTTTATCAAGCTACCTACCACTTGAGTACTCAACTACTCAAAGAGATAGAGACTCACTCTGGATGTTCACCCAGTCTTTGCTATCTCGAATCTATGAATTATTTCACTTCATGGAGATGCTTTCCCCTCTTTCGAATGTTAGTGTAACAGTCAGTTTGGATGGATCTTGGTAAGTTACAGGGGGCTCTGGTGGTCAAAGGAGTCTGAAACGCGATTTTTCCTTCTATGTTCCCTTGCTGGCATCATAAAAATGAAAACAAGCTTGGTACACTCCTGAAACGCCTGAGTATTAAGAAAAAGCAGGGCAAGAAATTCGTGTGTAAATCTGGCGATCGCCTTGCAAACATGATCACTGAGGAAGGGAGGAATTCGCAGGGACTGAAGAAAAACTCGTTGGGTAGTTGATCAATGAACATTTTCCAAAATTTCATATGCGTAAAAGGTTACAACAAAACAAGATTGTTGTTGAAAATATATGCTATAAATTTGCACTACATCACAACCATACTTATTTTTCAATTCATATTCTCTTTACAATTTTACAGAATATTGAGAGATTGTTGCCATTACAAGTTTTGATCACTGAAATTACAATATTACAATTGTTCCAATTAGAATAAGGTCCATGATTCCATTCATTTGCAACTATCAACTGAAAAGTTATAGAATAAACTTTGTCAAAATTTGAAAAGTTATAGAATAAACTTTGTCAAAATTGTGAATAAACAAAGATGAGAAACATTCAACAAACAAGCGAAGGTTGAGTATCCAACAAGCGAAGTTCGAGAGAAGACAATGGATTTAAAGGAAAAATTGGCATCTATCGAAGTAGTAGAGATGGACAAATATGGAACTGATTCTGGAAAATGCAAATTCACAACTCCGTGGAATATCTAGTTGACTATGTGGATGAGCCAAAGACCAGAAGCACCCTATGACTCATGATTTCCTACAATATCCTCTAACCTGATCAAATACATGAAATTATGGCATCTAAATTTTTATTGGCTTCCAAGTTCTTTCATTTTTTCCGTTATGGGTGTTTTAGTTTGGAAGGGAAAATAAGTTATATATTCTTTGGGTTTGGAATCCTCGATATGCTATGAAAACAGTCAGTTTATACCATGAAAATAGTTTAACTGTTCATCTTTTAGTATCCATAGCTATGAAAAAAAATGAAGGGAAAGATTCCAAATTTTAATATGCATGTAAGGTTACAAAAAAAACCAAAAAAATTTACCATTCACGGAAGCTTTCGAGTTGTCTCTTGCAGAAGATCCCCTGCATTGATCTGCAAGTTCCGCACCGGGCCCTTGCTACTCTTCGCCAAGCTTGCCAATCCTTGTGACCTTACCGGTACCTCCTAGCCAACACTATGGGTACTCTTCTTCCCCCTAAGCCCCATGAGTTGCAAAGGGGCCACACACATAATACCAAATAATGCTAGCTCCCCGCTCATCTCGCAAGGTTGAGCCACCACTCGTTACCCGAACTAGGTATCCCAACTCCCACAAGAGAAATCCAGTCAAGATAAAATTTCGACAGTGTAACCTTATGCAAACCAAACTTGATTCATACTCCTCCTCTGCCATCCTTTTTATAGAGTTTCCTTAGTGATTAGTTTCCCAAACCCTCATTAGATTCTTTTTATTAAATTTAATTAGGACAAACCTCGCCCATACACATGCCACCCGATCCCCTAGTTGCATTAGAAAATCAATTTATTAATTAATTAAATATGCCTATTTCCCTCACCCACCTAAAAGCGTTCCTAAAAATTCTCTTCAATATCCCTTTATTCTCTTACATTTCTTAAATGACTTATGCCTTTCTTAAATCCTAGTTGATTCATAAATACAAAGTTACAAAGGCTAGATTCCTTACTAAGTTAGACATTCCCCATTTTCTTTAAGTTTTCCCATTTTCTTAAGTTTCCCTTTTTCTTTAATTCCCCCATTTTTAACTAAGTTTAGAATTATCAAGTTTAGACAAACAACCATTTACACCCTTTTAATAATTAAACCTTCATTAAAACTTTTACTTTTATTAATAAAGCTTGAATTTTCTTTACCCCCTTCTTGTTATATGTCTAAGTAGTTTTTTTTTGTTCAGAAGTTCTACTTAGACCTAGGTTTTAAATTCACTAGGCTTGGAGACAGTTCTGAAGGGAAAATTTGTTATTAAACTTGACTCATCACATCATTCATTTTAAGGTCAACCAAGTCCTAAGGAGGTATAGTTTTCTAGTCATCGGGTTTATTAACTTACACTAGTTAAAATCACGACGTGCCCTTTAGGACACACTACATTCTCCAAGGGTGCCACTTGCCTCTTTCCCTTTTATTCGTGTGACGTGCCTTTCAAGACGCACTACGTGATCTAAGGGTGCCATTCACCTCTTGACTAAATTTAATAGACTGCAAAACCCTGGAGTCAATACTCCGTCAGGTGATCTTGTGGGAGACTAAGGGCCTCTAAGGAATAAAGACCCTGCCTTATTGCGCACCCTTTAGAATCATCGTGAGCAACTGTCACAGTCTGCCCTCGCGGCATCACGGGTATCTCGAACTAGGCAATCATTAACCTACCGTTCGATCCACGACGAGTGTGCTAGTAGGATGTGGAAGGGTTGCTGCCACACCTCTCCCTCAATGTCTATGGTTGTCGTTCATGACCCCTTTACTCCAAATGTGAGTCTGGTTGGAAATCTATCGTCATCCTGCATGCATCAGCGAAAATTTCAGCTATAACAATCAACATCATAATATCTAGTCATACGTCACATCTTTAATATCAAAGTATTCAAACCATAACAGTTCACTCCCTGACTCGATCTGGAGTCCTAGGAGATCCATCGATGTCGTCGACATCCTCTAACATCCATAGTCCTGCACACTCAGGATAACCCAATCAATAGCACCTGTCGGTGTAATTATAGAAAATATAACATATCATTAGATCCACAATATCTCATAATCATAATCAAAACATCCAATCGTATCAACAACTGGATCACTTACACGCAAGTGTCCTCAAAGAATACGTTTTCTCAGTGCATGCAAGAGTGAGATGTTACAAAAATGCATTTATCAAAGTCCCCAATATCGTTGGATAGGACTCTAAGATGTGGTTCCGTAACTGTAGCTTTTCAAAATGGAGTCTTTCATTCTGCCTTCTTCAAATTTGTTAAAAAATTGCGAGTACTCTTCCCGCATGTTTTCTTCATGCTCCCATGTAGCATATTCAAGACCGTAGAAGGTCCATTGAACCTTTACCATGCCTATGGCTTCTTTCCTGAGCACTTTGACTTTCTGGTCCAATATACGTACCAATTCCACCCCAAAATCCCATTCGTGCTCCACCTCGATCACATTCGAATCAATTATGTGGTTAGGATTAGGCACATATTTCTTTAAAAATGAGACATTAAATAAATTATGCACTCTCATGGATGTACGAAAGGATGACATGTATGCAACTAGCCCTATGTTTTCTAATATTTCAAAAGGTCGACAATATCTCGTTGTCAACTTCAAGAAACTTCCTAATCTTAGTGAACTTCTATTTGCATTCACGTTCAAAAACACATGTTTGCCTACTTTAAAATATATGAAAACTTTATTCTGGTCTGCATAAAATTTATGCCTATCCCGGGCAGCCTTTAAATTCTGTTTTATCTTTTCCATCTTCTATTCCATTTCTTTGAACAATTCTGGCCCAACAACTACTCTATCTATTGGACTATCTCAACTCACGGGAGTGTTACATTTTCTTCCATACAATGCTTCAAATAGACTCATCTTCAATGAGGCCTGATACCTATTATTGTAGGAAAATAAAACTAAATGAATACAATCTTCCCACTTTGATGGTTGATCTATTACATACATTCTAAGCATGTCCTCAATTATCCTATTAGTCCTTTATGTTTTCCTATATGACTCTGGATGATACATTGTACTAATATTTAGAATTGTTCCAAAACCTTTGAACAAACCTTTCCAAAAATTTGAAGTAAACTTTGGATCTCTATTTGAAGCTATTGTCTTAGGCACTCCATGTAACCTAGCAACTTCCTTCATATAAATTTATGCGATATTTGTTGCCTTGTGTGTAGTCTTTACTAGAATAACATGTGTTTCTTTAGTCAATTTGTTCACCACCACCATGATGGAATCATGTTGCTTCATTGTTCTATGAATTTTAATAATAAAATCAACTGTAACTATCCACTTCAATTATGGAATGGGAGATGGTTGTAGAAAACATCTTGGATGTCCATGTTTTTTCTTTACCTTTTGGCATTCTAGACATCTGGCTATGTAATAAACCACTTCCTTCTTCATTCCCAACCAAAATTATTGGCTTCTCATAGCTGCAATTGTCTTCTAAAATCCTGGGTGCTCGTCATATGGCATATTTTTCATTTCCTTAGCTCACTGGAATTCAACACATACACTTTTCCCTTATGCATGAGAATTCCATATTCTTTCAACACATAGAAATTAAGTTTCTTCTGAAAATTTCCTTGTTGTAATGTTTCTTTTATTTTTACATAGTGTTGATCTGAATTTTCTACTGCAATAATTTGATCTTTCATATTTTTTTCTGTAAATGTTGATGGCTGCCACATGCACTTCATGATATCTCCTATTGAGTGCATCAACTACTTGATTTTATTTTCCTTTTATATGCTTAATTTTGAAGTAATATTCACTCATAAATTCAAGCCATATAGCTTATTTAGCATTTAGTGTTGGTTGTCCAAACAATTGCTCAAGACCATAGTGGTCTATTCTTACCTCGAATTTCTTACCCATAAGGTAATTTCTCCACATTTTTAATGCATGTATAATTGATGCTAACTCCAAGTCATGTGTAGCATAATTGCTCTCATTCTCTTCTAATTTTATGGACTCATAACATATCACATGGTCCCTTTGACTGAGAACTCCACCGAGTCTTTCCTTACATGCATCGATGCATACAAAAAAAATCTTCATTTGGATCTGCAATCTTCAAGATTGTTTCACTTGTCAATCTTTCCTTCAACTGTTGAAAACTCTCTTAACACTTGGATGTCCATTCAAATTTTGCTCCTTTATTTTGCAAAGAAGTGATTGTACTTTCAATTCTTGAGAACCCTTTTATGAATATTTGGTAATAACCAGAAAGACCCATGAATGATCTAACCTCTATCACATTCTTTGGCATTGACAATCCTCTAATGGCCTCTATCTTCTCAGGGTCAAATTCTATCCGTGTTGCTGAAATTATATGCCCCAAGCAGTGAATCTTCTTTTGGTAAAATATGCACTTAATTAACTTAGAATACAATTTATGCTCTCTTAAAACTTGCAACACCATTCTTAAATGATACTTATGTTCCTCTTCTAATTTAGAATAGAGGAGGATGTCATCTAAGAACACAATCAAAAACTTGTCCAGGAACTCCCTGAACACTCCATTCATCATGCACATAAAAATTGTTGAGACATTTGATATCCCCAATGGCACTACCATAAATTCATACTTTCCATATCTTGTTTTGAATGTTGTCTTATTTAAGTCTTCTTCCTTTATTCTTACTTGATGATAGCCTGATCTCAATTCAATCTTAAAAAAAAAATCTCGCACCTTTTAGCTGGTCAAACAAATCATCAATTCCTGGAAAAAGATACTTATTCTTTTTGGTAACCTTATTAATCTTCATGAAATCAATACACAACCTTAAGGTTACATCCTTCTTCTTCATAAAAATAATCGGGGCTCCCCAAGGTGACACACTTGGGCGTATGTACCCCTTATTCAAAAGTTCTTCAAGATGCATATGAAACTCTTTTAGTTATGGTGTGCCCATTTTATAAAGTGTCTTAGACACTAAGGAATCTCCTGGCACCAAATCGATAGAGAAATCAATGTCTCTTTTTGGTGGTAGTCCCAAAATTTCTCTAAAAGCATCTTCAAAATCCCTAAAAACTGGATGGTATTCAATTCTTTCCACTATGTCTTTGAATGCCTCGTCCATATGGATTATGAACATCTGAAATCCTTTCCTAAATATCTTCTTCAACTGCATAGCTAAAATATCTCTAATAGCGACAATTCTTGGAATGCCTTGAATATTGCCTTGCCACCCTTCTTCATCAAGACACGTGGTTGTCTTGTTGTAACAATCTAGGACAACAAGTTGTTTTTCTAGCCAATACATGCCAATTAGACAATCATATGAACCCAATGGTATGATGTTTACATCCACCTTTATATTGAGTCAATTCATGTCTATCGGACAATATTTAACCAACTCATTGTTTTTCCTCTTAGCCCCCATGGATAACGAAACTAACCAAGATTTCTTATGCTTATTTATTTGCAGGTGAAACATTTCAACAATGTTATCATTTATGTAACTATGGCTAGCTCCATAATCAATTAAAATTGTTATGGGATCATCATTGACCTTACCTTCCACTTCAATCATGGGAGATTAATTTTCATCTTGCTTGTTATCCAAGGCTGCATAGATCCTTGACATGCTTCTGACCATTTCTTCCACTTTTTCATTCCATTGAATGTTGTGTATAGTTCTCATTCTTTCTCCTTTGTGAGGGAAATCCCTATATATATGATTTCCTTCATATTCCCAACATTGCACCAGTTGTTTCCTTGGCCTTTTCTCAAATGAATATACAGTCTCGTGTTCATTTTGTGCAACTTGACTGTGTTGATTTGCTTGGAAATTATTCCTAAAAAAGGGTGGCTTAAAACCCTTCTACCTTTGATGCTTCTTATCATTCATCTTTTCATTCCAAGTTGTTTGGAAAACTGGTCTTCCTTTTCTCTACTCAAAAAGATTCCTTTCTCTCCTTATGGTTTCCTCCAAGGTTTTGGGGTTATCATATTGAATCTTATCACTGTATAAAGAGGGTAACCCACTTAGAAACCTTTGGATTTTGACTTTATCATCCTTGATGAAGTGTTGGCCCTTGGTTATAAAAGCAAGCGAAGATTAAGGCATAAAAGGTGAAATGTGAACTACGTGGAACACACAGTGACAATTACTGGGTCGAAGTGAGAAAAAGAGAAGAAAAGACATAGTGAAGTAAAAGGAAGCAAGCCATTGGACAAGGAGATCGAGGATGACAGATCAACAAGGAATATGGATTGTGGACAACTCAGTAAGCAGAAGAATCCACCGTTGGATGCTTTGGAGCACTGCGCGAGAAGGAAGGAAAGACAGGCTAGCGAAGCCCTGAAAATGTGGGTCAAGTTGACCTAGGCTTTTAGACACCTAGGGTTTTGGTATCTAGGGTTTTGACACCTAGGCCTCGGCCTAAGTCTGTTGGTGAGTGATTGTAATGTATAACTAAGAACCTAGATGAGGGAAGAGGGTTCTTTCTAGTTTTGTTATTGGCATGAGCGATTATTTTGTGTGAGAGAGAAGTGATAAGTGTAAGAGCTTTCTGGTATTATAAGATATTTAGATGGGTGTGGAGATCGATACTATAGCTGGGTGTGCAAGACGAGGAGAGACAGAAAGGAGAAGAAATAAGATCTGCTAGCTAAGAGCGCAGACAAGAACTATATGCTTCATCTTAATATATTATAAAGCACAGTTCTATGGACGTAGCTCTAGAGAGAGGGTGAACCACGTATATCTTGTGTTGTGTGTGATTGATGCTATGTTCTTTGTCCTTTGATATACTACTATTGCATTACTGTGTTAGATCTGATAGATAGTTGTGCGGAGTAGCACCAAGCTGGTAAGTGATATATAAATGTTGTATTGTTCTTGTATTAGATCCACTTGATATTCCCTTTGGTTGTGGACATCTCTATCTTGCAACTTCCCCATAACTGCTTCGGGTTAGACTGCATCTGCCTTGCAGGTGTTGCCGAAAGGGCCAGTAGTTAGGGATTGTTGGTGCGCTCTTGGAGCTGAACCCTGGGTTTGCCCTTGTGCCAACAAATTGTTCTGTTGCCAGGACATGAACATTCTTGAGGGAATGTCAAGGTGGTTCCCATCAAAGACAAAGATTCAAAAGTGGATAGAATATCAAGAAAAGGACTTCGTTGAAGCCCAGAACAAGAACCCTAATCTTAGTATAGAGGATTGGTTAGGAAGTTATATATTTACTGATATACATGAGATTTTCTTTGGAGGAATCCATCAGGAGCTATATGAGTGGTTAGCTAGGTTAGCAGATACCCAATTTGAGATCAGATCTAGACCTCCTGTGGTTTGGACACCAGCGCTGATCAAGAAGGTCAATAGAGTTGATAGCGCCGTATCACGAGCAGTAGATCACTAGTTTGATAACACCATTGGAGGGTACATCACTGAGTTTGATGTTGAAAGAGTAGATTCATATGGCCAAGCCCAGAGATATTTCTTCAAGGGACCGAGAGGAAAAGTTTTACATTTTCTAAAGTTGAGGATCAAGATGCTATTGCATGAGAATAACATATTGAAGATACAGTAGTTGGTCGGATTTGAAAAGGCTAATGTTCAAGAATTCAGACAGTGACAACGACACAAAATATGGACATATACGCAGTGGGAGAGCATTCAGAGAAGTTCATCTTGCGAACCTATTTAAGAAGAACTACGGGGATGAGGGTTTCTATAGTGGAGAAGAGGCAAATCTGACGGACGAAGAACATTCAAAACCCGCTAGAGCAGAGGAAGGGAAAGCTGAAGAGCCTCGTCGAGAAGAGCCGGAAACTTCAAGAACTGTGTATATTGTTGAAGTAAGTACTATTAAACCTCCCATTGTTTCAACAACACCAAGCAATAAGAATAGTCAAAATCACCACAGTCCTCAGAGTACTATTACTAGCAGTTCAACATCTACTCAAATAGGAAACCTAGGCATCTCTATGGCAGATGAGATGAGGCTCCCTATATTTAGGGGAGATGGATATGAAGATCCTGATCAACACTAGTTCCTATGTGAATCTGTATGGAATATTAAGAATTTCATCTTCAAAGTTGTTAAAAGAACTCAGTTTAGTATTACCCTAAGGGATCGCGCACTGAGTTGGTACATGAAGCTTTTTCAAGGACTTGCACAGCCTAAGTCATTGAATGAGATCAATAATGTGTTGATTGCAGAGTTCAATAAACCCAAATCAGAGTCACAATGTAGTACAGAGCTGAAAGAGATCAAGTAGAGGGTAGATGAACCTATTTGGGAATTCGATCAGAGGTTCAACACCTTAACAGGCTGGTTGACTTTTCAGATCCCAGATGATCAGAACAAGGAATGGTTCATCGCTACCCTCTTACCACACATCGAAGTTCCTCTAATGCAACATAAGATTGCTTCACAGGCCTAGGCACTGAAGATCACCATGAAACTAGAATAAACCCCTAAGGGAGAATCTAGCTCAGTTATGAGTCAAATATTGAGTCAGCTAACTAGTTTGTCTTTGCAAGTTAAAGATTTGAAGAAAGACAAGGGATAAGATAAAAGAGAAGACATTTGCTGTGTCAGATGAAAATCAGAATGCCATGAAAAGGAGCATTGTCCCCTATTCCATGAATACTTGGCCTCTAGAGCTCCAAGCCCTTTGAAGAAAGTCACCCTACCCTAGTGCAAGGTATGCAAAATAGACATCGCCCAGGTGAGTGCTATTACAGGAAAAAATATGTTCAGACACCCACAAATTTGTATTACACATTCTGTAAGTCTATGGGGCATGATGAGAGGTATTGTAGGGCTTATGACCTCATGGACGAAAGGTCAAGAGACATATACAAAATTCAAGGCGAATTACAACAAGAAGAAAACACTACGTAGTATAATTCTCCAGGAAGAGGAAAATTCAACCCTCGTGGTGGATTTAGAGGATGAGGACAATGAGGAGGTATGGGTCGAGGCCGAGGAAAGATCATCTGTTACAACTGCGTGCAACCATGACACCCAACGAGGGACTTTCAAAACCCTTGCACTACTTGCAGCTACTGTAGTTCATTTGAACATGTTATAGAAGATTGTCTTGTGCTGCTAGCTAAGCTTCTGGAGAGACGAGGACCTCAGCAGAACCCGAAAGTGAAACTGATATACACTAAACCTCGTGGAGAGGACCCTAGAGTCATTGTTATCACTAGAGGAGGCACTGTTACAGGAGAACATAGAATGACCCAAGGAAGGACTACAGAAGAACCAGGAGTCGGGAAAGTTGCAGAGAAGACACAAACTTTTGATGCAAAGAAAGAAAAACAAATATTTGAGGAGGTAAGAAAAGAATTCATGGGAGACCAAGGTTCTTCATCAAAGACATGACCAGAATTAACAGAATATGGAATGCCTCTGGCATTCGATCAATCTTCTTTTCCAAAAGAATGAAAAGAGGTAAGAAAACTCATGGAATTTTTATATACTTGTATTAAGTCAATTCAGGATGAAAGCGCTATACAAGAGATACAAACTTTAATCAGACAATATAAACTAGGAAAGATAGACCCTTTACTAAATAGGGAAGTACACCAAGTCTCTAAAAGGAGAAGAACAAATAAGGAATTACACTTGAATGCTCAAATCAGAGAGTATGATATAGACTATGTGGTCCCCGACTTAAGGTTGGAGGTCAATGTCATGATGAAGAAAACATGGGCACTGATGGGAAAACCTAAGTTGATCTATTCCCCTATCAGGCTTAGGATGGATAATAAGCAAGCTGTAAGCCCCTTTGGAATACTGGAACATGTCCCTATGGACATCGAAGGAGTAAGGACGTTTGCAGATTTTGAGGTAATTGAGATAGTTGATGATAGTTGTCCTTACCCTGCATTGTTAGGAATTGATTGGGCTTTTAATAATTCCACTATGGTTGATTTAAATAAAAGACAAATGATGTTTGAAGGAGATGGCCTTAGGTTCATTGCACCATTAGATCCCGATGAATGTCAGCGATACACAAAGCCCATCAGAGAAGAAGACCACACATATGAACTGGAAAACAAATTCAAACTAACAACCAGAAAACAAGATTACATTAATCCTACGACTGATGGGAACCTAAGATGGCGAAGTGACAAAGCATGTTCATTAGATTCAGAAGAAGCACTGGAGAACTGGTAGAATTTTTTTTACGAAGTATCCACAAGGAGATGTGCTAGATTAACCAGAGAAGTTCTCTGGATCAACACAATAGTAAGTAACTTACCCACATTTGATGGTCTGAATCCTTTAGAAACCTTCTTGTCGGACTTTGAAAAAAGTGTACCAACACAACAAATATTGTTGGCAATGGATGGGGCCTCAAAATCCACACCAACAATATGGTGGGGAACACACAAGAACAAAATTACAGACAAGGTATAATGTCGTACTTTGATGACAACATGGTTCTCAACACAAGTAGAAGGCTACGAAGTTAGGTACACAGGTCGACGCTGCCCGAAGGACCATGTGTGAAGTTGCGAGGAATCCTGGAGAAACATTCCTCAAGAGCAATGGGTGCACAAATTCATTAACACACTAGACACTACCCCTATCAAGTAGAGATGTGCCTCATCACTACAGATTGGGAAGGTATGACTGAGAATTTTGTAACTACCTTCTTATTCGAAAGTCAATATCCTTCAGTAGATCAAGCATTATAAATTGTAAGATAGAAAGTATTTGAGGAGGAACCTATCCTCCTTGCAGAAAAATAAGAGGATGAATGGATTGTGCCCCTCCAGAAATTGCAAGGCTGTTACAATATCAGTGCTGATGAAGATGACGATCCTAGGAAGGTGAACATCGCAGAAACAGAGGGACAAAGAGACGTGGAAGGACCAAGAGTTGAGCTACCATTCATTGGACAACCAATCAAGATTAAGAAAGTCAATATTGGAATAGAGCAAACACCGAAGCTTGCAAATGTTGGAGATTATTGGGATGCTGCTACTATTGATAAAATCGTAGAGTTACTGCATGAATATTAGGACTTGTTTCTGACCAAGTTCACTGATATGAAGGGCATTAAAGTTCCTATGGGAGAGATGAGGATCCCTTTGAAACCATATGCAAGACCAGTCAAACATAGACCCTACAGATTGAACCCTGAATAGAAGGAGAAAGTGAAAATCGATCTCAATAGAGTGCTGGAAGCAGGGATTATAAAACCTTTAGAAGAATCAGAGTGGATTAGCCCTATGGTGGTCCAAGACAAGAAAACATGAGAGATTAGGATCTATGTAGATATTAGGAATCTAAAAGATGCATGTTTGCATGACCCATTCCCTACACCATTCACTGACAAAGTGTTAGATAATGTGGGAGGCCAGGAGGTATATTCTTTTATAGATGGATTTTTAGGATACCATCAGATCCGGATTGCCAAGGAAGATCACCATGAGACCACATTTGCAACAGAATGGGGATCCTAGCAGTATATAGTGATTCCATTTGGATTGAAGAATTCCCCAGCCATCTTTTCCAGGGTGGTGGTTGAATCATTCAAGGAATTTATACATAAATTTATAGAAGCATATTTTGATGATTGGACTATTTTTAGTTTATTGAAAAATCATATTGAATGTCTAAGGCTAATGTTGGACAAATGAAGGCAGTGTCATATTTCCTTGAACCTAAATAAGTGCATCTTCTTCTCACCATTTGCAGTGTTGTTAGTTCATATTGTATGCAAGCAGGGATTGCTGGTAGATCCATCTAAAATTGCCATTATAGTTGATATACCCCCTCCTACTTTAGTCAAACAGTTGTGCACTACACTAGGGCACACTGGATATTATAAGAAGTTCATTAAAGGCTATGCACATATTACAACAGCCATGGAGAATCTCTTGAAGAAAGACTATCAGTTTAGTTGGACAGAAGAATGCCAGTAGAGCCTCGACACACTGAAACATAAAATGGTTACTATGCCTTTTCTGGTTTTCCCAGATTGGAGTAAGGAGTTTCATGTGCATGTCGATATGTCTTCAATTTCCTTAGGAGCAGTGTTAGCACAAACTGGGGAAGAATATATTGACCATCCATTATCTTTTTCCAGCAGGAAACTATCCACAACTGAGACTAATTACACCATGACTGAGAGAGAAGGGTTAGCCATCGTGTATGCATTGTAGAAATTTCACCACTACTTGTTGGGAGGACACTTTAAAATGTTTAATGATCACTCAACATTGAAATACCTATTTAACAAGTCAGTGTTGGGGGGGATAATATGCAGATGTCTTATGCTATTTCAGGAATATGATTTTGAAATTGTGGTTAATCCGGGAAGAATGAACAAAGGTCCTGACCACTTGTCGAGGTTGGAACACGGAGAAGAGATGACCAGTTTGGAGGATACACTGTCAGATTCACAACTTCTATCCATTATAAATATTGATGACCAGTTCACAGAGATAGTCTAGTTCCTTTCAACAGGAATGACACCTAGTGAATATACAATCACCCATAAGAAAAAACTAGTAGTGCGAAATGTTGACTTTTCACTTATAACTGGACAACTATACAAGATGGGACTAGATGAGATATTGAGGAGGTGTGTTATGGAAGCAGAGAGACCATTGATCCTCGTTGAATCTCATGAAGGCATCACAGGAGGACACTACGCAGGGAAGGAAACTGCACAGAAGGTTCTTAGAGCTGGCCTTTGGTGGCCTACCTTACACAGAGATGCCAAGGACTATTACAGAGCCTCTGATGTATGCCAAAGAGTTGGGAAACCATCAAGAAGAGATGAAATTCCTTTAGCACCACAGATGACCCTACAAGCATTTGAAAAATGGGCCATTGACTTCATAGGACCTATAAACCCACCAGGAAAGTGCACAGGAGAAAGGTACATAATCTTTGAGACATAATACTTGCCCAGATGGGCCGAAGCAAGAGAAGTTAAGGACTGTAGTGAAACTACAACTGCGCGCTTCATATTTGATGACATCATAACCAGGTTTGGATTCCTAAAGATTCTTATGAGTGATCAAGGCACACATTTCATAAATAAAACAATTGAATCCTTGACTGAGGAATTTGCAATCCACCATCAGAAGAGCATGCCTTACCATCCATAAGAAAATGGGATAGTTGAAGCATTCAACAAAATATTGGAGACATCGCCAACGAATATTTATAGTGTGAACATGAATGACTGGGATTTAAGAGTACCAACAGTACTTTGGGCCTATAGAACCACTTGCAGGATGCTAACAATGCAGAACCCTTTCAAGTTGGTTCATGGTATCAAAGCTGTTGTCCCAATGGAATATTTGGTACCAAGCTTAAGAATTGCTTCCTTTATAGATATGGATGACACTGGCACTATTTGAGAGAGGATTACGCAGTTGGTTGAACTAGAAGAAGACAGATTTATTGCAGGATTTCATCAGTAGGTTCAGAAGGAAAGAGAGAACGCCTACCACGACAGACACATCAAGAAGAAGGCATTTAAGAAAGGTGATCTAGTACTGGTATATGACAGTAAGTTCATGAAGAATCCTGGGAAGTTCAGAATGCATTGGCTTGGGCCATACGAGGTCGCCTATGTTACATTAGGAGGAGTTGCGCAGTTGAAGACTTTGAATGGAGAATGGAAGGAAGGATCAGTGAAGGGAGCCAGTTGAAATTGTATTGTGACAACCAGCTGTCTTGCAGCTCTCAGTAAAATCATGAGGGAAAGGGTCTAGGTACTTGGTGCAGTTGAAGCTAGGTACTAGACGTAGAAAAGACAGTCTACACAAGGAAGGAAAGGAGGCATGGAGCAGAAAGCGAAGGCTGCACTTGGAATTCTGAAGTCAAAGTAGAACAGAAAGCTAAGATCTGAAGTGGCTCGGGACTAGTCACAGGTGAGTGTTGGGGGTTTGTTGGCCCTTGGTTATTGAAGAAAGCGAAGATTAAGGAAGAAAAGGAGAAATGTGAAATGCGCGGAAGACATAGTGACTGTTACTGGGTCAAAGTGAGAAAAAGAGAAGAAAAGACGGAGTGAAGTAAAAGGAAGCAAGCCGCTGGAAGAGGAGATTGAGGATGAAAGATCAACAAGGAAAACAGATCATGGACAACTCAGCAAGTGGAAAAATCCACCGTTGGATGCTTTGGAGCACCGCATGAAAAGGAAGGAAAGATAGGTTGGTGAAGCCCTGAAAATGTGGGTCAAGTTGACCTAGGGTTTTAGACACCTAGGGTTTTCGTATCTAGGGCTTTGAGACCTAGGCCTCAACCTAAGGCTATCGGTGAGTGATTTTAATGTATAAATAAGAACCTAGATGAGAGAAGAGGGTTCGTTCTAGTTTTTTTATTGGAATGAGCAATTATTGTGTGTGTGAGAGAAGTGCTAAGTGTAAGAGCCTTCTGGTATTGTAATATCTCCAGCTGGGTGCAGAGATCGATCCTGTAGTTGGGTGCACAATATGGGGAGAGACAGAGAGGAGAAGAAAGAAGATCTACTAGATAAGAGCACAAACAAGAACTGTATGCTTCATCTTAATATATTATAACACACAATTCTGTGGACATATCCCTAGAGAGAGGGTGAACCACGTATATCTTGTGTTGTGTGTGATTGATGCTATGTTCTTTGTCCTCTAATATACTATTATTGCATTATTGTGTTAGATCTGATAGATAGTTTTGCGGAGTAGAGCCAAGCTGCTAAGTGATATATAAATGTTGTATTGTTCTTGTTTTAGATCCACTTGATATTCCCTTTGGTTGTAGACATCTCTATCTTGCAACTACCCCATAGCTGCTTTGGGTGAGACTGCATCTACCTTGCAGGTGTTGTTGAAAGGGCTAGTAGTTAGGGCTTGTTGGTCCGCTCTTGGAGCTGAACCCTGGGTCTACCCCTGTGCCAACATGAAGTCAACATACTTCAACAAGTTAAAGAACCACTTATCATATTCCTCCATTGTCATGGTTCCCAACCTGAGTTCAAATAACCCTTTCATATATATTTCATAGTAATGTCAAGACAAATATTTCTCTTAGAAATGTCCCTTGAACTACCTCCATGAGATTATTTTCTCATCAAGGTTCTTTGTAACATACCCAACACTGATGTAGGAGAATCGTTGGCAAGTGCACAGAGGTGGGACCACTCAACACGTGAGAGTTCTGCCAAAACTTCAACATGGGAAGTTACAATTGATTCCGAAATTCGCCTCCACTCAGCATCGGAATTCACCTTTGGAGGCACGCTTGAACTAGTGCTGAATTTTACCCTTTGAGGCAAGTTTTGAAATTGTAAACAGAGCAGGAGTTTCCACTTCGGCTCTGGAATGCGATTGAACTAAGATATTGTAGGATGAATTTTAGAGTAGGGAAGTAGCCAGGGGAAACCCTAGAAACATTTTTGAGTTATGTAGAAGTTTGTACACCCAGTTAGAGGGAGCTGCAATACAAAGAGAAATTAGTTGTAAGAGAGAACTGCAAGTTAGCAAGAGATCTCAGTTTTTTGAGTTACTATAATTTTGAATGTATTATGTAGCCATTGGGCACTTGTGAATATAACAGAAGGAAAATTGATCCAAATGTATGGTGTGTGGACTGTGTGTGTTTTCCTGTCATTTATATTTTCATGAACAAGTGGATGGAATTGTGAGTTTTTCCAGTTTCAATTGTTTCTCTTCATTGGAAGCTCTGCAAGGTGTGCATCGAGCCAGAGAGGAATGTAAGGAAATTAGGAGGAATTTCTCTGTGAGAAATACCGTGGATCTGAGTTATCGAAATCCCTCAGATGCAAGGAGTGCGCAGGAAATCGAAGTCTGAACCAGACAAAGCTCAGGAGGAACAACACTTCGGAAAGTCTTATCGAGATCCAGGAACTCATTCCATGGAAGAAGCGAAGACAAAGTCTTTGAAGACTTAGAAAATCTTCCAATTATGAAGCGAGGAAAAGCTTAGGAGGAAGAATGCCATCGAGCGTTGGATCACAGTGGAGAATCCCGCGGACCGTTCGATTTGAGGTAGGAGCGCAGGATTTAACACTGCGTAGATCCAGGAGGGGAGATCGCGAAGATCTGAATGGACGGTGGAGAGTCCTTGAGGAGAAATGTCAAAACCCCATAATTCGTTGTATAAGGTGGAGCTGCGAGGAGGTTAACGATGAGGGCTTCTTGATGTCCAAAGATTAGGAGGAATAGTGACCATCAATCTCAAATAGATCTGGAACGTCAGTCCGTTTTGCGAACTCGGGTATCCCGAGTTGGGAGGTAGAGTTCTTTGTGCTTCAAAATCCCAAGTCGTGAGATAGTGAAATAGCGAGGTCGGTCCATTTCGTGAGCTCGGGTATCGCGAGATGGGAGGCAGATTTCTTTGCGCTTCAAAACCCTGAGTCACAAGATAGCGAAATAGCGAGGTTGGTCCATTTCGCGAGCTTGGGTATCGTGAGCTGGGAGGCGGAGTTCTTTGCGCTTCAAAAACCCAAGTCGTGAGATCGCAAAATAGTGAGGTCGGTTCATTTCGTGAACTCGAGTATCGCGAGCTAGGGGCGGAGTTCTTTGTGCTCAAAACCCCGAGTTGCGAGATCACAATTCAACCTAAACCATCGATCACAGGCAGATCTGGACCATTGGACCACATCGCGATTTTGGGTATCACAAGTTGGAAGGACAAGGGTGCGGTCACGGATTTTGGTCATGTACTATGGGAGCTCACGCTTGGCACTTGGAAAAGTCAACTGAGAATTTGTGGGGGACCTGTGTGTTCATTCAAAGGGTTCTAGTTTGGAACCAAAAGAGCCCTTTCGGCTCCAGAACCAGAAGAGCCCTTTCGGCTCCAGAACTAGAAGATCCTAATCGGGAGGTTGCGCAGCCTTTAAGAGGGATAGGGGGCCTGCATCAGGTAGTTTCAGAGCCTAAGTTTGTCATATGTAGACTTTAGGTGAAGGAGGAAAAGAGGGACATAGATAACTCAGAGCTGTACTCTATGTGTGACATATATTCGACATAATGCCGCCAAGAAGATGAGAGCTTCATTTAGCCAACCATGCTATAGAGAGGGAGATGTGAGAGCTTCGTGCCCGATTGGAAACAATGGAAGCAGCATAGAGAAGAGCACCTGACATTGGGGATGTCAGTGATGCAGAAAGTGAAGAGGTTGAGGTTGAAGAAGTTGTAGGAGAGGATGTTGTAGAAGAACGTTTGTTGAGAGAAGTATCCAGATTGGGAGGCAGAGCTAAGATAGAGGTCCCCATGTATGAGGGAAATCTAGATGCTAAAGAACTATTGGACTGAATAAGGTCCATGGACAAACACTTCGACTATGAATATGTTGATGAGGAGAAGAAGGTGAAGCAGGTAGTCACCAAGATAAAAGGGCATGCAACACTATGGTGGGATGAACTAGAGGCTAAGAGGAGAAGTAAAGGAAAACAAAGGATAAAGAGTTGGGACAGGATGGTAGCCAAACTAAAGGCTAAGTTCATACCCAAAGACTACTAGATCAATCTGTTCAGGAAGCTACAGAACCTGAGACAGAAAGGGATGAGAGTCAAGGAGTACACCGAGGAGTTCTACCGATTGAACATTAGAACTGGAAAAAGGGAAAGAGATGAATAAAGAGTCTCCAGATATATAAATGGCTTGATATATGAAATCTAGGATGAGCTTAGCATGATGCCAGTGAGGACTTTGGAAGATGCTTATCAGTTTGCGTTGAAGGCAGAGGAGAAGCTAAACAAAAAACAAAACCAGCGAGGAAGAGGTAAAGGCTTGGTCCCAAGAAAAAGCAATGGATTTAACCATGATAGAGCACATAAGTCTAAGGATGAGGCTGAGAAACCACACAATCACTTAGAACGAGGAGGAAGTTCACGAGGAAGATAGAATGGTGGAAGAAAATCTTCTAGAGGAAGAGGTCGAGGAGGAGTAAGGTGCTATAACTATGGAAAGATAGGGCACATGTCTTGGGAATGTTATGAGAAGAATAAGGAAGGAGGACAAGCTCACATTTCAAAAGCATGTCGAAGAGATGTTGAAGCAGAAGGAGCAAAGGATGGAGCATCCTTGATGTTGAGAAAACTTCCCCTAAAACCAGAGGCAGAAATTGAAAAGGCAGTGCAGAGAAACAATCTCTTCAGGATAGCTTGCAAGACTAAGGAAAAAGTATGCAAGGTGATCATTGACAGTGGGAGTAATGACAACCTATTATCCATAGAGATGGTGGAGAAATTGGAGTTGAATATAACTGCACATCCAAGTCCATACAAAGTCTCATGGCTGCAAAAAGGACACCAGATAATGATCACTAAACAATGCCTGGTTGAAATTAAAATAGGAGGATATAAAGATGAAATCCCATGTGATGTAATCCCCATGGACGTATACCACATTTTGTTGGGAAGATCATGGCAGTTTGACAGAAATTTCATTCACTATGGAAGGAAGAATACATATACATTGGAGAAGAATGGTAGGACGCATATGTTGCTGCCAATGGAGGAGAAGAGAGTGAAAGAGGAAGCCAACACAAGCATACTTCTCATGAGTGGGAAGGAACTCCTGAAAGAAGTCAAGGAAGAATAGGAGATGAAATTTGTTGTGGTGAGGAAGCCCAAATTCATCCTTATGAGTACATCAATGGATGATTTACTTGAAGAAGTTCAGGAGCTGTTGGATAATTTTGTTGATATAGTGGTGGATGAGCTGTCGAACTCATTGCCGCCCATCAGGAGTATCAGTCATCATATCAATTTGATACCAGGAGAAATCCTGCCAAACAAAGCAGAGTACAGATTAACACCTCGAGAGAATGAGGAGGTGATGAACCATGTCCAAGAGTTGTTGGAAAAGGGTTTAGTCAGAGAAGCTTGAGCCCATGCGCAATACTAACTGTCTTAAGCCCAAAGAAAGATGGAGGATGGATAATGTGCACAGACTCGAGAGCCCTCAACAAGATCACCATCAGGTATAGATTTCCTTTACCAAGAATGGATGACTTAATGGATTGCTTAAGTGGAGAAAATTTATTTTCTAAGATAGATCTGAAAAATGGATATCACTAGATCAAGATGAGAGAGGGTGATGAATGGAAAAAAACCTTTAAGACGAATGACGGTCTGTATGAGTGGTTGTTTATGACATTTGTCTTAATGAATTCCCCGAGCACTTTTATGAGGCTGATGAATGAAATTCTAAAAGATTTCATTGGTAAGTTCGTGGTTGTATATCTGGACGATATACTGATTTTTAGCAAGACTAAAGAGGAGCATTTGAGGCACCTAATGCTAGTAATGAGGAGGCTACAACAGGAGAAGTTGTTGATCAATCTGAAGAAGTCCTCTTTATGAATACATAGCTCATTTACTTAGGTTTTGTGATATCTTCGAATGAATTGAAGATGGATCCAGAAAAGGTGAAAGTAATCAGGGAATGGCCGTCACCAAGGAGCATGCTTGAAGTAAGGAGCTTTCATGGTTTAGCAAGTTTCTATAGAAAGTTCATTAGAGACTTCAGTGGAATTTGTGCACCAATGATGGATACAGTGAAGAAGCGGCACAAGTCTTTTAAATGGACAGAGGAGGTTGAAAGAAGCTTCAATATACTAAAGGAGACGATAACAGAAAAACCAATTCTGATCTTGCCGAATTTTGGGAAGACATTTCAAGTAAGATGTGATGCAAGTGGAGTTGCAATAGGAGAAGTTTTGAGTCAGGATAACAGACCTGTTGCCTATTTCAGCAAGAAGCTGAATGAGACTAAGAGGAAATACTCCACATATGACAAGGAGTTCTATGCTATAATTCAAGCATTGAAGAAATGGAGGCATTATCTTGTCCACTTCGATCAATGGTCCAGACGAACTTTAGGACTCCGGTATTTGGGCGTTACAAGGTGAAATTTTTGAAATTCTAAGTCTCCAAAGTGGAGGATCTCCTACCGCGTGTACTTATGATTTCAAAGGCAGAGATTTACTTTGGAACTTTGGGCTTCGAGACTTTGGTAGTTCTCTCTTCACACATCCAACTTTCTTCCGAAGTGGTTATCCCCTAAGTGAGATATCTTGTGCCGCGTGTCCTCTTGATTTCAACATAAAATATTTACTTCAGAACACTAGGCTTCGGGCGTTCCAAGGTGAAAAAATCCAAATTTCTATGTCTCTAAAGTATAGGATCTCTTACCATTTGTCCTCTTCGATCAACTTTCCAAATGGACTTTGGGTCTTCGAGAGTTATTTACTCAGCATTTCTTTTCCCCTTCTGGAGTATGAAATAGCCGAATATGGGTATCGTCTCACACATGTCCCCCACTCATATCGACGGACATGAATTGCATGAAATTAACTCTATATTCTCTACATATGACCAATAGTTGTGACCTCGACTTAAATTTGGGTGTTTATCTCACTTTGTGAAGATCAACAGTCAGATTTTAATGGATCAGGGAAATCAACGGCTAGCGTCTATTCTTCATGTCAAAGTTGTGTGAGGTCTAGCGCTAGACAGAAGCTTCAAAGTTAAATATCAAGCACCACGTGTCCTTATCCATTGGAAGGTCATTATTTACTTCGGGAATCCGGGCTTCAGTATTTTCATCTTCCTCGCTCCCGTTTTCCTCCGAAGTAGTTTCTCCCAGAGTTCACAGATCTCTACCTCATGTCCTCCTCAGATCGATGGTCGTCATCCACTTCGGATCTCCAACTCTACTTGCATACCACCCTTGAGCTCTTAAGTGCCAATGTACATGCCATTTATTAGTTCAGACATGTGGCGCTCTCATCAGTCATGACACCCAGTATCCAGCTGGCATCAACACGTGTCACTTCTCTTTTCATGACATGTTAGCATAGTGACTTTAGACCACCACGTTAGATCATCCTTCAAGAAGTGTTCTTGTTCAGTGCTAAAGTAGCACCATCTCCAAGAATGTATAGAATGATCCTAAAGTTAGCAAGTAGATAAACCTTAGCGGTGGTGCTAAATTTAGCATGTGCCCCCAGATCACAGATCGCGACCAAATAAATGATCATGTTTCATTGCAGGGATGCAACATACTCGAACAATAAATTTCCTGGGCGATCCCACAATTAAAACCATGGTATAGTAAAAGAGCTACATGGCATCACCAGGTGCATTATGGGCCAAAAAGTGGGTTACTTCAAACCAGTCCCTCGCGCCCCCACAAAATAGAGAAGCATAAAGGGATGTTGGAGCAACACCTAGGACCCACGTCATGTACCCTGTTAACCCTCCATCCTGTCACACCTTTCATCCACATCAGTTACCCTGTTTACCTCACCACCTACACTTGTCGCCATGTCATCCTATTCATGAGAAGTTACTCTTTCTCGTAATTGTTAGCCATCATGTGACGAGCCAATGATGAGCTACCTATCACATTATAACTCCCCCATATTTTTCCACTGATATTCTTTTTCCAGTAAAGGCATCTGAAGAACATATAGCAATGGAATTAGATGGCGAGGATAATAAACAAATGATTATGGTAGCCTCAATGGACATGTGTTCCCAATTCAAAGAGAAAAGGAAAACGAGTGCACCTGCAATCATATGAAGAGACATATGAAAGCACCACCTCAAACAATATCTTCCTGCTATCGTTTCATTCGAATTACATTCCATTTTTAGGAGATATGTATGAAGTCCAACGATTTTGAGTTGTGATTTTTTTTTTTATAAATAGATAGATTTCAGATCTGTTCAGGGCTTCTTCTTGTCGGATGTAATAGAATAAACTCTCATTTTTTAGTATTAATACAAGCGTAGATAGAGATTCCAAATTATTTTCAGTTTGACTTATGTGCTTCTTCTGTATTTCCACATCTCCAAATTTTTTTATGTAATTCCTTCATAAGTGATTGATTGCAATTTAGTATCACAACTACTGTAATTACATTATATCATAAATTCGTTAAGTAAACAAATTTTCCTCTGTATTTACTGTAAGTAATACAAAACCCACAAGCTATTTGAATTACTGCATCTCATATCATGTTCAAGGGTCCACTCTTTACTTTCTTCTACTGTAAACAAAGTGAGATTCATCTTCCATTGATTCCTAACTTTGTTTAACGGTTTTGTAAGTTTCTCCCACACCATTTGATATTATAAATGTGACTCAGACAATGAAATCCGACCTCTGTTCTGTCCTATTATTAATTTCATTCTAAGACCATTTATTATATAACTAAGGTAGAAAAAACACTCTTTTAAAACATTCTCTTTAAACATTCATGATGTCTAACATTACTCTTTGAGCCTTAAGTTTAATCTCAGGAACAACATCTTTTTGGCATCGTTGTCGAGGAAGAAAAAACGAAGTTATTTTCCTTGGGAAAATGACAAGGTAAATTTCTATATTTGATGGTGAACAAAGATTGAATAAATAAGTAAGGATTATTTTTATATTTCACATGGTGACTCCACCATAGAAAAAATTGGCATTCGGTCGAAATAATACCAGAAAAAATCAAGATGATAAGCAGACCACACTAGTGTCAGATCCCGAAAAGTTGTTGAAACCAAAGGGATACCTCAAATCTACTGTTGCATTAGCAGGTAAAGTATATCAACCCAAAATTACACAAGTTAATGCTAAGGTTCCAATTGAAGAACTAACTCCTAAAGAAAGTTTTAAACAAATTCATTCTGCAGAGGCATCAACTAGTAGACCCGAGGCTAAGCTTGAGAAACCAGAGGTAATTGTTTTCGAGACAAAAGTTGAGATTGATTTGACAGATACTCCTGCCAGTGAGAACAAAAAATCCTTTTCGATACTTGTTGTTATTGACACCCTGCCGATTCTACCCTTACCCAAAGTAAAGGTTTCAGTTTCTTGAAACTCTGAAGAATATATTTTATATCTGGATTCATTCCCTGTCGCCTCTCCTATATATACATATTGTAAGTCTGAGGAAACCAGTCCACATTTCCCTTTTCCTCCTCTTTTATATTTTCCATCTCCCAATGACCTTTTTTTGGAACTTCCTTCGCCATATCCTGAAGTA
Organism: Picea engelmannii; assembly: GCA_009831015.1. Lineage (NCBI taxonomy): Eukaryota > Viridiplantae > Streptophyta > Pinopsida > Pinales > Pinaceae > Picea > Picea engelmannii. The sequence continues at coordinate 313,959 of ML794804.1, read as the reverse complement.
GTCGAAAGGTCATTGCTTCAATCCCTTGAAGTTTTTGAAAATACCCTCCTTAGCTCCCGAGGTTCGTCTCCTAGACTTCAAATGGCTAGTGCTGGTGGCACCAGAGGCAGAGGAGCAGGTGGAAAAGGTCAAGGACAAGATCTAACTCCTATAATCTTTGCCAAGGTATCTTCCAGATACACTCCCTTGGTCCTCCCTGCCATCCTTCATGATTTTCTTGAAAATTATATGAAAAACATACCAAAATTCATGGGAGAAGGAGATCTATCCGTGACTGAACACATAGCCTTTTTTGATAAGTTTTATGATATCCTTGGCATCAAACATGGTGATGTTTACTCAAGACTGTTAGTACAAACCTTTGAAGGACAAGTGAGGACCTGGTTCAGAGGGCTCCCTGTAGGTTCCATACGGTCATATGATGAGCTTGAAAATTCCTTTTTAAGACAACGGGGAGAGAAAAAAGGCCATCTCTATTATTTAACCGAATTCAGGTCTCTAAGAAGAAAGAATTCTAAATTAGTCCTTGAATTTACTCAGAGATTCAACAGATTGTTGTAGTGGCCATATTAATTTAACGTCAAATAATTAATCAAACAAAATAATAAATTCTACTTGATTTATGAAACTCAATAAATTTCTTATAAATTCAGCACATACGCATATAAATTGACTAACGAATAATAAAATTCATAATAGAATAAACAACTACGTAATTTAAAATACCTGGGTCTGATGCTAACCCTCCATTTTCCGCTTGTCTTGTTGACCTTCCTGCTGCTGCCTTGCCCAGCTTGAATCCACGGACCAACTCTTCTCAAAACTGAGTATCCACCTTGCCAACTAGGACAACTACCTAGCTCCAGGATACCATATGGATATCCTGGCCCCCGTGCCCAAAACCCCCAGCAAACCAGTGCCCCCTCTACTAACCTTTCCCGACTACAGAACTCAAAATCTCCTCTGTGCAAATCCAAGAGAACCCTCCAAAATAAAAATTATTGTAGAATGATAATCCCTCCTTCGTAAATCTCCTCCCCCTCGTATCCCTCCTTCACCACCCTTCCTTTCATTTACTTCCTTACCTACACATTTGTTATCTTATCCCCTCATAATTAATATCTTATCCCTTTATAATTAATATCTTATCCCTTTATGTTCAATGTCTTATCCCTTTCCGTGTACGTAAATCTTTAAGAAATTAAACTTATAATTTATTAACCCTATTAATTTAATACCCATGTCAATGAATGTAACATGTAATTAATTAATCAATTAATTAATCAAATTGTAACCATTAATTAATTAATAAATATTTAATTAGTATCATTATACCAATCTTGTTTAATTAATACCATGTTAAGACAATTAATCCCTTAATTAATTTTTACTTAATAATCCTTAAACATTTATTCAACTAGGGTTACATACACCCACCCTTTAGGAAACTTCGTCCCGAAGTTAAGGTATCTTATGGTACAAGGAAAAGAAACATGGTTCACACGTTCATAACAATTAACCGACATTATCAGTAAGTAAGTCAAGAAAACTCATACATACTAGTGTATATGTACAAGAAATGGATGTGTAGCTAGTACATACAAGTCTCGTGCATGTAATAATAATCAAAACTATCATCCTTTAGTAATTTATGTATGCATCCAATCCAGTCAACAAGACTAGTCTTTTATAAAAGACAACAAACCAATCAATTGTTTGAGAAATCCTTTAATTACTATTATCTGGTTCAACAATTTTATTT
>ML794804.1:284629-311248 GCA_009831015.1 Picea engelmannii | reverse complement strand
TTTTAAACATTCATAAAATTCTTCATTCTCACAATGTGTCGCATCATATACATCATCATCAATAACATTTAAACATTTGTAAAATTTACATTCATGTAGTAGATCGCATCATATACATCATCATCAATAACATTTAAACATTCGTAAAATTTACATTCGTGTAGTAGATTGCATCATATATATCATCATCAATAACATTTAAAAATTCATAAAAGTTCATAAATTTTAAAGTTTAAGTGTATCACTTAATAGTTTCACTGTGACTAGAAAATAAAGTATATAGGCCTCAGGTAATCCTGGCTGTCTAAATCAAAAGGTGGTGTTACATACACCCCACCTTCGAGAAACATGTTCTTGAGGTGGTAAAAATAGTGAGGGATAGTCTCATTGTAATGTATCAGCATCTTCCCAAGTAGCAGATCTTGGACTATACTTGTCCCATTGGACCTTAACTTGGTCTACCAGACGGTTTTTGAGCTGTCAGACTCTATGGTCCAATATGTGTAAGGGTTCTACCGTGAGGGTTCCCACATCCGATACCTGCAATTCCTTCCAATTTAGTTTATGTGATTCATCAGAAACATAATGATGTAAAACAGATACATGAAATACATTATGAGTTTTATGCATGTGGGGTGGCAGTACGAGATGATATGCAATGGGTCCAATTTTCTCTTGGATCCTGAATGGTCCTATAAATCGAGGTGACAACTTTGTCTCGTTCCTGAACTGTATGGTACTCTTATTAGTCCTGATGCAAATGAAAACCTGGTCTCCCACTTCATAATTTCGGTCGGTCTTGTGTGCATCCACATAGCTTTTCTGCCTATCCTGTGCTTCCTTTAGTCTCTGCCTAATCTGAATCACCTGTTCCTCTATTTCTTGAATCAATTCTGGCCCAACTATTACTTTGTTTTCTAGTCTATCCCAACTCAATAGCGTTCTGCATGGCCTCCAATACAAAGCTTCGTAGGGTGGCATTCCGATGGAGCTATGATAACTGTTATTGTAGACAAATTCTACCAAAGGTAGGTACTTCTCCCACTGGGTTTGATTATCCATGAAATACATCCTAAGCATGTCTTCCATGACTTGATTTACTCTCTCAGTTTTCCCATCTGTTTCAGGATGATAAGCTGTGCTTAAGTTCAACCGAGTCCCCAACGCTGACTATAAACTTGTCCAAAACCTAGAAGTGAATCTGGAGTCCCTATCTGAAATGATCTTCTTAGGTATCCCGTGCAAACGGATAACCTCGCTTACAAACACACGTGCCACATCAGTGACATCGTAAGTGTCTCTAAATGGAATAAAATGAGCACTCTTGGTTAACTTATCCACTATCACAAGAATGGAATTGTGTCTATGGGATGTGAGCAACAACCTCACAACAAAATCCATAGAGATGACTTCCCATTTGGACATAGGAACATTCTGTGGTTGTAGAAGGCCTGCCGGGTGATGGTCGTCAGCTTTCACTTGTTGACACTCCAGGAATTTGACGACAAAATGGACTACATTGCACTTCATGCCTACCTAGAAGAAGAGCTTCCTCATATCTGCGTACATCTTCTTCACACCTGGATGCGCACAATAAAGTGCTCTATGGGCTTCCTTCAGTATGATGCTTCGAATATCCCCATTCTCAGGGATGTACATCCTTCCTTGATATCTTAACAGTCCATCTGTTTCCAGACTATATCCTTCATACTTTGGGTCTAACTACCTCCTGCTCTGGAGGTTTGAAGTAACCTTTAAATACCAACTGTCTCCTGGGAGTTATGTCAACACATGTTCCCTCAGATTGACCTTTAAGGTTACCAAGGAGAAGATACGTGGTCTCCTACTCAAGGCATCTGTGACCACATTTTCCTTTCCTTTGATGTACAAAATACCAAAATTGTACTCACTCATAAACTCACTCCATCGCCATTTCCTGGCATTCAGATCTCTTTGAGTGAAGAGACATTTTAAACTTTGATGGTCTGTTTTGAGCTCAAAGTTTCGCCCCACAAGATAGTGCCTCCAAATTCTCAGAGCTAGCATTACAGCTGCCAACTCTAAATCATGAGTCATGTATAAATCTTCGTGTTTCTTGAACTTCCTTGATGCATAGGCTATCACTCCTCCATCCTGCATTAGCACGGCCCCCAACCCTTGCTTCGAGGCATCTGTGCAGACCGTGAAGTCCTTTTCCATATCCGACACTCGTAGAATTGGCACACTGGTTAGTAACCTCTTAAGCTTAATGAATGCACTATCACATTCTTCTATCCATTCATACCTGACCCCCTTGCATTGCAAAGTGGTGATGGGTTTCGCTATTTTTGAGAATCCTTCCACAAATCTCTGGTAATAACTTGCTAGCCCCATGAAGCTTCTCACCTCATGGGAATTTTTCGGCACTGGACATTCCATAATGGCCTTTACCTTTTATGGGTCCACAGATATTCCTTCGCCAAAAATGATATGACCTAGATAGTGGATCTCTTTCTGGAAGAAGGAACACTTCGACATCTTCCCATACAATTTTTTCTCTCTAAGGCAGGACAACACTATTCGTAAGTGTTGCTCATGCTCTCTTTCATTCTTGGAATAGATGAGGATGTCATCTAAAAAGACTTGTACAAAACGGTCTAAGTAATTCTAGAATATGCCATTCATGAGGCTCATGAATACTGTTGGCACATTGGTCAATCCAAAAGGTACTACAACAAACTCATAATGTCCAAACTGAGTTCGAAAGGCAGTTTTTGGGATATCACCTTCCTTAATTCTTAACTGATGATACCTTGATCACAAATCGATCTTTGAGAATATCACTGCTCCTTTCATCTGATCGAAAAGGTCGTCTATTTGCGGCATTGGGTACCTATTTTTCACTGTAGCACGGTTCAAGTCCCTATAGTCTATACACAGTCGTAAGGATCCATCCTTCTTCTTTACAAAAATTACAGGTGCACCACAGGGTGAAACATTGGGCCTTATTATCCCTAAGTCCAGTAACTCTTTCAACTGCATTTGCAATTCACAAAGTTCCAGCACTGTCATCCGATACAGAGTCTTGTTGATCGGTTCTGCACCAGGTTTTATCTCAATAGTAAAATCAAGCTCCCTCTCAGGAGGTAACCCTGGTAACTCATTCGGAAAAACATCCTGAAATTCTGACAATACCGGGTACTGATCCAATGAGGGTCCCTTCCTTTCATTCACTGCTTCCACTACATACAATCAACACCCTTGCCTCAAGCATCGCTTAACCTTCATAGTTGATATAAAGCATAACGACACTTTTCTCTGTACACCCTGGATCTCTACTGGTCTTCCTTCATCGTCAACACAAAGCACCCTCTTTGCAAAACAATCTACCAAAGCTCGATGAGCTGCTAACCAATCCATTCCAATGATTAGGTCATACGCCCCAAGAGCAGTGACGTATACCTTCAACCTGGTAGTACACACTCCCAGGTCTAATATACAATTATCAACACTAGGTCCCACCACTTTTTTTCCACCGAAGCCATCTCGACTTGTTTAAAGTCATCGTTCTTGTAAGCTGCCAACCCACTCTTTTCTAATGCAGATGGTGAAATCAAACTATCTATCGCACCAGAATCAAACAAAATCTTGACATNTTTAGCGTACCTGATGATTCCACCACCGTGGATTGATGTTCGGCCTAGCGATTATTAACCACTGTGTAAATCTGGTGGCTTCTACTTGCTCTCCCCACCGGTGCCTTTCCTTCTCAATGCAGGAACCCTAATTGTAACTCTGGGCAGTCACGCTGGTAATGGGGTCCTCCGCACCCCCAACAGGTAACACGAGATTGAACCTGTGTGCTGTTATGTGACTATCTCTGAAATGAGTTCCTTCCCCTGGAACCCCTTCCCCTACTCGTTGTTCCCTGAGATGGTCATGGACCTGTCTGCACCGTTGGTGATGAACGAGATGCTGCACTCGCTGCCATTGAAATCCGTGCAGCTATTGTCCTTGGTGCGACTCTGTTACCATATGGTGGTGGCCTTGAGCCCCCTCCCCTAGGAAATGTCCTTGGGGCCTTTCCTACGAATCCAGGGCGATGCGGAAATGTCAGTCTTGTACCCCCGGTTAAGTTCATGTGTTCTTCCATGTAACGCGCATTTTCCATCGCTTTCGCTACTGAAGACGGTTTCCACATCCGCACCATATCTCTTTTCTTAGGGTTCAATCCATAGACGAAGCGCTCTGCCTGTCGTTGGTCATTTTCAATATACGAAACATATTTAACCAGTTCCATAAATCTGATCTCATATTATTCTACAGTTCTGTTTCCTTGTACTAAGGCATGAAATGCCCCTACCTGTTGTTCCTCGTAGTATGTTTCTAGATATTTCCTTCAGAACCTCTCCTTGAAAAGTTCCCAAGATACTATGTCTGGGGTAAGGTGCAGTTGTCTTTCCAAGTTGCCCCACCAGTTCAAGGCATTGTCTCTTAACTGAAAAATTGTGATTTTCACCTTTGAGTTGGACGCATAGTCCCTTAAGGAAAAACACATTGTCATGCCTTCCAACCATGCTTCCACACGTTCAATGGCGCAACCCCCGACAAACTATGGAAGTTTGATCTTCTGCAATTCTCATGTGATGTATTCGTGTGGAGGTCCTCCCCATGAATCCCTTGATGCTTCTGGATTACCCATTCCATACGGTGGGGGTTCCACTTCAGTCCCTACCGGTTGTCTCCCCTTTAAAGTCTCATTAATGGCTTTCAATGAGCACAGTATGAGGGCTAGTTCGGGTGATGGTGGTGGTGGCGCTGGCGGTATTGGTGATTCTTGTGACGATGCTCCCCTGCCTTGACTCCCTCGAGTCCTGAAAATCCTGTATTCTTTAACCTGCATCACCCCAAAGTTGTCAGGGTGAGTTCCAGGATGTTTCAAATTGGTGCTACTCAAACTAGAAACAGGGTTAGGCGTAAGTTTTCTTTACTTGTCTGTAAACATACATTACTCCTTTAGGGGATTGGCTAGGTTAGGGTTAGGATTAAGTGTCTAAGCTTGATTTCTTCGCCCCTATGAAAACACTAATGGTTCCCTTTCCCTGTAGCTACGCTAGCCTTGTGCCATACTCGCCACTTCCTATGCTTACTCTCCTAGTGCATATGCCGCCTCCTTCTTGCTTTTCCTAGTCTAAGCCCTTTTAACTTTTCGCTTATAACTAAATATCCTCCGATGCTTGACTCGGGAGCTTTTCCTTGGCGTGTAGTGTTGGCGTTGTCAATTGCTGCATTGAGATTTAGCGTTGACTTTGACTAGTGGAATGGAGTGGAGGGACTTGGCGCTCGGCTCGATGAATTGTGTGTACAGTCTCGTGAACCTGACACTTGGACAATCAGAGTTTATACTTGGGATACAAAGATCAGCGGCACCAAATAAGCCTTTACCTTGATTTCCGGTGCATTCACTAATTATGATTCAACTCGGTTAGCTGGCTCCGGATCAATAGGTTAGGTAATAAGCCAGTTAGTCTTAATATTCATACTGTATCTTCCTAATAATAATACTACTCTTATCCCGACAGTGTTACCATTAATCTAAATAAGTAAAAGAATCTATTTGTAAAGACTTATGAGGGCGCGTTGGTGTTAGTGTTCTCTTTAAGGCGCTTCGCTTGGTGGTGGTCGTGGGTTGAAAACCCATGGAGTGATTTTTTTTTTTTTTAATCATATTAAGCTTAGCATATATTATTAAATTTAAATAATTTAAATAATTATTAGTTTTAATTTAATTTAATATAAGGTAATTAATTTAATTTAAATAATTTAAATTTACGTAATAGTATTAATGCTTCTTTTTTTTTAAATAAATAAAATTAGAATTAATATTACAAAAAAAAATCTTATTTTCAATTCGGCGAGAGTTTAATGTGCTTAATACTTAATGAGAAACGAGGAATTATCTGGAAGCCCTTAAGGTCGGGCTTCTGGCATGAGGCCCACTTTCTCGGCCCCGACTCTCAACACTAAAACCCTAAACCATTCCTTAACCCTAACGCTCCTTCACTTCCACCTCTTCACTCTGCTCTTGGCACTGGTGCTGGTCTGGTCTGGTCATGTATTTGTGCTATGTGTTAGTGTAGGTGCGAGAAGGGGCCGAGAGTTCAAGTCCAGGGTTTAACAGTATGACAAACACGGCAGGTGCTTGGCTGTTGTTTTTTTTTTTTTTTTAGTACTAAAAAAAAAATGGTTTCCTTTGTGCAGCACAAGAGCCTTCTTCCTCCTGGGTTCTTGATATAGTTTTTCCTTGTAGTTTATTTTTATCACACTGGTGTCTGAAACATATGTGGTGGATCAGAAAGTCTTCCATTAGCGCATAGATATACAAAGGATTTCTGGGCTTTGAAAATGGCAAATTGCTTTCATTGATCTGTTTGTTTGTTTCTCTCAAAATCTCCCATTGCCTCCCTCTCAACAAGTTGTGCTTTTTTTAATACTCCCTCAATAGTGATCCAAGGGCCGAATGCGGACAAATTATTATGCTTTTTAATTTTATTTTTTTTAATGAATTCCACCCTACACCAGGTAAGTCACTTCTTAGTTGTTTTAACTGAACTCGTTTTAACTAAAATCCCTGTGAATTCCAGAAAGACACCATACACGCCAATCACCCTTTTACTCCTATCAATCTTCTGGTATCAACCTCTGTGTCTTGAGATAGAGTTTATAATGGTTGGTATCATACTTGGCAATGTCCAGGGTTTTCCGTGGCTTCATTTTAAAATCTCTGTATTAGTTTTTCTAAAACCCCTATACCCTGCGAAAGGAATTTATTTAAGAGTACAACCGTTGGGAGTCTTGAACTGTGATAAAGCCAAAGGAAGAGAAATTTTCCCCACAGTGCAGGAGCTAGCTCAGTTAAACTAGATAAAGTGGTGTTTACTGTATTTTTGGCTCTTTTTTGTTCTGAAATATTTATGTTTACTCAACTCGATGGAGATGCGAATGCTTGGCCTGAGCCTTTCATGGGTTTCCACGGCATGGCATAACTTTTTCTATCTCATTGTTAGGAAGGATTATAATATTTTGACAAGGTAACTGTCTTTTCTTTTCTGTATTTTGTTTAGAATCGGGTTATTCCAAATCTCCTTCTTGCAGGGTGATGATTGGAGAAGTACCCACCATCGTAATCGACCTTATCGAAAGTGAGAGCAACTCCTCGATCCTCAACGATGAGTTCCTTGTGCACAGGCTCGGTTTGATTCCACTCATCAGCGAACGTGCCATGGACATGCGATTCTCCCGCGACTACGACACCTGTGACGACGATGCCTAGTGCCATTATTGTTCGGTGGAGTTTAAGCTCAACGTGAAATGCGATGACAATCAAACCCTAGATGTCATGAGCTTAGATCTTGTGTCTTCCGATATGAGAGATAATCTCGTCGTCATCGTGGACCGTGCTGTCGATATGAACGTCTTCGATGCCTCTGAACAAAGGGGCATAATCATTGTGAAACTTCAACGTGGCCAAGAATTGAGGCTTCGCGTGATAGCCAGAAAGGGCATTGGTAAGGACCACGCAAAACGGTCACCAACGGCAACAGTTACTTTCATGTATGAGCCTGATATTCACATTAATGAAAATTTGATGGAGACTTTAACCCTTGATGAAAAGCGGGAGTGGATTGAGAGTTGTTCTACAATTTTTTTTGATATTCATCCAGATACACAACAGGTTTGTCAATGAATTTGCTTGTAATTTATTCAAACTTTGAAGTTGGGTCACTTCAGACAGTGTGAAGGATGCGTTCTTCAGAAAGTTTTGAAGTATTCATATCTTTTCTTGATAGAGTCTATGAAGGCTTTGCTAGAAGTACTGGCAACTTATGTTGCTCAATTTGATCTTTTAGGAAACTTGTTTTTAGGTTGCCTTGGCATCTACCATAGTAAGGGTGGGTGTAAGTAATATATATATAGCTTTCTATTTCTTATATATATATATATATATATATATATATATATATATATATTTACTCTATTCCTATTTTTTTTAGCGGTTGAATATATAAAAATATCACTCTTTACTTTTGCAGGCTAGGATTCTTACAGGTCTGAAGGTGAACAAGCCTCCTTCAAACTTACAATAGTTTCTAGGGTTTTTTGATTTATTTCTGGGTTGATTCTAAGTAGGTGGGTAGGCCCTTGGTTCCATATTTTGAACCAGGGCTCTGATACCATTTGTAGTGGCAATATTAATTTAACGTCAAATAATTAATCAAACAAAACAGTAACTTCTACTTGATTTATGAAACTCGGTAAAATTTCTTATGAATTCAGCACATACGCATATAAATTGACTAACGAATAATAAAATTCATAATAGAATAAACAACTACGTAATTTAAAATACCTGGGTCTGATGCTAACCCTCTGTTTTCTGCTTGTCTTGTTGACCTTCCTGCTACTGCCTTGCCTGGCTTGAATCCACGAACCAACTCTGCTCAAAACCGAGTATCCACCCTGCCAACTAGGACAACTACCTAGCTCCAGGATACCATATGGATATCCTGGCCCCCGTGCCCAAATCCCCCAGCAAACCGGTGCCCCCTGTACTAACCTTTCCCGACTACAGAACTCAAACTCTCCTCTGTGCAAATCCAAGAGAACCCTCCAAAATAAAAATTCTCGTAGAATGATAATCCCTCCTTCGTAAACCTCCTCCCCCTCATATCCCTCCTTCACCGCCCTTCCTTTCATTTACTTCCTTACCTACACATTTATTACCTTATCCCCTCATAATTAATATCTTATCCCTTTATAATTAATATCTTATCCCTTTATGTTCAATGTCTTATCCCTTTCCGTGTATGTAAGTCTTTAACAAATTAAACTTATAATTTATTAATCCTATTAATTTAATACCCATGCCAATGAATGTAACATGTAATTAATTAATCAATTTATTAATCAAATCGTAACCATTAATTAATTAATAAATATTTAATTAGTATCATTATACCAATCTTGTTTAATTAATACCATGCTAAGACAATTAATCCCCTAATTAATTTTTACTTAATAATCCTTAAACATTTATTCAACTAGGGTTGTTACAATTGTATAAAAAAATCCCATCTAAAGTCAAACCTTCTCAACCTGCTGCAAAGGTAACTTTTGCAGGGGCCTTTGAACTTGACTTTTCTCTCCTCTTAAGAGAAATAAGATCGACCACTTTGTCAGGAATGTAGGACGATTCCATAGAAATTGAATCCAATATAATGGCATCCAGGAAATTAAAAACTAATATTGAGATGGGAACCACAGAACCTAGGCGTTTCAAAGAACAAGCGGGACCCTCTGCAGCTGGGAAGTCCACAGAAGAAAACAATGGATGAGATGGCCAAGATAATCAAAGATTTATCAAACAAAATATCCAGGATGGAATTAGATCAAGACAAACCTAATCCATACATTAGGAATGAGTTCAATAGAAACCCTAACCCTCAGATACAACAAAGACAAATAAAAAATGAATATCAAAAGATCCAAGCTCCATTTAAAACTGAAAAATTTATGTAGAGAGATGAAGTGAAAAAATATGAGGATCTAGAAGAAGATCTGAATAACCTTAGTGATGAGGATCTGGAGCCACACTTAACCGTGTAGGATTATGAAAGATCTTTATACCTAGAATCTTTGTTTAATAATGAGGAAGGCATCAACAATATGGGAGATTCTACATGTCAAGGGCTCGCTGACTCAATAATGGTCGAACTCCAATAAAAGTATGATTTAAGGCCCAGAGAGAAAAGTTATACGAATGTTCCACCAAAAAATATTTTGTCACGAAGTAAAATGAATAAGGCCGCAGTTACTAAAACACCAACTGAAACACAAGCTGCCTGGAAAAAACCAGTTGAAACAAGAACAACGCAAACTAAGAAACCAAAAAATATAGAAGCAAAAATTCCAACCAGATAAACTGAAAAAACAGTTGGAGGTTTCAGTTTAGAAAATGATCTTGATAAAATTAAAATCCCCATGCCTCTAGTTGAACTTGCAAAAAACCCGATTTATAAAAAGAAAATTGCTAAAGTGATAAATTTTTCTGAGGCCGAATGTCATGCAGATGCTATTAATCTATAAGATGAAATACCTATGATCATGTTCGCTCTACACATCAAAGAAAACAAGGACTCTGTTGATCCATTTTATATTACACTAACTGTGCATGACCATTTACTCCACAATTGTATGTTAGTGTCTAGGGCCTCTCATAATTTAATGCCTAAAATTATCATGGAGAAGCTAGGCCTAGAAATCACAAGACCTTATCAATACTTGTACTCGTTTGATTCTAGAAAGGTTAAGTGTCTAGGCTTGATTAAAAATTTGGTAGTAAATCTTGCTCAGATCCCTGTAAAAACTATCCTTATGGAAGTGTTCATTGTTGGCATTCCTGCCAAGTACGACGTGATTCTATCTAGGTATTGGGGTGCCAAATTAGGAGGATCCATTCAGCTGGACATGACTTAAGCTATGATCTTGATTTTCAGTGGACAATTCACTCGATTATACAGAGAGACTAGAATGGAGTATACTGTAGGTGACCCCCAAAACCCCAATAATTACCTAGTCTATGTTGTTGATCAGGACTTAGGAAATTGTATATTATCTATAGATGATGATTTCGAAGAATGCACATAAGAAGAAAATAAAAAAGTAGAAAAAACAAAGAAAAGTGTAAATAGTAGAGAAGGAATGTGGAAAATGTTTTTTGATGGAACTTCATCCTACAAAGGAGCAGGGGTTGGAGTATTATTTGTAGCTCCAGGAGATGAGTACATTATTCCATTCTCATATAGATTACAGTGGAAAATTGATTATACGAATAATGTCTGTGAATATGAAGCTTTAGTCTTAGGATTGGAAGCCGCCAGAAAGTTAAAAATCGAACATTTGATAATTTATGGTGACGTAGAGCTCATTGTGAAACAAATAAAATAACAGTATCAATCCAAGCAACCAAGGTTGAGGTCATATAGAAATTGCACTTGGGATTTGAGAGAGAATTTATTCTCATATTTTAATCTTCACTCTATTCCCAGAATGGAAAATCAACATGCCAACTCTTTAGCCAAAGTTGTTGCGACCTTTGTACCACCTACTGTCCTAAAACTGAAATATCACATAGAAATGAGATTCATACCCTCAATCCCAAACAATGTTGAACACTGGAAAGTGTTCGAGGATGACAAACAAATTAAACAATTTCTAGAGATGGTTGATGAGTTTTCTGAAACTCACATAGATCAATAAAACCAAAATGACCTTTCTTGGGTTATGCAGGAAGGAGAGAACCCAGAAAAATTCCAAGACAAGATCACGAACCACCATATTCATGTTCTTAAGAACAATTAGATTCCCCGAGGCCTGATCCCATTAGAAAGATTGTTTGACCAAGATGACATACCCTTAAATTCTACCTTACGTCCTCAACATAAAGAAGTTGAGGACTGTGATGTAGGAACTAACGAAGATAAAAAAATGGTCAAGATATCAAAGTACCTTCCGACCCAAATGAAGAATAAGTACTTCGACTTTCTTAGGCAATATAAAGATATTTTTTTGTGGTTCTATGATGATATAAAACTTACGATACCTCTGGTACTGAACACAATATTCCTTTGAAACATGGTATCAAACCTTTCAGGAAGAAACTCAGAAAAATAAATCCTATTCTCTTGCCAGTGATCAAAAGGGAAGTCAAGAAGCTCCTCAATGCAAAAATTATCATTCCACTCAGATATTCTGAATGGGTAGCAAATTTTGTACCCGTCAGAAAGAAAAATGGCGAAATAAGGCTCTATGTAGATTTTATAAACTTAAATCAATCATCCCTCAAAGAAAACTACCCACTACCAAAAATGGACCATGTTCTAGAAAAATGAGTTGGAGCTAACAGAATGTCCATGATTGATGGTTTTTCCGGATACAATCAAATCATTGTCCATGAAGACGACAGAGAAAAGACAGTGTTTACCACTTCGGGGGGAAATTTTATGTACGATAAAATGCCATTTTGTTTGATGAATGCAGGGGATACTTTCCAGAGAGCGATGGACATCACATTCATTGGTGAGAAAGACAAATTCGTTGTTCTTTATCTCAATGATTTGATGATTTTTTCTAACTCTGATGCAGAACATCTACTACACCTTAAGAAGACCTTTGAAAAATGCATAAAGTTTGTTTTGTCTCTCAATCCTAAGAAATCACATTTCCCTATGCAAGAAGGTAAGATATTGGGTCATATAGTGTCAAAAGAAGGAATCAAGGTCGACCCTAAACGAGTTGAGGCTATAGACACGATTAATATTCCTAGGAACATAAAATAAATTCAATATTTTTTAGGAAAGATCAACTTTTTGAGAAGATTCATTCCCAATTTTGCTGAAATAATTAAATTGTTTACAGATATATTGAAGTAGGACAACCAACTAAAATGGACCACCGAAGCTAAAGCATCATTCAAGCGAATCAAAAAAGATATAGGTGAAGCACCAGTGTTAGCCAGTCCAGAATATACTAAGGAATTCTTGATCTTCTCTTTCTCTTCTGAACAAATTATCGCAGTGGTGCTCCTACAAAATAACGAAGAAGGTTTCGAGCAGTCGATATCCTTTTTCAGTAAAAGTATCTGGGATGTAGAATCAAAGTATGATATACTTGAAAAACAAGTTTACGCAATGGTGAAAGATCTCAAAGATTTCATGAAATATGTGTTGCATTCCAAAATAATCGGTTACGTGCCAAAAAATGTTGTCAAAGACATATTGGTTCAACCATACAACGATGGAAAGAGAGGTCGGTGGTTAGCTAAAATTTAGTAGTTCGATCTAGAAGTAAAGTCGACAAAACTAGTCAAAGGTCAAGTCTTGGCGAAACTGCTAGCCGAATCAAATTTAAAGGCACTTAGGATAGATCACTTGGAATCACACAGATATCTCTCGGATATAGAGGATCTTGATGATAAAAGAACTACGATTCATATTGAGGACATTTTTTCTTCCTCTTCTTGGTATTGCGACATTTTCTCATACCTCCTTACCCTTTAGTGCCTGAATGACATGACTCCGCCCAAAGCAAGAACTTTGAAGCTACATGTAGTTAAATATTGTATTATCGATGGCCAACTATATTGGAAGGATCCTATGGGTTTCTTTTTATGTTTCTTAACAGAATCTGAAACAAAAGGTGTCATAAACGAATTTCATAAAGGAGTGTGTGGAGGAAACCATGCCTAGAGGGCAACGACCTACAAGATTTTAAGAGCAGGATATTATTGGCCAAAGTTATTCACTGATGTGAATGACAAGGTCAGAGCCTGCAACTATTTGCAATTGTTCTTTGGTAAGCAAAATCTCCCTACACTACCTTTAATCCCAGTCAAAGAAGAAGCTCCCTTTCAACAATGGGGTCTAGATTTCATCAGAGAAATCCATCCACAGTCAAGCGCCCAACATAAATGGATTTTAACCACCACCGATTACTTCACGAAGTGAGTCAAATCCATTCCAACTTGGAATTATATGGATTTGGTGATAATAAACTTCTTGGAAGAAAAAATCCTATCGATATTTGGTTGTCCTCGAAAAATAGTCACTGACAATGCCCAAGATTTCAAATCTATGGCAATGGTCAATTTCTGCCAAAAATACAACATTGCGTTAGGACATTCTACAACCTATTATCCTAAGGGGAATGGGTTGGGCAAATCATCCAACAAGATTTTGATGACTATAATAAAAAAAGTGCTGACGGAAAATAAGAAGGCTTGTCACGTTCACCTGAAATACGTCTTATGGGAAAATTGAACGACACCAAGAAACCAATAGGTATGTCCCCTTTTCAATTGGTTTATGGTACTGACTTTGTCTTTCCTATGAATATTGCTCTTCCTGTGATGAATCTTTGGTAGGATGAAAATGAAGATCCAAACGATGTTACAAGAAGGATAAATCAAATAATTGAAGTCTAGGAAAATAGGGCTGAGGTAGATGACAAACTTCAAAAGTACCAAGATAATATGAAGGCCATTTTCAATAAAAAAAACTAAAGACAAAGAGTTTATCCCTGGTGATTTAGTTTTGAAGTGGGACGATAGGAAAGAAGATGCGGGGAAACATGGCAAGTTCGACCATATCTGTTTTAGACCATTCAGTATTGCAGCTGCTAAGGGGAAAAATTCCTTCTTACTTGAAAACCTCGATGGAAAAATTCTTGATGTTCCTATCAACAGGCATTACCTAAAACATTTTATGCAATAGTCATATTTCAGATTCTCATTATACATATTGGTTTAGATTGACGTTGTTAATTTTCTATTTCAATTTGTAGTTTTATTTTCCTTTTGTAAACTATCCAAATTTTACCTTTGTTGTAAATAAACCAAGTCTACTTGATATCATGAAAGAAAAATATAAAAGCGTCTGTACCACATATCAGTTCTATTTTGTGGAGTTTTATGACATTTCCCATTTTTGTTCCTGTGTAGAATACTTACTATCAGTTGAGAGATAAGAATGTATCAAAACATTTTCTTTCTCTCAAAACAGGGGATAAATTAATAATTTACTTGATTGAACATATAAAGGAAATCCAAGGTATGAACTCCTACCCCACTAGTCTAAGATAAAATTTTAAATAAATATTATTGAATGTAAAGGGGGTTTCACTCATACAGATATTGTCACCTGATCAAAGATTAGAAAGGTATAAATATTACAGATTAATTTTGAAGCCTTCTCTGAATAAAATGAAAATGAAATAAAAATCAAATAAAAGAAGAAAGAAAATAAGGATAAAAAGGGCTTTAAAAGAAATTGGAAAACCAATAAACAAACTTGTGTCAGAATGAGATTCTTTTGTGTCTGGCCCTTTGAGTCATTATTCTGTTTTATTTTTCCTATCCTTGTGCTTTTATTCTCTTCTGGTTTTCGCTACCTTTCCTGGATCTTCATAGAAAGAAATAATTACACCTTGACTCCAAAAACTTAAAAAAATAACTTTGAAACAAGATTAGGTGAAAATCCTTATGTTCATTTGATTTTAACTGAAAGAAAGTATGTTCAGGCTAATCCTGATAACTTTAACTCTTCTATCGGATTTTAAACTGACTAATTCACTCAAGGTTGATCCCTGAAAATCAAAATCCCTATAAAATCTTCCCTATAGGAGAAGGTGTATTGAAAAATTGGAAGAAAATTAATCTCAGAGTATACTTCAAAAATTATGATAGACCTCCCTTTTAAAAAAACATTTAAGTAGATATCATCCCTCATATGATACATACAAATTGATTTCCCTCACTTCAAAATATTAAAATATAAGAGAGATGGTGAAAGGAAATTCATAATATGATTGTCCCCTATTGGCATGTTTACAGGAAGAGTGTGCTTGTCATTGATGGCAAGAACAACAACGATGATGGAATATTGGTAGAAATGATGGAAAACAAGAAAGAAGCGATGATAGCATTGGGAATTGTTGTCTACAAGATCAGGAGGAATAACACAGAGTTGCATGCAGAGCACAAGTGTGTGCCATGTCCGAGGTTAACTTCATTGCCAAAGCTCAGGAGAGATAACATTTTCAGAAACACAGACAAGACCCAAAGTCATTAGGACTCACAGAAGGATCAAAGGTCAAGGCCTTTGACACTTAGAAATTATTAAAATTTAGGAGGAAGCATAAGATCAGGAGGAGGAGTGACAATGATCATTGGATTGAACAGTGTGAAGAATCTGGACCACTAGATCAAATTCTAGACAGGAGGAATGAGTGTGCAGGAGAGAAACAGATCCCATCCGTTTGATTTGAGCGCAAAGGAACAACAACCGTTATATCGAGTGGATTTGTAAGGAGTATAAGATCAGGAGAAAAATATCTGAGAGACGAAGTCGCGAAATGTGAATTCATGATTTGACCTGGACCATTGGGTCGTGGACTGTCGATTCGACGTAAGCGGATATCTTGAAATCGAGAATCGAATAAAGGAGGTGCTCTAACCTCTGACATCGCGAAACACGAAATATCAAAATGTAGGATTGTGGGTCATTGATCTAACGCAAGTGCAATTTCAGGAATCAGAAGAAGGGAGGTTCTCTAACCTCTGGCATCGCGAGTCATAAAATCTTTAAGTGCAAAGAAGGTGATCGCAACTGTTGATCGAAGAATGTCATGATCCGTCGATCAGACAAGACTCGAAACTTGCGAAGGTGAGATCTGAACTGTCATATCACTGAGGACCGTGGACTGTTGATCAGGCATGACGAAGTTGAAAAGTCCAAGAAACACGAATTCCCAAAGTGCTTGGCCCCAAGTCACATCTAGTGGTCACATCAGTGGAAGTTAAGGGAGGAGCTAGCACTTCACTAGGCTCCACTTTGGATTTCCCCAGTTGGGAGAATCAAGGCAACTCGCAACTGAATATCCAATGTGTGAAGTCACGAAGCACTCAGAATTTAGGCATGTGCTCACAGGCAAGGCCACATCAGTGGAAACTAAGGGAAGGAACTAGCTTTGCTAGGCTCCACTTTGGATATAGGGATTTGGGAGAATCGAGGAAACTCACAACAAAATATCATGAAACGCGAAGTCACGTAGCCCCCTTTTTGGTTATCATGTGGTCACAACCTGTGGACATGTGAAGAGGAACTTGCACCCAGTGCTAGTTCACGTAGGTGAAGTTCAAAAGGAGCTTCTTCTTGAGGAACTCCTGTAACTGTCAGATGAACTGTAACTGTAACAGAGAATAGGAAGGGTCGCATTGGCAGAGAAGCCAAGAATCTAAGGATAACGCCACTGATGATGAAAAGATTGAGGTATCTTCCATAGAATTCAAAGAGCTTCAGGGTGATCGCCAGAGGACCTGAAGAGTCTTGAGATAACTGGCAGTGAAATGAAGACTCATCATAGAGATAATTGACAGATGGAAAAGTGTCGAAGACTATAACTACTAGTGAGGACGAAGAGTTGTGTGCATGATATGGTAGAGGACTTGGCATGATAAATATACATAAAACAAAGAAGACAAGTGTTCTTTTTTTTGTGATTCATGTGCGTAGAAGAGAATGTTGAGGTGTACATGCAAAGGGAGAGTAGAATAACATACAGAGCAAGATGATGTGAGCAAGAATACAGTGATGTAGGCAGAGAAAAGCAATATAGCAGAATAGTGACGAGACTGGTAGGCCATTGAAAAAACTGTATCACTGTAATAAATTTTTGTAACAAAGTTTTATATCTCAGGGTGGTAGGGAGGTTCTAGGGAGGATTCTTGTCCTTAGAGTTTCAAGTGGGTTCTTGAACACAGGGAGTTGTAGCTTCCATCTAGTTGCAGCCCAAAAAACCAGGGTGGTAGGGTGGTGCAAGGGAGAGCCATTGTTATTTGTTATACAAGTTGGTACCTATGTGAATGGAAGTTGGTGCTTCCATCCTGTTGGTGTTGGAACACTCAAGGAGTTGGTGCTTCCTTCTAGTGGGTGCTAGATAAATCCGAGAGTCGGTTCTCTCAGCAAGTTGTAGCTTGCTATCTGAGGTTGTAGCCTCATATTTGAGTTGGTGCTCAAAGACTGTGATGTACATGAAATTTGGAGCTTGATTGACATCCTAAGAAGAAGAGGTTTTCTCCCTTTATTTGTTTCCTCATGAAAATCAGTCTCTCTATGTATCCTGTGTGATTGATAAAACATTGTATATCTATGCATGCTAAGTTCTTAGCAACACATTACATAATTATGTAGAAATATTCGTGAAAAGAACAAGAAAAGTTTCAAGCTTATATATATAACTGATTCACACCCCCCCCGGCTTTTAGTTATTTTTCCAACAATTGGTATCAAAGCCGACACCTTTGATCAAAGGTAGATCCATAAGCTTGAACATGACTAGTCATGAAGGAAGTTCAACTAATAGAGTTCCTCTGTTTGATGGTACAAACTTTTCCTTCTGGAAATTAAGGATGAGAACATATTTAATGTCTTTGGGTGATGATGTTTGGGATGTCATTGAAATTGGATATGTGAAGCCTATAGTCTTGGCCTCAAAAGATTATAAGATGGAGTTTAGATTTAATGCAAAAGCAATGAATTCCATCCTCAGTGGACTTGCAGAAGCTGAGTTTCTCAAAGTCATTCATTGTGATTCAACAAAAGTTATGTGGGACAAGCTGATAAATAGTTATGAAGGTAATGAAAAAGTGAAAGAAGAAAAACTTTAGACTCACAGACTAAAATTTGAGCAGTTAAATATGGATGAAGACGAAGCTATCAGTAAGTAATGTTTACATATAGAAGAACTTGTCAGTGCTATGAAAGGTCTAGGTGAAATGATAGATGAATCTTTTCTAGTCCAGAAAATATTAAGATCTCTTCTTGATAGATTTAACTCAAAGGTCTCTGCTATAGAGGAAATAAGTGATCTCAAAGTGTTGACACTAGATCAAATTATTGGAACCCTAACTTCTTATGAAATGATAATCACCAAAGGTAAATCCACTACAAGAGAGGTAGACTTTAAAGCAGAGAAAAACAATGACTCCGATATAGATGAGATTGAAGCAAATTTTGTGAGAAGACTGACGAAAGGATCAGGCAAATTCAAAGGTAATATGCCCTTCAAATGTTTCAATTGTGGTAAGATAGGTCATTTTGCAAATAAGTGTTCTCACAAAAGAAAGTATCATACATATGATGATGAAGAGAAGCACAAACACAAAAAGGTCCATAAAGAGAATAATTTTAAGAAGAAAAGTCTTTGTGTAAACAATCATGACGATCGTTCAGATGATGAAAACATTGACTCCTCTATTGAAAGTAAAATAAATGATCTCATGCTAATAGATTTAGAATACCTAAAAACTGAAGATACAGGAAGTGAGTTCGTTGATTATGAAGCAGTAGTAGATCTTGAAGGAGAACTTGTCAGTGCCAGGGAATATATTGATAGATTCAAAGAAAAGAAAAGAAAAGAAAAACAATTACTGTTCAGGTATGATAAAACATGCAATGAACCATCTAAACAAATTTCTCTGTTGAAGGTTAAGTTAGAAGAATCTAAGAGGATTGAAGACATCCTCAAACAACAATTGAAGGAGTCCAAAACAAAAGGTGAAAAATTGGAAGTTGAAGTAGTTTCTATCAGAAATGAGCTAGAGAAATTCCAGGCCTTATATCATCAAAATTTGGCAAGTATTAAATCCTTAGAAGGATAAGCCACCATTCTAAATCAACAAAGGAATCCGAAGTTGAAAATTGGTTTGGGTTATGAATAGGGATCAAGTAGTGGTTAGCCAAGCAACAAAGAATCCATCAAGTTTGTCAAATCTACAACCATTGAAAACAACAAACCTGCATAAACAAAGGAAGATAATCAGTCACCAAGGAGGAGTGAAGAAAAAGGTACCAGAATTGAATCTGTAGAACAAAGAAATAATACACCCTCTTCTCAAGGAAATCATCAACATGGAAGAAATCAACCTGCTCAAAGAAGACATCCATTTTCCAGGTACAAATATTTTTTTCTATGGATATTGTTTTTACTGTTATAAATTTGGCCACAAAGTTGTAAATTGCTCGTTAAGATTTCAACATGAGAAATCAAGACACCCAAGGAATAAATATCTGCCACAACAAAGAATGAGATAACCAAGTAACAAACAAACACAGACTGCAAATCATGTGATGGTTGGGAAAAGGATGCAGATTAATCATAACAATCGTTATGATCCTCTATTCAATGAACTAGAATGTTACATCAACCATAATTATGGAAATAAAGTTGCAGACTGTTGCTGATCTGTAAATAGAAGGCTGACTTGTTCTGCTATGCAAACACCCTCTACCTCATAAAATAAAACTTAACAGGACCTTGCTTCATGTGTTAAAATTATGCAAGACTGGTTTATGTGTTAAGTTGTTGCTTGTTCTTGTCAATGTTTATGTGTGAGTAAAGTTCTTTGAAATGCTTAAATATGTGTTATAATCAAATACACAGCAATATAAAGTGCAGCAAATAACACAACAAACTCATAACAACAACAAGATGATAAAGGAGTTCACCCCTCTCTGGGCTACGTCTCCTTGAGCCTCCTTCAATGGACTAGGCTCTTTGGGATTAGTTTGTCAAATGCTCATTACAAGATGCTGCTCAACTCCAATGGATTTACAGACTGTACCATTGGATTCAGAATACATCTTAACCCCAAAAATGACTGTAAAAACTCTGCAAATGGACAATGGCTCATCCAACAATGACCTCTTCTACATGTGACCTCCAAGCTTCCCTGAGGAAGAATGAGGCTAAAATACCTTTATAAGTCCTCCAATGGATCTGAAACCTATCCCAATGTGTTCAGAGCATAATAAACAGTCAGAAATGACTATTCAGTCTCAGCAAATGGTTATGTGCTCATCAGAGCAATGCCTCAAACAATGAGGGCTTCAATGGTCCCTGGAGCTCCCTCAAGATTCAATGGTTAAAAACCTGCATTAGAAGTCTCCAAATGCCTGTGATAACCTCACAAATGGACTCAGAATGTCCAAAAACCCCTAGCTGGGCTTTTACAACACCTGATTTGGTCAAAAATTGAAGAAGTTATGGCCTCTGCCATTTTCCCCCTTCAAGCTTGCTGTAACCTATTCGCCATTCTGCACTCTCCAAAACTAAACTTGGCTTCTGAGCGTTTTCACCTCCAAAACCTAGCACCAACGCGCGTTCCACAAATCGCGCTGAAATGTAGAACCATTAGGGAAACTAAGCCCCCGAATCACGGAGGTAATGGGCGCATGAGGCCATGTGGCCATGTCAAATGCGCTTAAAAAGGACTAAGTTTGCCAGACTCGTTCTGGGCTTGACACGTCGGTTGTGTGTTGGTTTATATGTTTGAAAATACGTTTGAAAACCCAACATAAAAATCCGTGCCATATATAAAACACACGGTTATATATATAAACCCGCGTGTAATGTAATTCCGGTCACATGGATAAACATAAAATATAACCACTGTTTAAAAAAAGGAACCACGCGCTATGTTTTAAAACGCGCCCAACCAACATTTGAAATGGTCACATGAATAGTTATATGACCGTGTGGTTTATGTGGTAACCACCATATAATACTCCCGCGCAAACATAAATCTTTCGGTCACATAACCATAGAACCGGGGTCGACATGTTAACACCCCACGCGCATTTTTAAACCGGATGAATGGTCATATGAATGGTAATAGAACCATGGGTTTTAAACCCAACAAATTTTCCTATGCGAATGTATTTTCGGTCATATGTTAATGTAATGTGACCATGGGTCGGGGCTTAAGCCCCGGCCCACCCTTTTTCAAATAATACAAAACGGTTAGTTTAAATATAAACCAACGCGCATGCATTACAAGCATTGACGCGTGGCCTAATGGCACATCGGAATTTGTTAAGTCGTTTGAATGGTGGGGAGGTCCGGGGGTCGAACCCCGCGGCCTCCATATTACTTTTAAATGACCAAATTAGCCAAAATAGGGGTGCCACGTGGCAACCCTTCATTGGGCCACGTGGCACCTTTCAACTTGCCAACAATATGCCATGTGTCACCACATAATTCGTCCACCCACCGACCAATAACAATGCGACACATCATCTTCCATGTGTGTACATCATGCCACGTCAGCACTGTACGGCCCTGCCACGTGGCAGTACGGCCTGCCCAGTCAGCGTCATTTTTTTACCTGTTTGGCTCGGCGAACAGACCTCGATAACTTATCCATACGGACTCCGTTTGAGAAAATAAATATACCGCCAGAATCAAGAGAACGAGACAGACGCAATGGAACCATTTTCGTCGCATTCCGAGCACTTTGAAAATTGAGCATTTTTTAGACCCCTGGTCCAGATTCTGATCATGCCTTCCCACTGAAAGGCTTTTGGACCCACAAAAGCTTGTAATTATCGATCTGAACCTCAGTACTCTTCTTCTTTGCAAGTTATATCCACTGATTCTACTTGAAAAGACTTTTCGAGAATCACCTGGGTACCTTGACATGCCTTGCACTGCAACCGGCTATGTCACTCAATCACTGCTCTCTGGCTGCTGCTGACCCACAGTTCTCTCTGTGCTTAGAAGACTGCCAGCCTTCCCACTGAGAATCAAGTCCCTCCTGTGAACTTCTTTGGCGTCAACAATCCGCTCTCCAATGGCTGCAAAATTTTCCTACGACATCTTGTCACAAGCCAAGAAAAACATCAATCTTGAAAATAAATTGATACAAGACTAAAAAATAAGGACAGCAAGGTCTTTTTTCTCTTCAAGCAGCTGTCGCATCTTTGTGCTTCATCAATGCACATGGTGTTTCCTTGCCTTTTGGTGCACTAAAAATTGACTTACACGTCATCCAACATAATCGACTAAACATAAGTCGAGACTCATGTGAAATGTATGAACCTTCGAAAATGACAAGTCGAAAACCATGATAAAAAATCATGTTACAAACATGAATCAATCATGATGAACTAACATCCAGTTCAATGTTTATGCACTCTCAAAACCAAATGCATATGCATAACTCTTCCAATCTCCTTCCTGTAGAAACATAAGTGCTCAAACCCAAGACATGTGGGTATTAAAGAGCTGAAAATGAAAAATGTAAATGGCTGTAACACAATGGACAACATACTCCTCTTTTCATGTTCTTGAATGAGGAGCATAACACAAGTATGCTTACCAAAATAAAAGCATTCACATGCAAACCTTGCCTCTACCAAACGAGGACAAACTGCTGCAACTTGTCAACTTCAACATAATGAAAAGATAAGGCTGAAATGTGCATCTACTACAAAAAGAATGAAAGCCTTACTTACTCAAGAAATCTATCCATTTCTTACCAAGCCAACTCAATGGCGAATCCTTCTGCTGAAAGTTTTCTTCTTGTGAATCAACTTGACCCACTTCAATGATGGAATCTCCTCTTCCATTCTTGTCAATCTTTTCACCCAACTGCTTCTTGTGCCGTGGATGAGAGGTTGGATGCAATGTCCAACATTGGTCAATGAGATGACCCCTCTTCTGACAATGACTGCAAATCTTTTTCATTTTCTCCTCATGTTGCCTTTGCTTGGAAAGTTTCCTGAAAATGGACTTTCTTTTCCAACACTTTGAAACATGATGGTTATTTAAACCACAAAATGTACATGGTCTTTTTCCATTGTTACATGCAGATTTATTATGCTGAACATAATCAAAAGCAACAGAATTAAAGGCAGATTTATACCTTGAACATTCACCTTTATCGCTGCTTTGAGGAGGTGAATCGGAAGTGTCACAAGCTCTCTTTTGAAGACTAATGAATCTTCTCTTGTCCTCATGGCTGTCACAACCTTTTTGTTGTACACACTTGAATTCATCTTGATCACAAGTTTTGCATGCTGAAGAGTTTGAACTTTCAACCAAAGTTCTTGAACTATCACCTTGAAAACCTTCTTGAGGAGGTGAACTTGAAACAAAAATTGTGCTAGAAACTTTTTCATTAGTTTCCTCAACTTGGGAATTGGTTTCAACAATTCTTTCATAACCAAGACCACAATATTTAGGTCTCTCTTCAACTGTAATAGGCTCAACAATGCCTTGTGCATGCTTGCCTAACCCTTTACCTTCATAGCCCATTTTCAACAATAATTTGGATCCTATTCCTTTTGTGTGGTTTTCAAAAACACCAATGCATTCTTCTTTAGATGAATTTGAAGGCAAACTAACATTACATACCTCATGTGCATGCATGTACTTGGTAAGGGTTTCTTTTGCTTCTTGGAGTTGTTTCTCCATCTCCTGCAACTTTTCAAGAAGTTGTTCTTTCTCCTCCTTCATGGCCACCAACTGCTCTTGAAGGACAATGCTCTATTTCCTATCTTTCCACAACTCTTGTACCATATCCTTCATGGTTAGCAATGCATTAAACATTTCTTTGTCAAAGAACTTAGAATGGGAAGATGTAGGAGAACTATCAATGCTTAAAGCTTCCTCCATACTTGCACAAATACCAATAGCTAAAACTCAAGCTATCATTGGCAAATACATAAGCAAAATAATCTATGCTCTGATACCAACCTGATCTGTAAATAGAAGACTGACTTGTTCTGCTATGCAAGCACCCTCTACCTCATAAAATAAAACTTAACAGGACCTTGCTTCATGTGTTAAAATTATGCAAGACTGGTTTATGTGTTAAGTTGTTGCTTGTTCTTGTCAATGTTTATGTGTGAGTAAAGTTCTTTGAAATGCTTAAATATGTGTTATAATCAAATACACAGCAATATAAAGTGTAGAAAATAACACAACAAACTCATAACAACAACAAGATGATAAAGGAGTTCACCCCTCTCTGGGCTACGTCTCCTTGAGCCTCCTTCAATGGACTAGGCTCTTTGGGATTAGTTTTTCAAATTCTCATTACAAGATGCTTCTCAACTCCAATGGATTTACAGACTGTACCATTGGATTCAGAATACATCTTAACCCCAAAAATGACTGTAAAAACTCTGCAAATGGACAATGGCTCATCCAACAATGACCTCTTCTACATGTGACCTCCAAGCTTCCCTGAGCAATAATGAGGCTAAAATACCTGTAGAAGTCCTCCAATGGATCTGAAACCTATCCCAATGTGTTCAGAGCATAATAAATAGTCATAAATGACTATTTAGTCTCAGCAAATGGTTATGTGCTCATCAGAGCAATGCCTCAAACAATGAGGGCTTCAATGGTCCCTGAAGCTCCCTCAAGCTTCAATGGTTAAAAAACTGCATTAGAAGTCTCCAAATGCCTGTGATAACCTCACCAATGGACTTAGAACGTCCAAAAACCCCTAGCTGGGATTTTACAGCACCTGATTTGGTCAAAAATTGAAGAAGTTATGGCCTCTGCCATTTTTCCCCTTCAAGCTTGCTGTAACCTGTTCGCCATTCTGCACTCTCCAAAGCTAAACTTGGCTTCTGAGCGTTTTCGCCTCCAAAAACTAGCACCAATGCGCGTTCCACAAATCGCGCTGAAATGTAGAACCGTTAGGGAAACTAAGCCCCCGAATCACGGAGGTAATGGGCGCATGAGGCCATGTGGCCATGTCAAACGCGCACAAAAAGGACTAAGTTTGCCAGACTCGTTCTGGGCTTGACACATCGGTTGTGTGTTGGTTTATACGTTTGAAAATACGTTTGAAAACCCAATGTAAAAGTCCGTGCCATATATAAAAACACACGGTTATATATATAAATCCGCGTGTAATGTAATTCCGGTCACATGGATAAACATAAAATATAACCACTGTTTAAAAAAAGGAACCGCGCGCTATGTTTTAAAACGTGCCCAACCAACATTTGAAATGGTCACATGAATAGTTATATGACCATGTGGTTTATGTGGTAACCACCGTATAATACTCCCGCGCAAACATAAATCTTTCGGTCATGTAGTGTCCCCAAGGCCGAGCCCCGTTGCAGATCATGTTATATGCAAAGAATTGTAAATATGGTCTATAGGCTGGTGAGCCAAGTTTTGAATAAGCTGTAGGATTATGAGTTTTGTTAGGCCAGGGAGCCTAAGTGTTGAAGGCCAGGAGCCTGTTGATGTAATTATATGTATGCAGGTCAATTAATAAGATATAAATACCGCCAGTGCAGACCGACCACGATGAATGAGTGATGGGGGACTGAGCGTCCACAAAAGGGGCAAGGAACTAGGGGTTGGAAGGTGGGAAAAGGGCTGAGTAAGGAGCCTAGGGGCTAAGCTTAGGGGGCTTAGGCCTGGAATAATATTTTATTATTGTTCCTAAGAATCTATGTGCACATTATTTTATCCGAAGTCCTTTGGAAGGACCCGTGAGTTCCCAAGTGGTGGGAGGAAGGTATACGGATGGGATGCATGCAGTTCCCAGGGTGACAAGTGTCAACCCTGGTGCATGCAAATAAAAACCCTGAACTGAGATGAGAATGGGCTCTCGCCTCCATTCTGAACCGAACCTCTATGCGTGGCACCGGTACGACCTCTGCTGGATACCCTGGTTCATCTCTGAAACCGTGAGCTGTGTTTTGTCTGAGGAAAACCGTGTATTAACCTGTCCACAACCAAGAGTCTGTGTCTGTTCTAGTCAACCTAACAATGCATTTCCTGAACTCGAATTCCCTGTGTTAAACTCGAGTGGAAGAATCCCTGGTGGTTCGGGAAAATTGAGCTAGCCTGTGCGTGAAGCCTGCTCCGAAACCATCCCGTAAGATTATCCTGTGACAGCTGAACCTTTGTGGGAAGCATTGTCTGTGTTTTCCCGTGGATTGATGTGACTACGCAGTACTAGACTGCGTGAGGCTTGTTGGCCTGTGCGCGACTCCTCCAGGTGAGGGAGTGCGCAGAGGGAGAAGAGAACTCCTGAGTGAAATCCCTGTAGCTGCCATAGAGCCCAGAGAATTCCGGTCCGGTCTGTTCCTGTAACCCAAGGTAAGGGAGACTGGCAGCCGAAGGACTGTCTGGGTGACAGAGAAGGTGCACTCTCCTGGGGTGGAATAGGCATGTGGGGAATGAGGGTCTGTGTGCAGTGAGCGTGGG
>ML794804.1:242667-268973 GCA_009831015.1 Picea engelmannii | reverse complement strand
TAATGGTAACAGTAACTTATATATTTTACTCTGCGAATTAAGTGTGTTTAATCCTGGTTAAATGCATTTGTTTTTAAATCCATGTAATGAATGGTGAACCGAGAGGTTAGGGTGAACCTGGGTAGCAAATAGGTACACTACAGGTCACATAACCATAGAACCGGGGTCGACATGTTAACACCCCATGCGCATTTTTAAACCGGATGAATGGTCATATGAATGGTAATAGAACCACGGGTTTTAAACCCAACAACTTTTCCCGCGCGAATGTAGTTTCGGTCATATGTTAATGTAATGTGACCATGGGTCGGGGCTTAAGCCCCGGCCCGCCCTTTTTCAAATAATACAAAACGGTTAGTTTAAATATAAACCAACGCGCATGCATTACAAGCATTGACGCGTGGCCTAATGGCACATCGGAATTTGTTAAGTCGTTTGAATGGTGGGGAGGTCCGGGGGTCGAACCCCGCGGCCTCCATATTACTTTTAAATGACCAAATTAGCCAAAATAGGGGTGCCATGTGGCAGCCCTTCATTGGGCCATGTGGCACCTTTCAACTTGCCAACAATATGCCACGTGTCACCGCATAATTCGTCCACCAACTGACCAATCACAATGCGACACATCATCTACCACATGTGTACATCATGCCATGTCAGCACTGTATGGCCCTACCACGTGGCAGTACGGCCTGCCCAGTCAGCGTCATTTTTTTACCTGTTTGGCTCGGCGGACAGACCTCGATAACTTCTCCATACGGACTCCGTTTGAGAAAATAAATATACCGCCGGAATCAGGAGAACGAGACGGACGCAATGGCACCATTTTCGTCGCATTCCGAGCACTTTGAAAATTGAGCATTTTTTAGACCCCTGGTCCAGATTCTGATCAGTTGCCTAAAGAACTATAAGCCAGTTTCAAATCACAGAGATGAAAACATCAATGTTTGGAAGAAGAAAGAAGATAACAAGTGTACATTAGTGTTGGCATCTCAAAGACAAAAGAATCTCTAGTATATTGACAATGGATGCTCCAGTAATATGAAAAGTGACAAAAGTAAGTTCCTATCACTCAAAGAAAGTAAATAAGGAAATGTGAACTTTGGAAATGATGCTCCAGGAAATCTTAGAGGTAAAGGTCTAGTAATAATAGGTAATGGAAGAGCCAAAGCTCAAGATGTATTATTTGTTGATGGATTAAAGCATAATCTTCTAGTGTAAGTCAAGTATGTGACAGAGGATGTGAAGTCACTTTCACTGCCAAAGATTGTAAAATAAAAATAGTGAACACAGGAGAGATGATTGCAAAAGGTGTTAGAACTGAAAACAATGTCTATGTTCTAAAGGAAGATAAGGAGGAATGCCATTTAAGCAAATTTGATGAAATTTGGTTATGGCATAGAAGGCTTGGACACCTGAATTTTGATCATATTGTCAAGATGAATAATGAAGGTGCTGTGAAAGATCTTCCAAGAATATCTAAGCCTCATAAATCTGTATGTGAATCCTATCAAATGTGGAATATGACTTGTGTTCAATTCAAGTAGAAGATTTTCACATCTTCAGAGAAACCACTTTAATTTATTCATATGGATTTGTGTGGACCATCACGAAAGGAAGGAGCTAGAGGAGAATGCTATTTTATGCTGGTCATTGATAACCTCTCCAGAGTTACGTGGGTTTCCTTTCTGAGAGAAAAATATTATGTGTTTGAGAAGTTCAAACAATTTAAGGTGTTATCTAAGAATAAGACAAGAAGGAAGTTAAAGGTAATTCTCTCAGACAGGGGAGGAGAATTTTTGTTAAGAGATTTCAAAGAATTCAGTGATAGACATGGAATTAAAAGAGAATATACTATTCCAGGTACTCCTCAACAAAATGGAGTTGTAGAATGCCAAAATAGATTAGTTCAACAGATGGCAAGGGATATGATCAGTGAAGGGGACATTTCACAAACCTTCTGGGTAGAGGCTATTCATATTCTAAACAAAGCGCATCTAAGGCCGAACAGTGATAAAACTCCATATGAGTTGTGGTTTGGTTGACCTGCATGAATCAAGCACTTCAAAGTATTTGGAAGTAAATGCTACATAAAAAATAATGCTGATCATCTGGGAAACTTTGATGGTAGAGCCGATGAAGGTATATTCTTAGGATATGCAATGAACAATAAAGGTTACAGATGATTTAACAAAAGAATGCATAAATTGGTAGACTATATTGATGTTCAAATTGATGAAGAAGCTCCTGTAAAATATCAACAGAGAATAAGCACCAAGTCAGATAAAGAAGATGATGAGGATAATGAAAATGAAGAAAAACAAATCTTTGATTCACAATAAGATGATGAATCAGGTGGAGAAGAGACACCAAGACAAGAAGAGTCAAGAAAACAATCAACATCAAATCCTTCCTCCATAATTACTCAAAAGAATCATCCTGCAAGTCAGATAATTGGTGAGAAAGACAAAGGTGTACAAACCCGGAGAAGGATAATCAAAGCCATCGGGAAATCACATATAACCTTCATATCCATGGTGGAACCCAAGAAATTTAATGAAGCCATGAAGGATGTAAATTGGTTAAAATCAATGAATGAGGAACTGGATCAGATTGAAAAGAATGATACTTGGGAACTTGTTCCTAGGCCAACAAATAAAAATGTAATAGGATCCAAATGAATCTACAAAAATAAGATGAATGAGCAAGGAAATATTGTAAAAAATAAATATATATTGGTTTGCAAAGGGTATGCTGAAATAGAAGGAATGGATTTTGATGAAACATTTGTGCCCATAGATAGATTAGAATCTATTAGAATGTTTCTTTCCTATGCTTGTCATAATAATTTTAAATTGTACCAAATGGATGTCAAGTCAACTTTTCTAAATTGAAATCTAAAAGAATAAGTCTGTATGGAACAACCAGAGGGTTTCCAACTGTCAGATAATCCTGACCTTGTATGAAAGTTTAAGAAAGACTTATATGGGTTGAAACAAGCTCCTTTTGCCTGGTATTACAGATTGGATAAGTATCTTCAATACAAAGGGTTCAAGAGAGAAACATTTGAATGCAATCTATATATCAAAATAGAGGATAAAGATTTTCTCATTGTTATCAGATAAATCGGTAGGTGCGGACACTAACAGATCTCCCTAGATCCACTTGGATCTAGAACAAAACAAGACAGGGCACAACTCTTTCCCTAAGTTATAATCATTGAATCTAGTAATAGGAAGAAATGAGTGACATACCTTTAGATCACTTCCGTAGGCTTTTGTTGTTCCCACTTAGCTCTAGTTCTCTCGTGAAATCAAGTCTAAGACAACACAAACTGACCAAAGTGAAGACAACAAAGTATATTCAATGTTAACTTATGCATATGATCAAGGAGTTACACAATAAAATAATAGTGATTTTATGGGAAAGGGACATGCCGCTGTATCATATTAAATGAAAGTAGAAGATTACAACCTGATCACCTTGATGTCGCAAGCTTCCTTTCAGTGACCCTTGGTTCCAACACACAC
Organism: Picea engelmannii; assembly: GCA_009831015.1. Taxonomy (NCBI): domain Eukaryota; kingdom Viridiplantae; phylum Streptophyta; class Pinopsida; order Pinales; family Pinaceae; genus Picea; species Picea engelmannii. Next base: position 265,443 of record ML794804.1, on the reverse strand, counting down.
ACTTTCTCTACAATCGCATGAAGAAGATCTAACACAACTTGATAGGCCCAATGGAGTCTTCAAGCTTCTATCCAAGTACAGTTCCTCACACAATTCTTTCACCAATTATTCATCCAATCTTGCTTAACCTTTTCCATGAGAAACCTTTCAATATATAGGAGAAGGAGAGATGGTTACATGGATGAGGATGATCCCACCAAATCTAAGAAGTCAGTAGAATGCCAACCATACGAATTCCAACTCATTTTCTGGAAGATTCCCTTCTAGAACCTTCGTGACCTCTTCTCTTTTCCAAGCTTAAAAACAGGTTTTCACCCTATCTATGGAGCAGGCTGTGAACAGGTCACACCCTAAGTGTGGGTGGCCTGCGATAATCAAGCATTCTCACACCCTAGTACATATACAGCCTGCGAACTCACTTTAAAAATGTGTTTTTGGAAGAAGACAATAGTCATTTTTCTCAGGCAAAAAGTCCTTGTTGGGAGCCTGAATACATCATTGTAGAGACATCACTAGAGTGACCAAAACCATGTGTAATATACTGCCCCCCTAAGTATGAGGCTGAAACTTGTGACAGCCGAAATACTTTGTAAAACGCATGTGTGTGTCAGAAACCGGGAGCACACCTAATCAGAAACTTGCAAACAACCAAGCATCTGCAAAATATAATACCAGTTCTGAGGTAGGCATTCCCATGCTCAGACCACAAATGAATGAAATCATAAGCATAGGTCATGGCCACCAATCATACACCATGGATCCATGCTGTCAAATTGTTACATAGCCACCAGGAATACATCGTGGATCTATGCGAAAAATGCTACATAGCCACCAAGACTACATTGTGGATCTATGTGAAAAAACTTGAATTAAGACGACATAGCCACATGACATACCAAGTGGATCTATGTGTAGATAAAAATCATACATACTCCATCGCAGCTTGGATCAAATAGATGAGACCCAGGTTCTTCAATCCTGCCACTTGAAAGTACGAATCTAGCCATGCGATTACATGTGCTGAAGTCAAACATGGTAGAGGCCACTTCATTACCGGTCATTGATGAAAATCATTAACAAGTGTGAGGGAAATCACCATTGATGTCAATAGCTCCCAAGGTACCATAGTACAATCCAAATGAATGTGAATACATGAGATGAAATCGAGAACTTGACGAAATCTCTTGATCAGGGATCAATGATGTGAACCCTTGTCGAAAGTGAAGAGACCTACCATTAAGGCATGCAGGTTCTAAGGTACTGAATGATTTCTAAGCCTCATTTTCGGATAATGAGTTGGAGTAGATGGAACAAGGCTCATCACAGGAGGGCCTTAATGTATCCCCCATCAATGACATGAAACAAGTAACAAATTTTGAGGGTGAAACAGAGTATGAATGGAGGTTGAAACGGACACAGGGAAGCCCGACAAAAATTAGAATGGACAACTGCAGATGGATGACTCAATAGAGGGTTCATGTGAACTTCTCTTGAACATATGAATGACACGACCAAGGACTTGGAAACACTGAATCAAAGAAGACCCAATATGAGACCTTTTAGCAAGTCAAATGAGAGACAAATGGATTTCCCAACCCGACTTCGAATGACGAACAAAGGGTGTCATGGTCAAGAGAGACACTTACTACCATTAATATGAATATGAAAACATATCCCTTTCCCAAATTTTCCCCCACCATTTCTGGTGAGTACCGCTTTATTTTTACGCAATCTTGAGGAGGATAACATATGCTTGTTGATGTAAGTTCATCTGGACAAGTCCCTTGAAGTATATTTAATGAACCCGAGGAAGGAGTGGTTCGGTCTCATGGCAGGTCTTGCAATGTTTGTTTAACGAGTCCAAGGATAGAAAACTGGGGTGTTTTTCATGTTTTGAGAGTCTGAAAAACACTTAAAGATGACTCTCTCAGTTCCTTTTTTGTAAAATAGTTCGATAAGACTGAAAAGTGATAAACTATAGCCCATCAAATGCTTTATTCAAATACTTTTACAAGCGTGAATAAAACAAGGTTTCTCGACCATCCTTTCATTTTTAGAGAGCATGAAAAGAGCTTAAAGGATACTCCTTTACGTTCGTCATTTTTGTGTTACCATGACGAGTACTAAAAGATGAGAAAAAGTATACTCAGTTACGTTCTCATGTATTTTCGAGCGCGAGAACGAACGAAGACTGAGCTCGAGGTTTTTTCTGAAAAACCTTAAAAAGTAGTCGCACATGCGACAAAAAGGAAAAGAGCACCCGTACCCTCCATTCAGATTTCGAAGTTGCGATATCTACGAAAGACCATACTCACAAGACTATTAGGGTATTAGGTTTTATAGGCAAAAATCAATAAAAAATAGTAAAAAGTGAATAAATAGGGGTAAAAAGGGTTTTTTACCAATTCATTGTGATTTTGCCCAAAACTTATCTAATATACCTCATTTTCCTCCAAATTTCTTTGCTCGATTCCGGGAGGAAAAAGTGACCATTTGGTGAACTGTCTTAGCCACTGAGGTAAGATCTTGATCTTTCAACTTTCCATGGTTTATTTTTAGTTTTCATTGGCAATTTTCAGGGTTTTAAGTCCATTTTGGGGCCACACCATGCACTCAAGCGTTCTCGCAGGTGGGCCTTGCGGGACCTGCAAGAATCAAGGATTCTCGCAAGTGGCCTTAAGGGAACCTGCGAGAACCTTGCATTATGCCCAAGGCTCACCTGTGAGGGCCGAGAAATGAATTTTAAAGTTGAAATTTGCTTAATAAAAATTATGCCAAATTTTGAAACAAGTTGCTGACACTTTTCTCATGGCTCTTGTGCAGGTGTTTGACCATCACAATGTTGGAGTGGCGAGAATGAGAACATGAAGAACAAGATTCCATTACTGGGAATTTCTCTGGTACAGTTGCCACCCTTCGGGACTATGGGCTTTTGAAATTCTTCAGGAATCCGGGCATGAAGGCCCAACTTAGATTGTTGGAATACCTGGTCCATATGTGGTATGTGGACCAACAATTATTTCACGTGGGAGTCCATACACTGACCTTAGATATCGAGGATATCTATTTCCTAACGGGGTTGTCAGGACATGGATACCACACTACTTTGACCAAAGGTAGAGGCGGCGGGATCCCCATGAGCGATTATTGTCATCGGTATTGTGTCACCGAGGCAGAGAGGAGCAAGGGTACGGTTTCTATTTGGGGGGCCCAATATTTGACCCTTCAGACCATCTTGTTCACTATTGCACGTATGGCTGGGAGTGCGGCTCCACACATGGCTCTCTAGAGCTTCTTTCAGTATGCCATAGAGTGCACATAGCCTCGGGTCTTCAACTGGTCGGACATAGTCCTCCGTAGTATAAAGAGGCAATTGATGAAATGAAGAAAGGGCGAGTTGAAGCAGTTTGGGTAAAGATCACTTTTGGTGTCATTCTTTCTCGCGAGGGTCCCACTGCTATGATTACAGGTTGATTGGGGTTTACTGGCTCCAAGGGATCCGAGGATGCTGAGGTGGTGCAACCTCATGGCATGTCACGTAGCAGGGCCCATAATCAGGTACAATGATGCATTTTTTCACTGGTTAAGGCCCCAGATGCTGATGATTGATGATTATGCATATGCTAGTTTGGATTTCCGAGGAGATCTAGATTTGACCCTGCCTGAGGATGCTCAGTGGGGTGATCTAGGTAAGAAGTACACATTTTGTTCTTTTTTAAGTGTTTTTGTAAATTTAATCATATGTAATGTTTTTATGTTTTTCCAAGAACTAATCAAAAATCTCTTTTTGATGACACAGATATGGGGCCATATCGACCTCCAGGAATGCCTCCTATTCAACGACGAGGAGAGGCGGCTCCAGTGGTGAGATGGGATGCCGAAGACTATGAGGCAGTGGAGCAGAACTTGGAGGGGTTGACCACGGACATCCCATATATTGCTATTAGGGAGATCCCTAGATGTTACCAGTTCCATACTGTGGGCATATTCGAGTCTATCAGTCGATTTCTTCGTAGGGTGGCCCGAGCAGTAGTGTGTTATCATGAGTGTCATCCATGACGCTATTTTGTAGAAGCCATGGGCTTTGTATTTTGAGATTTTGGTCCTTGGACAAAAACTTTTTGTAAAAAACTTTTTCTTGTTATATACATATATACTGCTTATACTGGCTCATTTTGTGTTGTGTTATACATGTGATGTGTGATTGGTTTTTAAATACCCCAAAAGTATGTCTAACATAATGTGTTGATACTCAATATAATCAAAATAACATTCCAAGAGGTGAATTCATAAATATACCTGTAATAAAGTAGGACTTCAGATAGCATAGATGTTACTTAACTGTAGTACTACTAGCTGCGAATCGAGTCGTATAACTAGGTGATGGATACCAAGAGAAATAACATCAATTAACAATTCGATGATGACGCTATATTTTGCAATATTATTGGTTGTACAACCGAGGCACACACCTCATAGAATGATAATTTAGTTTGTAGGGGTGTAAGTTTCCCATGCAGCAGAAGCAAGGTTCCGAGTACTACGGCTAGCGCCATTGGTGAAGCCAATGTGGGGTTGTGAAGACTCCAACATCTGGAAACCAAGTACAATGCAAGATAAGCGGTCGAGGGAAGAGACCAAATAATGAAAAAAGAAAAGAAAAGCAATAAAAAGTATGATAAAATAAAATACAAGCACTCATGCACATGTGATCTTAGGCATAGTACTTATTTAAGTACAACCCATTTCTGGTTCACTCAAAGGGATACCATCGTAGTCCACTAACTCGTAAGCTCCTTTTTCCAAAACTCATCTAACGATATAAGGACCTCACCACATAGCTTCAAATTTTTTGAATCCTAGGATATTCTGATCTTGTTCGTAAAGGAGAACCAGATCACCTTCAGAGAAAACATGAGGCTTGACATGTTTTTCGTATTGGGCTTTGACGCGTTTCTTTTGGGCTTCTATGACTAGGGTGGCGTCGTGATGGGTTTCATCTAATCGCATGAGATGCAATAGACGTTCTTCTTTGGCAAAAGTGTTTGGGAGAAGTTCGACGGCTAGTTTGAGGGAGGGTATCTAACATCCAATCGACAATATGGATTCTAGACCATAGACTAACTGGAATGGTGTAAACCTAGTAGCAGACTTAACGGATGTCCGATAAGCCCACAATGCTGAAATTAACATCGTGTGCCAACTCATTTTGTGAATCCCTATCATTCATTGAAGCATGGTAATGAGGACCTTGTTTATTGCTTCAACTTGACCATTGGCTTGTGGGTAATAGGGTGTTGAGTTTTCATGGTGAAGACCCAACTTCTCAGTGAGTTCAGACATCATGTAGTTTCTAAAGTGGATAACCTGGTCAGTAATGATGGCTTGAGGAACACCAAACCAGGCAATGATGTGATTGAATATGAATAATGCTGCAGCCCTTCTGGTATTGTCAAATGTTGGCATCGCGTTAGCCCATTTCGTGAAGTAATCTATGGCTACAATAATGTAACCATGCCCCCCGGCCGAGTAAGGGTGACATGTCATGAAATTGATACCCCATTTCGCAAAAGGACCAATGAAGACCAGAGGGTGTAGAGGAGCAGTGTGTGATCGTATTTTATGGTTGTAGGTTTGGCAGGCATGGCATTTTTTGACGGAAATTATACAATCGTTGAATAAAGAAGGCCAAAAATATCCTGCATGCAAGATCTTCTGGGCAGTAGCATACTGATACATGTGACCACCACAGGATCCAGAGTGGTAGTCATTGAGGGATTTATCGGCTTCGTCAAATGTGGGGCAGTGTCGAAAAATGGAGTCAATCCCACGACGATAAAGGGTATCACCGAGGATAATATACTAACGGGCTTGGTAGCGTATTTGATGACAGTCAGGACTAGAAAAATTGGGCCATAAAGTATGGGTTTGAAGATATATGATGATATCTCCGTACCAAAGGTCATAGGAACTAATCAGGAAAATATATTCATCGGGTAACGAATCCGCTGCTACATTTTCCGTCTCAGGGCAGGGAAGATCGCATATCAACTCGGCAAACACTAAGGATTTCTTGGACTTAGCGCATTCAAATTCTAAGTCAAAATCCTGGAGTATCACGATCCATTTGGAGTATTTTCCCCCTAGCAGTTGGCATGTAAGAATGTGCTGCAAAGGGTTGCGGTTAAAAATTACTGTAGTTTTGCGAGAGAGGATATAGTGCCAGAAACATTGAACTGCTTGGATGGCTACCAAGGCCAGTTTTTCAACATGTAAATACTTGGTTTCGATAGTCATAAGACTTTGAATCAAGTAATAGATGACATGTTCAACATGAGAATCATCCTCCTGGACGAGAACCATAGCGATGGTAGAGTAAGAGGCTGTGAGGTAGAGGAAATAATCTTGACTGTAATCAGGTGGGAAGAGTAGCGGGGTACGTGTCAAAGACAGTTTCAAAGCTTCGAAAGATTTTTTGGCAGTGGTATCCCATACAAACTCGAACCCTTTCTTGAGAAGTCATGTAAATCCAAGAGTTAGCTCAACATAGTTTGGGATGAAACGACGAAGAAAGTTTTCCTTCCCTTACAAACTTTGTAACTGGCAAAGTGAGGAAGGAGGAGGAAGATTAAGAATCGCCTTGACCTTCAAAGGATATACCTGGATCCCTTGACATGAAACAATAAATCCCAGAAGTTGGTCGAATTCTACGCAGAAAACAGATTTGTGGGGATTCAAGCGTATATGGTAAAAATGATAGCGAATGAAAATGGCACGTAGGTGTATTGGATGATCTACCTGACACATGGAATGAGCAGGTAAGTCATCGAGATATGGATGCATAATATGCTTTATATCATGGAAGGTGTAAGACATAGAATGCTAAAAAGTTGTGTCGCCATTCTTTAAACCGAATGGAAGTTTCCGGTAGGCGAACGTGCCCCAAGGACAAATAAAGGTAGTCTTGTGTTGGTCTGTGGGAATGATATTGATTTGATTATATCCAGAGAAACCATCCATCAGAGATAATATTTCACTTCTGGCACAATCATCAACGATCTGGTCAACAAAGGGGGTAGGAAAGTTGTCTTTAGGACAAGCTTTGTTAATGTCCCTATAATCAATGCACATAGGGGTGGTTCCTTGTTTATTTTCAATCGGAACAAGATTGGAAACCCAGGCAGTTAGAGCCACAGGGTAAATAAAGCCAGCTTTGAGAAGTTTCTCAACTTCAAGCTTGATGGCGGCCGCTTTACGTGGGTGGACCGGACGAAGTCATTTCCGGATGGTTTTAGCGTCTGGGTATGTCTTAATCTCATGTATCATGATGGCGGGGTCAATACCAGGAATTTATTCATAGCTCCAGGAAAAGATGTCACGGAATTCTTGGAAAAGAGACTTATAGGTGACAACTTTGTCACAGAAACACGAAGCTCCGATATGCACATTTTCAACAATTCCAGGTTTTATGGATATGTCGAGGGGGATGGTGGGTGAGATATTGCTTAAGTTCCCTTCGTAAAGCACATTGTTTGTAGACTCGGGAACGGTAGAAATGACGACAACGGTCGATGGGGTCAAGATCCGTTGGTAACCCTCGATGGTGTGTTGCTACAGGAAGAGGATGGAATGATGATGTCCATCATCCCAAGGGGTTTCGTCCATGTACATGACAGACATAATCATCTCGCCCATGGGAAAAATAACGTGGAATGGATATAGAGATGAATCACCAAGAGAGCGGGTAGAAAGGGTTTCTGATTGAATGTCTTGATAAGCGGATTCGAACGAACTCAAAGGCATTTCATCACCATAACGAAGATGATCGTCGGGGTTGGGTACCATCCATGGGTCGTGAGACGCAGGGGTTCCATGAATAGAGGTGGATATCATGTTGATCGAGGTGACAAATGGATGTGGAATATTGGGTGGTGGGATGGAGAAAGTGCCCATCAAAGAGGAATCTTTAAGAATACCTACACCGACGTTCTCATATCCAGGGGGGGGTTTGAAATGAATGGTACGTTGTCAGTACATGCATCAGAGTGAAAGAAGGACAATTGGTATATGGTAACTAATTTTCCTTGATGTGGGAAATGCATGACACGGAAAAGAGTTGACAAAAATGTGCGCATGGAATCAATCCAGCTACGACCAAGTAGAAGGTTGTAATCGAGAGGAGCGTCAAAGACCTCCACTTCGACTTGGACTGTTTTTCCTTCTAACGTAATAGGCAACGATGGGAGGACACTGTAAGGCTTAAAACTAGAGCCATTGAAGGATTTGAGCGTGTTGTTGGATTCAATCAAAGGAGGAGAGATGATGGCTTTCCAGCAGGTAATAGACATGACACACGTCGAGGCACCCTCATCGATCACTATTCTACAAATGTTTTTGTCGGAGAAAATAACTTGTATTTGGAATGAGAATTGAGGGGGTAACTTTGGAATGTGATCTTCCAAGTCAAAAATTATTAAATTCATATCCGTAGGGTCAATTCCACCCATAGCTTTCAACAGTGCCTTCCGTTGTATAGGACAACTCTGAAGGACTTCGAGGGCTGACATCACAGACGATGCTTGGGCTAGATCTTCAACAATACAATAGTTTTGGGTGGCACGTGCATGAGGATTGAAAGCCGATTTTTGAACAACACCCTTTGGGGGAGGGCGAAGAACTGTATCTCAGCTCGATCGTTTGAGATGAAGAGGATGGTTGGTAGGTGGAGTTGTGGGAGATGGTTGGACCAATGAAGGAGGTATTGCATCAACCTTCTCTTTGGAGGAAGAATGATCTTTGGCTCGAGTGGTAAGTGTGATATCATTCTTCTTTGAATCACTTATACACATTAAGACATAGGATGTATTTGAGGGGGAAGGTTGGTCATGAATGACCAATTGGGCTTGTTGTTGAGAGGGGAAGTGTTGTGACAATACGGCCGAAGTGGGGGGTTTCGTGGTCCCTTGAAGGAACTTAGTAACCTTGGCTCGTCATGGACAATCCTTAGTGTAGTGATCATCACCACATATAAGACAAGGGTATCAGGGTTTGCACTTATCCCTATCGTCAATAGGTGGTGTTTTGGTTTTCTCAGTTTGTGGATTATTTTTATCCTCCTTGGTCTTACCCTTTCCTTTTTTGGATTTATTTTTGCTGGAGGGGGTAGATTGAATATAATTTACCTCATAAGTCTTTCCGGTGGTAGGGGTAGGAGACGAAGCATTTTGAACATTAGAAGAAATGGATCTAGGGTTGTTGCCAGAAGTTTGGACGGAATGAGGTTGGGCATGGAAGGTGCTAATCACACCGTCAACTACATGAGAAGGAGTGGGGTGGTTGAAGTAGTAGAAGTAGAAGGACGAGGTGCATTAGCGAGTAAGTCGTAAAGAGTACCCGTTTGTGAGTAAACAAGGTCTAGGTATTGGGCATGATTGATTACCTGTTCTTTTGTGACAACTCCACCCATGGCAATGTCACGAGCGATGTCGTTCACGAATGATTTCGTGAACCACTCTGCCAGCAACTGATCGAGAAGTTCGAGTTTGATGAGGCGTCGTCTCGATCGCCACTCATGAATGTAATTGAAGATGTGAGTGTCTTTGGTTTGTTTGAAAGAACTCAATATCTTGGTTCTCATTTTGTAGCAGATCGATAACTGGTAGTGGGTGAGGAAAGCCATAGCGAGGGTGTTGAAGTTGGCAAAGAAGCCTCGAGGTAATTCTATATACCACTTCGCGGAAGAACCTATGAGGGTTCACTGAAAAAGGAATAAGCGAATAGAGTCATCCATCAAGGAGTTGGATGAGGACCAAAGGTGAAAAGTCATTACATGATTGTTCGGGTCCTCTCCTTGTTTACCATCGAATTTAGGGATGTCAGATGGTAGTTTGGCCGGTATGGCAGGCCATTGAGGAGAGTGACGAATCATATCATTTAAAATCCTCGACAAATTAGGTAGGTCCAGGGTGTCTAAGAAGGGTAACTATCTATTCACATGTGGGTACTGGTGACTTTGGAGAGGGAGTCCCGTCGGTAGACTAGTGGGACCATAAGCAGTTTGCATATAATGCGAAGATCCGGGCAGATTTAGTTGTTGGTTTGGAGGCAAGTAATTCATATGGATGTGCCCTTGAATAGGGGCATGGATTTGAGCGTTCGAACCCCAAATAGGATTAGACGTGCCTGGATATGGTTGGCTTGTACTAGGGGGGACGATGAAGCTAGCTTGAGGCTGTTTCCCCCTACTCGAGTAAGGATTATGTTGAACAAGATAATTCCAATACTGGATCAAGAATGAAGGTATGTTTTTTCCATAGGGTGGGGTTGGGGGGGGTTGTCCTCCAATTAGGGGTTGTGTCCCTATTGGGATTTGCCCTGAAAAAGGGGATTGGGTTTGGCCTCCTTGGTGAAATTGTCCACCAACAGGAATCTGGTAAGTAGGTGTGAAAGACAAAATGGTGCCACTAGGATCAGTGCCTACGATAGAGGATGGAAGAGGTCCACTGAAAGGGGGTGGAGGAAGTGTCAGGATGAAACTGGGAGGATGATGCTTAGAAGGAACGAAACCACTAGGAGTCCTGGATGCGATATGTGTAGGAGTGGGAATAGAAGCGTTCAACGAATGATATGTGGGTGGAAGCGGTGGAGTGAATCTGGTTGAAAGCAGTGTGCCAATGGGGGCTTGGATAGCCATTGTAATCTCAGTGTGTGGACTCGTAGTATCTGAGACCATTGTATAATGGACCATTTGTAGAGGGATAGTCAATATGTGGCTAGCTGGTGGAGCTTCTGTACTAGGAAAGTAATAAGCAGTAGTAAAAGGTATTGCATATGGATTAGATGTTTTGGGAAGCTTATGTGTGACAGTGATATCGATGCCTAATATTGAGCCAAAGATATCCCATCTAAAAATTCCAGTAGTCCAAAAAGGATCTTGACCCTCGGGTCCTAAGAAAGGTCCAGTTGATGATTCAGAAGACTGAACAACTAAGTCTCCGAAATAATTCACTTGCACAATACGTCTCTCAGAGTCGGGATGAAGTCGAAAGTCCTCTCGAGAATTGGAAATTTGGAACCGTTCTAGATATTTAGTTATTTCCACTCATGGAGTGCAACGTCTTGGACTTCACTCTGTTGATAAGAGCCCTCCAGTGAGTTGGTAGGCAAGGGTTGAGAACCTTCCAGATTTTCTAGGGGTAAGCCTTGCATTCTATGTGAATGGCGTGGAGGGTCAATTGTGATCGATTTAGAATCTTACCAAAGAAATTCTATGGCCAACTTTGGTAAACAAACAACACATGCTAGTAAAATATAGGAAGCAAAACCAAACAAACAAAACCTTCTAATTTCGAGGTCACTAGTTGGTGATGAAATCCAACGTCACAACAATTAGACAAGAAGGGGTTGGGCTAGGGTGGAAAAGTTACGTTGACTACCTGCTTAATGGACTTACACCCTGGTGAAAGCTCCCACACATAATCGTGGGTATACCCTCCAAGAAGCCTGAGTGATTCTGGCCAATGTTGATTCCAGGTACCATGAAGACTTTCCCCTTCATAGTCACATTGTGTAAGACCCTAAAAAGATAGGCTACTAAGGTTACCACCAACAACAATAATGCCCGGGGGAATAGTCGACAATCTGATACACATGCAAGGGCAGGGTATCTAGCCCAAAATCAGCTTGAGAGGCTTCCACTCATCATTGTGGGTATACCTTCAAGTTACCCCCGTAATATGTTCAATCTCTACACCGATATCAACAAAGCAGGGTGAGTAACTCTGTCAATCTCGATGCGACCTCAGGTTTGACCCTTGTGTGAGAAGGGCTTCCCAGGAAAAAATGTTGCAAATGGAATTTGACACTCCCTATCACAAGATACTATTGTGTGTTTTTTGATTTGGAGAGTGTGTCTCATTGCCTAGTCCAAAGCTCTAGCCTAGATAATGTTGGTGTAAAAGAGCCCTAGAAAAAGTTACTAGTTGAATTTTAAAGTTGCGCAATATTATTAAAGGTTGTTGTTGCTCAAGAGGAGACGGAAATGAAACCGATGTTGTGTGAGACTCTGACACAACAATGCGTAAGTAGGAATTAATGATACAAATTTTTGTTCGATGAATCCTATTTATAGGAGGGAAAGAGGATTTTTCTAGAACAACATGAACTATGGTGCATGATCTTCTTTAAAATGTAATATCAAACAATCATGAACAATGCAAATTCTCTATTCATGCTTTTTCAATACTTGAATGCCAATATTTTCAAATGAAAAGTTGCTTAAAAAAAAAGAAAATGTCTTTAATTTTTATTAGAAACCAAGCAACGAAGATGGAACTAAAAAAAAAAGTAAGCAACCAATGAAAAAGGAATAAACAACTAACACCCCAAATCGATCTTTCAATTAAGACAAAAATGACAAACTGACAAAACCAGTCTCTTCAAATGCACATGGGTAACAATTTTCTAGGTAGTAAGCAATTGAAAAAGACAATCAAACTCAACTTTTAATCCAATCAAGGGCTCTCGACCAAACACACACTTGGATTCTAGAATCAAAGATTATATCCTTGTTTAAAAAAAAAAAAAAAGGGTCAAGAGGTAAAAAAATGAGAAAATGAACAAGAAGATCTTTCGATTTTCAAAAACTAATCATTCATGAGATCTGAAGTCAAGAAACATGCAATCACTGGCCAGAGAAGTTCTTCCTAGACACACAAACAAATCTGGGCATCTGAGGACACAAAAGGCTCAATCCAAAAATTTTGCAAGTGGGTTTGTAGGTTGGCAGTGGGTTACAGTGTGAGAATCAAGGATTCTCGTAGGCTAGACAGAGGCATAGTGCGAGAAGTTCACACTGGAATGAACACCAGGGTGCAAACTCAAGTGATTCTCGTAGGCTACAGAAGGGTGTAGTGTGAGAAGGTCTGTAAACAAGCAAATTTTGGAAAAAGGAAATTTTTTTTGAGGGAACTTCTAGACCTAGGGAATCTATAAGGGTATCCTCAAGACTCAGAGATTGATGGGAATGAAAAATGGTAGGTTAAGAGAAAATGGTCAAGAAAAAACCACTAAGAATGGGTTGTCTCCCCAGTGTAGTCACCATTTTTATTATCGGATAAATCAGTAGGTGCAGACACTAACAGATCTCCCTAGATCCACCTGGATCTAGAAAAAAACAAGACAGGACACAACTCTTTCCCTAAGTTATAATTATTGAATCTACTAATAGGAATAAATGAGTGACATACCTTTAGATCGCTTCCTTAGGTCTCTGTTATTCCCGCTTCACTTCGGTGCTCTTGTGCAATCATGTCCAAGACAACACAAACCAACCAAAGTGAAGATAGCAAAGTATATTCAATGTTAACCGATGCAAATGATCAAGGAGTTACACAGTAAAATAAGAGTGATTTTATGGGAAAGGGACATGTCATTGTATCATATTAAATGAAAGTAGAAGATTGCAACCTAATCTCCTTGATGTCGCAAGCTTCCTTTCAGTGACCCTTGGTTCCAACACACACACTTTCTCTACAATCGCATGAAGAAGATCTAACATAGCTTGATAGGCCTAATGGAGTCTTCAAGCTTCTATCCAAGTAGAGTTCCTCACACAATTCTTTCACCAATTCTTTATCCAATCTTGCTTAACCTTTTCCATGAGAAACCTTTCAATATATAGGAGAAGGAGAGATGGTTACATGGATGAGAATTATCCCACAAAATCTGAGTAGTCAATAGAATGCTAACCATATGAATGCCAACTCATTTTCTAGAAGATTCCCTTCTAGAACCTTCGTGACCTCCTCTTTTCCAAACTTAAAAACAGGTTCGCACCCTATCTATGGAGCAGGCTGCGAACAGTTTGCACCCTAAGTGTGGGTGGCCTACGAGAATCAAGCATTCTCACACCCTAGTACATAGGCAGCCTGTGAACTCACTTTAAAAATGTGTTTTTGGAAGAAGACAGCAATCATTTTTCTCAGGCAAAAAGTCCTTGTTGGGAGCCTGAATACATCATTGTAGAGACATCACCAGAGTGACCAAAACCATGTGTAACACTCATTGTGTTGGTCTATGTAGATGAAATCATCTTCAAAAGTAATAATGCTTCATTGGTACAATAGTTTGCTTCTTCCATGCAGTCTGAATTTGAAATGTCTATGATAGGGGAACTGCCATTTTTTCTTGGTTTGAAAATTACTCAGAGGTCTGAAGGAATATTTCTTTCTCAGGAGAAATATCTAAGAGAAATGTTGAAAAGGTTTCAAATGGAATATTCTACACCTATGAGCACAACTATGTTCATTGGATGCAAGTTAAGAAAGGATGATTACTCACTTGATTTTGATCAGAGTCCATATAGGTCTATGATAGGAAGCTTGTTGTACATCACAACATCTCACCCAGACATAATGCATGATGTTGGAACGGTAGGATGGTATCATGTTGCACCTAAACAGAGTCATTTTTTAGCTGTTAAAAGAATATCCAGATACTTGAAAGGAACAATGAACTATGGCCTATGGTATCCTAGGAATCAAAATTTTCAACTATCAGTCTATTCAGATGTTGATTGGGCTAACTGCATGGATGAAAGGAAAAGCACGAGTGGAGGTGCATTCTTCTTAGGAGATTCCCTTGTAGTATGGTTGAGAAAGAAGAAAGGTTCAATTTCCTTATCAACTACTTAAGATGAATACATTGCGGCTGCCACTTATTGTACCCAAGTATTATGGATGATTCAGACACTTGCAAACTTGGAGGTAAAATATACTGCACCGATTCCAATTCATTGTGATAATACTAGTGCAATTAGTGTGTCAAAGAATCTTGTATTTCACTCTAAGACTAAGAATATACCCATCAAGTATCATTTCTTGAGGGAACATGTATCCAACACTATTGTTTATTTTCATTATATTCCATCCAAAGATCAAATTACTGATATCTTCACTAAACCGCTTCCAAAAGCCCAGTTTGATTATCTACACCAGAACTTGAGCGTGAACTTATTATAAAGTTAAAATAGTGTATCTAATCAGGGGGAGAGTGCTTCAGGGGGAGAACAGAGTCACTCTTAGTTCTCTTTGACATTTGTGTCAAAGGGGGAGAAAAAGGTGTGGTCTTCTAGAGTTGGAGGTATAAGCAAAATAGTGCAGCCTTTTAGAGTTGCCATCAATGCCAAAGGGGGAGATTGTTGGCAGGTTTATAGGAAGAGTGTGCTTGTGATTGATGGAAAGAACAACAGTGACGATGGAATATTGGTAGAAATGATGTAAAATAGGAAAGAAATGATGATAACATCGGGAATGACTATCTACAAGCTCAATAGGAATAGTGCAGAGTTTCACGTAGAGCGCAAGTGTGTGCCAGGGCCGAGGTTAACTTCATTGACAAAGCTTAGGAGAGATAGCATTTTCATAAATGAAGAAGAGACCTAAAGTCATTAGGACTCGCAGAAGGATGAAAGGTTGAGGCCCTTGACACTTAGAAATTATTCCAAGTCGGGAGGAAGCATAAGCTCAGGAGGAGGAGCGACAATGGCCATTGGATTGAACACTTTGAAGAATATGGACCGCTAGATAAGAGTCCAAATAGGAGGAATGAGTGCGCATGAGAGGAACATATCTCATCCGTTGTATCTGATGGACCAGAGGACCAAAAACCGTTAGATCTAGTGGATTTGCAAGGAGGATAAGCTCAGGCGAAAAATATATGAGAGACGAAGTCATGAAATCTGGACCATTGGGTCATGGGGGGTCGTGGACCATCAATCCGGCGTAAGAAGATATCAGGAAATCAGGAATTGAAGAAAGGAGGTTCTATAACCTCCGACATCGCGAAACATGAGATCCTGAAATGTAGAACGTGATCATAGTCATTGATTGAGGGAGGATTGTGGGCCATTGATCTGACGCAAGCATGATTTCGGGAATCAAAAGAAGGGAGGTTCTCTAACCTATGACTTTCCGAGTTGTGAAATATCTAAGTGAGAAGAAGGTAATTGCATCCGTTGATCAAATAATTTCATGAGCCATCGATTAGACAAGACTTGAAATGTGAAACTCATGAAATATCGATTCACGAAGGTGAGAGCTGGATCGTCGGATCAGTAAGGATCATGGATAGTTGACCAGGCACGATGAAGTTCATGATTATGAAAAACACGAAGTCCCAAAGTGCTTGGCCCCAAGTCACAGCCAGTGGTCACATCAACGTAAGTTAAGGGAGGAGCTAGTGTTGCTAGTGTTGCTAGGCTCTACTTCAGAGATTGGGAGTTGGGAGAATCGAGGCAACTCAAAGAAGAAGATTGCAAAATGCGAAGTCATGTAGCCCTGTTTTTGGTTAGCATGTGGTCACAACCTATAGACATGTGAAGAGGAACTTGCACCCAGTGCTAGTTCACGCAGGTGAAGTTCACAAAGAGCTTCTTCTCGAGGAACTCCTGTAACTATCAGATGAAATGTAACTGTAACAGAGAAGAGGAAGGGTCGCACTAGTAGAGAATCCAAGAATCTCAGGATAACACCATTGATGACGAACAAACTGAGGTATCTTCCAGAGAAATCGAAGAGCTTCAGGGTGATCTCTAGAGGAGACAAAGAGTCTCGAGATAACTAGTAGTGAAATTAAGACTCATGATAGAGACAATTGACAGATGGAAAAGTGTCGGACACTGTGTTAGGGTCCTATAATTATAGGTAAATCAATTCTTCGATTGCTGATTTGGCATTGCCCCCATGATGAAGACTTCTGGTTCTGTTGACCCCTTTTTTCCCCTCCATCCATTTCGCCTGATCCTCCATCACCCTGCTACATCCTTCATCGACCTCTGCGACACTCACTCTATTATCCATTTGTCCCATTGGCTACATTTCGCCCACCTTTCATCCTTGAATAAACAAACTTACGATATAGAAAACATTAGGTTAATAATAAATGATTAGTGGAAAATTTTTAAGATTAATTAGTGTAATAAAGAAATATTAATTAAATTAATGTAGTTAGATTAATAAGCTAGATTAATCTTGTTAGTAATTAATTAATTAATTAACTAATAATTAAGTTAGTATTTAGGTTAATTTAGGTTAGTGTTATACATTAATTAATATAAAACATTTGATAAAAAACATATAAAAAATAAAAAACCAAATATAATAATATAACACAAAAAAAACATAAAAACAAAATAAATCATAAATAAAAATAGAACTATATAGTTAAAACAAAGTAATAAAACAAATATTAAAACAAACACATAAATAAATAAAATCAAACATTAATAAAATGAAACTAATACAAAAATTAAAAAAGCATAAATATAAAACATGTAAAAAGAAAAAACTTAATAAATAAAATAAAAAAACAAAACAAACAAATAAACAAAAACATATATATTAAAATATTTTCATAAAGTGCACCTTATGCACTCATCCCCAAAAAATAATATCAATGCTCATAAAAAATTCTGGACCCCCCGTGCTTTCGAACTTTAATGGAGGCGGGGGGGGTCCGAAAAGTTGTATTTGGAGGGACACTTGTCACCTCCAGGTGATTTCAGACCCCCCCTCCCAATAACACTTACCACCTCAGGGGGGGTCCGGAATACCACCTATCCCCAAATTTTTGAAAACCGCCTGTTTTTTGTCTGTTTGACACCTCGTCCTTCGAAGCGGATTCTGGGAAAACAGAGACATATTTTAAAAAACCGAGAGAGGTCTTTTTTCCAAACGGGATGAAGAACAAAAAACTATTCCATATTTGGCAAAGGTGCCACCAATTGGGAGAATCGAATTTGTCTTTCAGCTTCATTTTTCGGATTTTTGGTTTTCCTGTTACAATCCTAATTTTGAGAGAGCTGTTATGGCGAGCTGGAGGCGAATTTGGCGAAACCAAAGGATTGTTTTGTCCATCACATGCCCATATACAATAATTTCATTCATGTTTTTCTAAGGCATCAACATTGAAGAGAAACAAATGTCTGTGCGGACCCCCTTTTTGCATAAATTCCGCCCGTCTTTCATGGTAGATAGTTCAGGATTTTTGGGGATTTGTTGCTATTTTTGGCCGAGGCGGTTGAATCCGACTTCCAAAACTTGTTGGGGGATCTCTCCTATTTCTTCATATGATTTTAATGTAAAAGGTTGTTCATTATGGCACCCGAGAAAGGGAGGGACCATGATTGAACTTTGTGTCAAAGCTCACAGAGCTTTTTGTATTTCATCAATCCAATAATATAGTCAGAACAACTACATGATTCATGTGTCATTTTTGGTGGTGATGTTTTTCTTATTCACTGTGATTTGTTTCCATTGTATTTTTTAAGTTATTCATACTCTGAATTATGCAAAGAAGTTCAAAGAACAAAAATTTTTGAGACATAGACTCTGTTTCTAGCTTTGACATAATTGTCAATGTTTTCTTCTCAATGGTTAATTTCAGGATTCTTGATTGCCCTGTTATTGCCTGGTCCTCTCACCTTGATCCTATAAATCCAAAATCAAATTCAAAGAATCCAACAAGAGTGCCTAACTTGCCCTGTAAGGCTGTCTGTAGAACTTTGTTTTGATTGAACTTTAGGCTGTGACCCCATTACCCAATGGACCTCTTTTCTCTTGTTCCAGCCAATCATTTAAAAAATCCAAAATCTGAACTCATTATCTAGCCTAATATCTATTCAAATAGATATATATCAAACTGAGAGATCCCTCTCTGAGTCTTGGAGGGCTACATCAAAGACTCGAAGTGGTTTTGATTTTGCCTCTGTGACTGCCTCCTCAGCCTTGGGAAAATTACAGAGTGATAACAGAATGGCGGCCGTACTGGGGAACTTTCCCCAGTAGTGCACTTCAAGTTCCAGATCTGATCACTGATGGTGGACAGTGAGCAGACACAAGAAGGCTGAGATCATTCACCTGGCGAGTCTAATCAGCTCCAGACAGTGCCAACTCAAAGACTCCACTAGAGGAAGAATTTGAAGCATGACCAAGCAGCCTAGAAAAACAAGGTACTCAAGCTCAAATTGTATTCATGATACTATTGGTTTCATTTGCAATTACTTTCTCTCTTATCACGATCCTAGTCTAGAGTATATTGTTGAAATCTAGGATGATCATTTTCAACCTAAAGAGCCTCAAAGTATTGAGCCCATTTGCATAGCTCTGGTACACACTCAAATACCTATAGGAAGATTTGATAGACATAAGCCTCCTGCCTTATTTCCTACAGATGTAAAAATATTTGATACATATGTAAAAATTCTAGATTCACAGTTTAAAATTCCATCTTGTGCTAAGATCCTTGCTTTACCTCCTTTACTTGTGAAAGTCCCAGACAGATACAAACCTCTAGTTTTTTCTTCTTCCCTCCATAACCTCCCTGTAAATTATACCAATAATCTGCCCAGGTTTGATGGAGAAAATGCGAAGATCACTGTTGAAAATCATATCCAATGTCTTGAGGATTATCTTGATCTATTTCAGGTAGAATATGATGATGTTTGCATCAAAATGTTTTCCCTATCATTGGGAGGTAAATTCAAGAACTGGTTTAAAAACCTTCCAGCTACAAGCATCATAAATTTTCATCAGTTCATGCAAGTTTTCTTAGATAGGTGGGTGATCATGAGAAATGTCTTTCTCATCCTAGAAGAATATGACCATTTGAAAAGACAGCCAGGGGAGACGGTACAACAGTTTCCAACAAGGTTCTATAAGGTATTTCATGCAATGCCTGCTAATATAAGGCCACCCCCAGGATCAACTCACTTGCATTTCCCAGATGCCTTCGATCCTAAGATGGCATTCCAATTAAGAGAAAGGAACATTGCAGTTGATGTGGAGGCCAACTTGTTCAGAAGAAAGGAAAATCTAATAGCACAAGAAAATTCCAGAACATAAAAGAAATAAATGACATATTCAGAAGTGAAGATAGATGTCTTGTCTAACACCATGGAGGAGATGATGCAGAAGATTAGCATAAGAGAAAAACTTGATGTTCAAAGACATCATGTTCAATTGATTTCAGAGAAAGAAAAGGCCATTGTTCCCAAACATTTTGCATCTCACCCTTGGCACCATGGTTTGGATAATGATTCTTTCATGTATTCAATTCACGACATAATCAAAGATGAAGCTCCATCTCAACTTACAGAGGAACAACCAGATGATAGGATGTGCATGTTTGATGACATTCCTTACTTGGATAATCTACCCAAGTGTGATCAGTATGATGATCATGAGGCCAAAAGAGATGTGGAATGTTCAAAGAAATCAACAACATGTCATTGGAAAGAAAACGATCAGTTACAAGTCAGATATGAAAATCAACCTTTGCACAACAATCATGATAGCGATGAGGAAAATGCAGAAAATTTCAGAGTAAGAGAAAAATATTTGCCCTTATGTTTCTCATCTTTTCAATTTCTGAAAAGAAACTCTAGGCTAGTTGTAAATAGTGAAGATAGAAAATTCTCTAATCAATCAGTTGAAGATACCATTGTTGATATGGAGATTGCTCTAAACCCAGAATTGCAGCCCTTGACCGACTTTGATTTTCAAATTCCAGATGAAAGATTAGAGCCTGAGACAAATTATGAGTTAATCCAAAATAACTCTGTACCATTATGCTTTAATTCATTTCAGTTTTTGAAAAAGAATCTTGAGTATATGTTGAAGGATAAACACATAGAAATCCATAACCCGTCATGTGAATCAATGAAGCAATCTTGTGAATCCTTTTAGGATCCCATAGCAAGAATTTTAGATGATTATGTGGTTGAGTTTGATGATGATTGTTCAGATAAACCAACACTATATTCATGGGAAGAAGAAGTCCAATTACCACAAAGCCAATATGCCAATCAAACTCTGCATACTAATCAAGATTTCAAGGAGGAAAGTGCAAAAAATTTTCAAGAAAATGCAAACTGCCTGCCCCTGTGTTTTGCCTCACTTCTGAGGGAACATTTCAAGCAGGTTGTAAGTAGAAAGGATGAGGAATGCTCTAATTCACCAAATTAGGAGAACACGTATGATATAAAATATATTGCAGATTCAGAAGTGTAGCCCTTGAGTCTTTGTGCAGGCCAAAACTCGGATGAAAACACAAAGCCCGAGACAGGTAATGAGTTGATCCATTTTGATTCCCTGCCCTTATGTTTCAGTTATTTTCATACTTTGAAAGGGAATCTTGGTCAGATTCTGGTTGAGGATCATAGTGTAAGCCATGAGATGCTAGCAAAACAGATTCCACAGTTATCTAAAATATTTTATGACCCTATAGTTAATATGTTGGATAAATTGTATTTTCAAAGTCAGTTTCCATTTACCCCCAATGTTTTCAAAAATTGTTATGATATGGATATGATCAGACGGTCATCTATAGGGGTGTGTTCAGCAGAAGCATCATTTCAGAACCCATCAGAAAAGTTGCAGCCATGTCAGGAAGTGCATGAGGATGCAAATAACATAACTACAACATCAAATCATGAGGTTGAATGGGTCGAAACTGAACATCAGGAGATCGATTAGGTTTATCATGATCCTATAGCTGTCTATATGGAGGAGTTTTTCTTTTTAGAATACCCATTGATTCCCAAAGTATCGGGAATTGTCCATAGACATAGGGCTTTGTGTTGTAAATATCAGACTAGATATCAGTTTGTGTTGCCCGTGCAAGTTCTATTTCCGATATTGTTTAAAAATATTAAAAAAGTAGAGCTAGTAGAGCAGTTGCTTGACTGGTTACACTGGCATTATTGTATCATTTAAAACAAAAAAATTATCAGTAGCGTAGGGCAAGTAGGAGAATGTGAATAATATCAACATTCCGAGCATCTCTTTTTAGCAGTGTTCATTTTGATTTGATTTTAGTTGAAGGATAAAAATAGATACAATTTACAGAATAAGATTTTGGGATCACCCCAATGAATAAATTACCAGTCTGCCTGATCAGAGTTCAGTGTTTCTTGACACCTCCTGAAAGAGATGCCATCCCCAGGTGGAGCCTATGTTAGGGTCCTATAATTATGGGTAACTCAATTCTTCGGTTGCTGATTTGGCATTTCCCTTGTGATGAAGACTTTTGGTTTGGTTGACCCCCTTTTTCCCCTCCATCCATTTCGCTTGATCCTCCATCACCCTGCTACATCCTTCATCCACCTCTGCGACACTCACTCCCTTATCCATTTGTCCCATTGGCTACATTTCACTTGCCTTTCATCCATGAATAAACAAACTTGGGATAGAAAACATTAGTTTAATAATAAATGATTAGTGGCAATTTTTTAAGATTAATTAGTGTAATAAAGAAATATTAATTAAATTAATGTAGTTAGATTAATAAGATAGGCTAATCTTGTTAGTAATTAATGAATTATTAATTAAATAATTAATTAACTGATAATTAAGTTAGTACTTAGGTTAATTTAGATTAGTGTTATACATTAATTAACATAAAACATTTGATAAAAAACATATAAAAAATTAAAAACCAAATATAATAATATAACACAAAAAAAACATAAAAACAAAATAAATCATAAATAAAAACAGAGCTATATCATTAAAACAAAGTAATAAAACAAATATTAAAACAAACACATAAATAAATAAAATCAAACATTAATAAAACGAAACTAGTACAAAAATTAAAAAAGCATAAATATAAAACACATAAAAAGAAAAACTTAATAAATAAAATAAAAAAACAAAACAAACAAACAAACAAAAAACATATATATTAAAATATTTTCATAATGAACACCTTATGCAC
>ML794804.1:180947-226609 GCA_009831015.1 Picea engelmannii | reverse complement strand
TGGCCTAAAGCCGACATAATTAAAATAACATTACTAATCTAAATTACAACTAATGGCCTAAATCCGACATAAATAAAATAGCATTACTAATCTAATATGCCCCAATTAAGGGGTAATGAGCCAACATTAGGGCTTAACAGACTTACACCATGGTTTGTGTTTTCTTCCCTTATGGGAGACTTCTCAAGTTGACTATCTAAGAGACTCTTGGTATGAGCCTATCAATAGGCTCTACCCGAACCAGTTTCATATATGAGTCATAGCCCCCTATGGAGTCTTCTTTAATCCCTTTTCAGACTCCCTAAAGATGAAAAGATTGTTGAGTGACCTTGTTTCTTCACACTCGTTAAATTGGTCCAGAAGAATGTTCCTTACACGGGTCTTCTTTTAAGCCCTTTTCAGACCCTCTAAACATGAAAATATTGTCGAGCGATCTTGTGGCCTTTCACGCTCATTAAACTGAAATTTGAAGTCACGTCTATTCGGCGATAGTTTACCCCTTTTTCGGTTCGGACGGTCAACTGTATGAACAAAGGTATACTCTAAGGAACTTCATTTATCTAGAAGAGTACTCCCAGGTATCATTTTAACCCTTTTTTGGGACCGAGGGACTAAATGTACGAAAAAGGAACCCCCACAGAGTCCATAGTTAAGCTCTTTTCAGATTCCCTAAAATTGAAAAGATCATCACGTGACCTTATTCTTTCACACTCATTAAAATGGTCCAGAAGAACATTCCTGACGGAGTCCATAGTTAAGATTTTTTCAGACTCCTTAAAAATGAAAAAATGGTCGAGTGATCTTGTCTTTATCACACTCATTAAAATGGTTTTGAATAGATGTCTTTTCGGTGATAGTTTACCCCTTTTTCGAACCAACTAGACTACCTTAAAAAAAGGTACCCCAGTGGAGTCTCCTTTTACATTTTTTAGACTCTCTAAATGTGAAAAACCGTCGATCTTACCTTCTCTGGGCTCATTAAACTTACATCAAAGGATGTTACCATTGTGTTTCTTATTAATCGCATTTGTATACCCGTGTCTTTGGCCTAATGTCAGCTCCATGTTGCTCTCAACTGAACCATCTGAAGCATGCCTTATACGCAAGCCCTATAGCACTTTGCCTCTGCGTCTTGACACCTTTGGCCCTTGGAGGATTTTTCTTGAGTTTCCTTACTTTGAACATCAGTCTTGTCCCTACACCTCGAACTTGTATGTTTGCAACACTCATTCCTCTTTTGTAACGTAACATTCTTTTATTATTTTTCCAAAATTATTGAAAAAGACAAAAAAATCAAATATACCCCAAAAAGAGGAAGGGAAAAGTGTTTTCTTTATTGGCACCATAATGAGTCTCCCTTGGATAAATCACATTTTTCTGTTTGTTCTTCAAACTCTGGGATTTAATGCAACCTTAGGAATCTTTTCTCGCTACATAGAGTTGTGTCCTCCTCCATTTGGTTATTCTTCCAAACATATGGAGAGTTTGCATTTCCTCCTGCCTCATAAACTTATGTTAATTCCATGCTGCCTGAGTCTCATCATTTGTCGTGCCATTGTCCAAGGGAATTTTTTACCAAGCCTGAGTCGACCCCTCTGCAGTTTGTCCCTTGCCCTCATGCCCGACCATCTTAAACATACAATCAAGTCTTTGTTCGAAATCAATGAAACCTTTAGTATGATCATCAAGATTCTCTAGTCCATGAACGATGAGCCATCAAAGACCTCTGGGTAGTTAAGTCATACACTCATATTACACTCCTACTTGAGTTTTGAATATTTTGAAGTTGTTGCTCGAGCTATGAAGACCTCATCTCCAACCATCAGGCCTTATCAACTTCAAAAAAATCTATACTATACATGTATATCTTTTGATTTTGAGATGTACATCCGTTGTGTATTTCTCGCAGCTGCACTTTATATAGTTATATGACATGGATCTACAGTGTATTTGATTGGTAGCCATGATTTTATTTCATCTAGAGCATGGGTATGTCCGCCTCGGTGAGACAATTGTTATTTTGCAGACGATACCTCTCGATTTATGGTCCCTGGGCTCACTTGTTCGACACATCGGTGAAGATTATTAATGTATTTCTGCCATCAGATGCTCTTCTGGCCTCACACATTAGGGGGCATCTATTATAACCCTAATTTTCACCAGACATGCTTACCTGGCATCTGGCCATCTCAGATTCCTTCTTTTCCAAAACACTGCTGAACAACTCTTCTTAAAAACCCCTTTTATAAAGGCCCACACACCCTGCTACATTACTGCACGAGTGTATACGCTAGCTGACGCAAGACAACCCACATGTACCTACAAAAGCATGAAAAAGGGAAATTTGTTGATGGAACACACAACTTTCAGTAAGTTAACTAAACCTTTCAGCCATGCATGGCCGAACATTCGACCAAATACCTAGCTTCTTCTAGCCTATAAAAGAAGGGTTAGGGGTCCAATTTGGAAGAGGAAAATCATAGTAAAGAAACTATACCCGATTGAGCATTCCCTTTGTCCCAACCTTTATCCATCCTTGTGTAAAGAGAAGTATAGAGAAAAGAAGTTGGAAGACAGTGGAAGAAGAGCCCGGGACCAAGATCGAGGAGCAGTAGCCGAATTTATCATTGTAAGGTATCAATGTGAAGTTGATAAAAGAATTGATTTTCCCATCCCACCATATGAGATTGTCATTATTGGAATATTGATTGTATGATTGATTAAATATCTAACCCATTAGTTCATAGATCAAATGCATGTGGAGTTCTTTGTTTGTCTTTAGTGAATGCAGGTCAGCATTGGGAGGAGAGTTGCAGTCAAAGAACGACCAAGCATGAAAAGAGATCGACATCAAACACGAAGAATAAGGTACGTCAGCTTAATCTCTTGAGACTTGTATTTACACATGAGTATTGGGGGTCTAGGCATGGTATGATGGTAAAAAGTAAGAATCTTTAGGTCATTTCTGCATGCATGATAAAACCCTTAGTGCTAGTTCGTAGGAGGGATTTCCCACCCACAACAACTTGACACCCAAATCTTGGCTGAATTCGACTGGGGGGCTGGTCAAAGATCTAAGGGTGCCCTAAAGAGCCCCTTGTTCACACTAAAGGTTGGTTGAATAATGCCTCAAAGCTATAGTATAAAAATAGGCCATGGGTGCACTACATTTTCAAGGAATTCATTTGTATTGTTATGATGCCTATATTCTCTTGGAGGATCCTCTTTCCTTGTCAAGAGCATACAAGCATAATTTCATTTGAGCTATTCACATCACCTCTTGAGTGAATGAGCTTGGGATTTCTTCACCATTTCCTTCAATTTTGCTAGTTCTAAGAAGAGTTCAATATTTGGGGTTCAAAAGCCCTCCCTTGGAGGAAGAGGGTACCCATAAGTCTCCCTTTCTCTTTGGTGTTTTATTTCCACTAATACAATCCTTTCCATTGGTGGCATGAATGTTGTTTATTTCTTGTTCTAATGTCCTTATGAACTCTAGTTTAATTTCTTTTATTGTTCTTAGCTTAGTCTTTTGTTTATATCACATGCTAGATGTTTCTAACTCGTGTATTCACTATTGTCTTTCCTAGCTAACCCAACTCGGCTTGTAAGCAACTCTATTTTGCTCATTTAGGCCACAAAAGAGATGCAACAGATTTGGAAACTCCACTAGGGATAGGTATCAATTTCCTCCCCCATTTGGGTTATTTTAACTCTTCCTTTTGTTTCTTTAACCTGCAGGAACCATAACCATCCCAAGATGACTTGCAAAAAGCCAAATTCAAAGCTAAGTTGAGATAATTTCATCCAAAATTTTGTTCACGGACTTGTAATAGACAGTGTGCATATGTTTTAATCCACATGCACGTCTTCAACGCACGTGCGCCAAATCCACTACATTTCTCAGTGCATTATGTACACTTGCACCCAATGCGCCTCTGTCTATTCTATGACCCACGCATCTGTCCAAAAAATCAAATATTGTAAGGGTTTTTGTGATCTGTTGAAGGCCCATATCCTTATTAAGCTTGATTCCATGCAAATTATAATATGCACCACACTTAGATACCCTCTCCATATGAAGGTATTAGTCAAAACATAGGCACTTAGGGGGTTAAAATAATTATTTTTCCTCTTTTGCTTTCATGTTTCCACATGGATGGCTTTCTTTGATTAAAATTTAAGTTGGAATCATTCTATATCACATATAAAACTTGCATTGGGACCATAAATTGGATATCAATCGTTGAGTATGCTCTTTTCTCGCATCCCAAAGCGATCTTGAGAATCAAAAAGGGGAAAATTTCATCTCCCTTAAAAAGACAAAATCTTTAGGAGAGGACAACAACCCCCTCGAGACTCCTCTTAGTTTATTTTTCAAACACATCTTAAAATTGTAAGGGCCCATACATGCCCACATGCTACAAATATAGGATAGTGTTGAAATTTACTTACTTAGATTAAATCACTAGGGAAGTTTAAAGGTTTTGTAATGGGCCCATACATGCCCACATGTGCACAATCTAGGGTAGTTTTTGAAGCTTTCTTAGATTAAATCACACTAGGGATTTAAAGGAATAGTAAGGACCCACATGTCCACATGCTAGTTTCCTAAGGACTTTAAAATTATGCAAGGCTATACCAATGACACATAGTAACTTAGGTAATCAAGACTTGTAAGGACCAAACAAAGTCCACATGCACCAAGGTGACACCGAAATTATTAAAAATTGGCACACTTTCACTTGTTCACACAAAAAGTCACCAAATCACTCACATAGTTTCATCTAGAAATCGTGGAGGTTGAAGTAAGTTTCCTCCAACGGGATTCTGAAATGCCCCACCCATTTTCTTGACGAAACTATCTACTCCCACTTAATTTCAATGAGGTTGGTTCACACCCCCAACCTCTCCAACAACCAAACCTAAAATATTTCTAAAAACTCACTAAGTTTTCCTCCACAGGAGGTGCCAAAATAAATTTTTTAGACTAGGTAGGATTTTGGGGGTAGGGATCCAAATAACTCCCCGTTATCTAGTTCTTGCATCTTCAAACAGTAGAAGTTGACAAATAGGGAACTTTCAAATCCTCCAAGTCAAGTGTTCCTACACCATAAGGCAGTGAGATACCCATGAAGGGTTGAAGGCCGAGGTCTAGTTGTTCTGTGTGTCCCCCCTTGAGGCGCCCACCTCTTGGACGCAATCCAGCCCGTGACCCATTTCTGAGGTTGAAAATCTAAATGCTGCACTTTGACCAAGGTACCTAGTGACCAAATTTCAGGACATCTACCTAGGTGGCAATTGTGGGCTGCAATTGCACCTTGATCTAATTTTGTGTGGCTATTGAGAAATATCACCAGCTCTTTCGAGATATGCACCCTCTACCCCTCATTATAACTGATTACTTCATCCTTCACTAGTTTCTCTTCTGGTGGCTTTAGACCCCACTGTCAAGTGCTATTGGAAGGTCCAATACTATTTGAGAGGAAGGACATTATGTCTTTTTAGGACACGAATATTTGTTTTCTTTGTTCTCCCACGCGGACAAAATCCACCTATCCACATATATGCTTCTTTATCAAATTGATTTATGTATGATGCCCTTGTGATTACATTTGATTGTGAAAAATATTGTGAAGGTTAAAAAAAATTAGGCAAAGGCTCTTGTTCATTATTTATCTCATCACCATTTGCACACATCCACTTAGCTAGTTAGACATCATAGGGGACCCACTGAATCCTTGTTGTTCCAGACACTTGCTAAATCTCCCTCCTCTTCTAGGGGGAATTCCTAGTCTTGCCCACTCACCAACTTCACCTTCTAACACCCCTGTGAGTGATACTGTATTGAGATCATCTTTTCTCGGTTCCACTTTACTTGGGTCCACTTCCCAAGGACAACCATCCACTCGCTCTCCTTTACATGGAAGCGGGGGGGAAACTTCTTCTTAAGGGGGAAGTACAAACCCACCTAGTCCCCCTCAAGGGTTAGGTACACAAAACACTCACACCATGGCTGAAACTAATCCTCCACCACTACCTCAAATGCTATACTTGGCTTCCCTCAACATACCGGATCTGACTAAACTCACTAATGATCCTATATTGCATGACCCCACATGGCCTGCAATGCCTACCAAATTAGTTTTAGACATCCCCAAGTTTGAAGGAAAAGAGGGAGACGATCCTGCCAACCATATCATGACCTTTCACTTATGGTGCTCTTCAAACAACATCATGGATGATTCCATCCGATTGAGGTTATTTCAATGCACACCCACTGGCCCATCAACCAAGTGGTATGTAGAAGAAAAATATGGGTCCCACATGACCTTTGAATCCTTAGCCAAAGCATTTTTGACCTTCTTTCAACTACCAATTCGTCATGACAATGGTATCGAACTAATCTCATAGTTTAAACAAACCTTCACCATGCACATCGATGACCACATTCATGAATGGTGTTGGCGACGTAGTCTCTGAAAAGATGAAGCCACCTCGCAACAATGTCTCAATTGGTTTCTTAAATCACTTGTTTCCCTCCTTTCCAAGGATGTGGTTGCCACCTTCCCCCAGTCTGAAGAAGAGGCCATTAGCAAGGCCCAATAGTTCAAACTCATTTACTCACAGTCAGGATACTTATATACGATACTACCTGACACCCCAAGACCCATGCCATTTGGCCAGGACAAACCTGGGATGTCTCACTCCATGGATGGATTGATTGGTACCACGACACACCACAATCCATACCCCCCACAACCAAATATGTATGGTACACCTCCATATCCACCTATATATGGAGGGAATACTTACTATCCCCCTCCCCCTTATCAACAACCATACCCTATTGCCCTTCGTCCACCCGTAAGTGGACCCCCTATGACACCCATTATGCGCCCAACTACTCACCCTAATTCTGGGAACCCCTCTACTCGTACTTATACCCTAAGAACTAGTGAAAGTGCCACACCTCCCTATGTACCTTACGAATAATTGCCACAACATAACCCTTACTTCCCATTTCTTGGTCCTCCCTAGCCCATTGCTTCTACACAAGGGAAACCACACGCTGGGGTTAAATTTGTTCAACCTTATCCCATTCAGAAAGTCCACCACTTTGAACAACTGAATACGAAAAATCCGACCCATCCATCGAATAATGCTAAAAAGAAAAGAAAAAACCGAAACAATAATAATCTAGGACAAGGAGGGAACCCTCCCCCAATAGAACCAACCTACTGGAGGCAACCAAAATCAAGGGAACCAAAATCCTCAAGGGGGAAATAAAAACAAACTCCAAGAGAAAAATAACAACAACCTTCGGACCAACTTCCCTTGTGCCCTTTGCGGTGATTTTGGTCACTATACTTACCATTTCCCCCAAATCGCTGACTTTAAATAGATGAAAGACTCTATGAAGGGACCACGTCCTCCAACACTGCCTACACCTCATCAAGACACACAACAATATGTGCAACAACCACCCCCAACCGTACTACAAAACCCCATTCCGCACCAGGGGGTGATGAACACCCAACAAGAAATGAAACCTACCCTACCACAAATGGGACAATATCCCAATCCGGGCAATCCTGTCGATCGCACTATCCTCCTCACTAGTGAGGAAGAAGTTCTTCTACAAACACACAGTCGTCAACACAACGCACCCCCTGAATTTTCTCCCACCACCTTGGAAGTACCCCCAGTCACAATTGGGCCCCCTTTGATGATTCCACGCCCTAATACCGAAACACCACTTCATATTCCTCACATCCCATTGCACATGAATGTCCACAACCCTCAAGCTAGGGAGACTCATAATTACAGTCAGGTCGATGACCTGGCACAATTTCTTGCCGCCATGTCAGTTTTATAAGTCCTTCAAACCTGTCCCACTTAACGAAAGTCATTACTTTCCGCCCTGGGGGAATTCGACCCTGCTGATACCCGACTCATCACATTTGACCTCGATAGTGGAGAACCTCGCCTCCCTTCTCTTGTCGCTTTTCAAATACCGGTTAAAATCCGGAACATCACAGTTCATCGATTCATCATTGATGAAGGTGCATCCACATGCATCATGTCCAAATCCGGTAGAAACTTGGCTCGCTTGAGCTCATACAATTAATCATCACCTTAAGAGATTATGACGAACGACCATCTTCTCCCGAAGGGCTCTTCCAAAATGTCCCCATTGAACTCGGGGGAAAAAACATTCTTATTGACATTGAGGTTATCAATGCCCCACTCGATTACAATATCTTGTTCAGTCGTAGCTACATGTACGCTATGAAGGCAGTCACCTCTTCTATGTTTCGAACCATGATGTTCCCCCATAATGGGAATATCATCACCATCGATCAAGTTTGACATTATAAGACTAAACCTTCTGCCGACATTGATAACATCCTCCCTTTCATCCACACTAATCCCAATACTTACCCACTCATTGAGATGGGCCCCAAAATTTTCAAAGACCCATCATTGCTAGGGACATACCATGGAGCACCACCACTCATTCATCCTTCCATGCAGGTATGTGTCATCTCGCCCAATGGAGCTGAACCTAGAAATACCCTTCCTCCCATTGAGGCCTCTCATATATCTGATGTCCCACTAGTCACAGAGCTTCTTCCTCAGGAATTCCTTGAAAACCGCCCAGCTTCACCTGATCATGGTTTCATCTTACCCTAGGGACACATCCTGGTTTGGGAGACCGTCCCCCAGGCCATTACTCAAATCCCTTTCTTCTACACCCCACCAGGTGTACAAGATTTCCAGGTAGATGCAACACTTTCCCTTCCTAATATGGTGCTGGAAATCCTAGTATGGTATATACATCCACCAGTAATGGTCCCTCAACCATCTCTCCCTCCTCAAGCTGAAGGAATCTTGATGCAGATCCAAATACCTACTCCAACCGCACCACCCTCACCCCCAATTGCTCCTACCACCACTATAGCTAGGGGAAGATGAAAGAAGAAGGATCCCGCCGCTCCACTACCCCCATGTGTTCAACCTCCTTGTGCACTATGCAAGAAAGATGGACACCCCACCAACAAATGCCCATCTCTACCTGAGTTACACAATTTAATTCAACTCCCTCAAGCACCAACATTGCTCGTTGCTTCATCAAGTACCACCACTATCTCCCCTAACACAAGTAGCAAAGGACTGTGAACTAAATTCGCATGCGCCATCTGTTCAGTGTATGGACATTACACACACCATTGTCCATCACTACCTCAGTTCTTGTAGATGCTAACGACAGTACGCCAAATCTTTCAGCAAGAACCCACTCCATCCGCATCATCTCAAACACATGTCATTGGCATCCATTATGTCATGACCTCAGTCAACAAACGTATGACATGCCCTTTTTCTCTCTGTGAATCATTAGATCATTTCATATACCAATGTCCTATAATCATTGAATACAGGCATCGCCAAATGGCCCTGATTTGAAATCATACAACCCTCCCCATCATAATCGGTAATTACCCCTACTCCACCAGAGGTTATTCATATCCTTTATCCTGAGCCTGAGGCACTCCCTACTCCTCCATGGTTCTTGGATGATTTGTACGAGGATTTACACCCAAATCCCCCCAATTCTCTAGTTCATTTCCCCATAGAAATTTTACACCCGAATACCATTTTTAACCCTAAATATATCGATATTTGGTTTATGTCGAGCAAACCATTGCAATCCCCTTGCGTCACCCCCCCACTTCTTTACCACCAAAAGACAACCACATGGTGACAGTCGCCATTGTCACTCCTCTAGATCCCCTATATTCTCGACAGTTTCACTGCGATGAAGACATCCTCGAGGACTTAACTACCCCTAATTTCCGATGGGATGCACTCCACCACAGAGCACTCTTTATTTCATAGGAAGCCTTCGCGCCTCCTAACCAACACCCCATATACGCAGTCAAAAACAAATATTTTCTTCCATCAGGGCACATAGATTGGTTCAACAACCCTATCTCTGCCCCCGACGCTTTTGAAGAAGGAAATATGGCCAATATTTCCCCCACTATCAAAATCGATATTTCCATCAAACCTGGAGTTGTAGAGGAAATAACCATTGGTGCCACATGCTCTCCTGAAGAAATCACCGCCTACAAAGCTCTTTTTCAGGAATGCCGAGACATTTTTGCCTGGTCATACACAAAGATGCATGGCCTTGATCCCTCTATTGTCGAACATCGTATAGACACCTGACCTGATATCACACCTATCCGCCGAAAGCATCATCCACTACACCATTCCATTCCCCAAGCCACTATCCATCCTCAGCCCCCGGGGGGCATTTTTCTCATATTACGCTCATATATGCATACTTACATTCACACATTATTGAATAAATGTTATATGATATTTCTCTTTAGATATTGTTCATGTCGGGTATTCGGTTTTGATGTGTGCAGGTACTTGATCAATATACATCAACAGTATCCCTTCAAGTATATCATTGACACTGATATGTAGTCATTTCCTCTGAATATCACATTGCATCTCCTAGTCACACCCACCAATCTTTGCCTCTAGGATCCCTATATCCGTCTCTATAGTACTGTCACCTCCACTGCATTTTGGTACTGTCACCCAGTAGCACTCTCCCCCACATGAGTTTTCCCATTCATAGTCCCCCTTGGCACTTTGACACTCATGTTGTTTTTACCCTTTAGGAATGGGAGTCCCGATATTCTTACGCATCGTCGAGAACCAACCACATACTCCTTCTCCTCATTTTTTCTAGACTGCCCAATAGACTCCCAGGTTACTTCATCATGGTTCTATTTTGACTGCACCCCCGCAGTATCATTAACCATCTATTTCATCCACCGTCAGTTTTCCCATCTGCAGATTGTCCCCCATACATTTCCCTAATACAGAAACTCGCCTATGGGCCCCCCACCCTCCACTTGTTTTGCAAGAAACTTACGCCATCATCAAGCCAATCCATCTTACACTGGGGCACCCATTTTTGTATCTGCACAGTTATCCCAACTTATTTTTTATTCTTTTAGTAATTGTACAAACCCTTTTCTTCCTGCATTTACATAGATTTTTGTTGTCTCCTTTAGTGACCTTCCTTCTCTAGCAAAGAAATCCTTGTCGCCCTTGGTTGGGGAATTTTTCACTTCCTTACATTAATGAAATTATCCATAAACCTCGAGGATCTTACAACACATACCCTTTTTAATCTCCGTGTTTATCCATTTTGTCACGCCTCTGGCACAATCTACCCTCGTTTAGTCATCCCCCTAACACTAGATTCAGTTTCATGGTTACTGCCACTTTACCTCTACCCCCAACCAAGGGAAGTATTGAGTCTCACTGCCTCTAGAGTTCATCTATGTTACTCCTCAGTTCCCGATTTCATCTAGTGGATTTCACGAATCCCTCTGCTTCTCGAAGTCGTGTCTCCCTTTCTGTTGGCATCAACACAGTTTCCAGATGGGCGACAATATCTTGACTCTCATTCCCTTCAAAATGAGAATTCTCGGATGACACAGAGAGAACCATCATCGCTCTCTACTGTCATTGACCCCCATGACATTCGACTTCAACACTTTATCATGTTGTGGTGGGTCTTAATTTGCGACTATTGCAATTATTTTTATATTTGCCAAAGACCTCTGAACATTGTTAGGCCATCAATGCCTGCGAATCAATGGCACTTCTTAGGTGTCATCGCCTCTTTTCAGAGTCTGTTAACCATCATAATTGTCCTCTTCTATTATCAACATGCCCCTGAGGGCACTCCATTCATCTCCACCAACACACAACTTCAGCTACTGTATTACACATTTTTGAGTTACATGACACAAGCATGGGGCATGCCCGCCTTGTTTGTACAACAATTTTATTTTTTACACCTTGCGAAAGGTTTGGGTTCTACAGTTTCCCCTCTCCCTCCAATGGGTAGCTCTTGACACTCCCCTCATCGCTCTTTCTTACAATGGTACTCTTAGTAGAAGAAAAAATGATGAATTTTGGATATACATATGCTTCTAGCCTCATCCATTAGGGGGCATCTGTTATCACTGAAATTTCATCCACAAATGGTTACAAGAATCCAACATCTACAAAAATCTATTAGTTCATCCATGGACCAAAAAATGAATTTCCAAAAGGTCCAAAACTATACAACCAGTAATAAAATCAACATGTGCTAAGACTACACAGGAAGCGTGCACACATGTGTCATCCAAAAGTGCCAGAAAAGAGAACATGCGCATGAGGTGCGATTGTGGACGCAAAAAACCTCGCATTCCTTAGAACGACACATTTATGATATTGGTCGGCCTTCCACCCACTTCTGGTTCAGCTTCCAATTCGATTTGACACCCAAATCTCGGTTGAATCTGACTAGGGGGCTGGTCAAAGACCTAAGGGTGCCCTAGAGATCCCCTTGTTCACACTAAAGGCTGGTAGAATAATGCCTCAAAGCTATACTATAAAAATAGGCCATGGGTGCACTACATTTTCAAGGAATTCATTTGTATTGTTATGCTGCCAATATTCTCTTGGAGGATCCTCTTTCCTTGTCAAGAGCATACAAGCATCATTTCATTTGATCTATTCACATCACCTCTTGAGTGAATGAGCTTGGGATTTCTTCACCATTTCCTTCAAGTTTGCTAGTTGTAATAAGAGCACAATATTTGGGGGTTCAAGAGCCCTCGCTTGGAGGAAGAGGGGACCCATAAGTCTCCCTTTCTCTTTGGTTTTTTCTTTCCACTAATACAATCATTTCCATTGGTGGCATGAATGTTGTTTATTTCTTGTTCTAATGTCCTTATGAACTCTAGTTTAATTTTTTTTATTGTTCTTAGCTTAGTATTTTGTTTATATCATATGCTATATGTTTCTAACTCTTGTATTCACTGTTGTCTTGCCTACCTAACCCAACTGGGCTTGTAAGTATCTCTATTTTTCTCATTTAGGTGACAAAAGAGACACAACAAACGGAAAACAAGCACTTCTGCGAGCATATGAAGAGACAAATGAAAGCACCAACTCAAACAATATCTTCCTGTTGTTGTTTCGTTCGAATTACATTCAATTTTTAGGAGATATTGTATGAAGTCCAATGGTTTTGAGGTGTGACAATTTTTGTATAAATAGATAGATTTCAGTTCTATTCATGGTTGCTTCTTGTCGGCTGTAATAGAAGAAACTCTCCTTTTTTAGTATTAATACAAGTGCAGACAGAGATTCCAAATTCTGTTCAGTTTGATTTATGTGCTTCTTCTGTATTTCCACATATCCAAATTTTCTTATGTAATTCCTTGATAAGCGATTGATTTCACTTTAGTATCACGACTACTATAAGCACATTATATCAACCATTCGTTAAGTAAGCAATTTTTCCTCTGTATTTACTGTAAGTAATACAAGACATGCAAGCTATTTGAATTATTGCATCTCATATCATGTTCAAGGGGGTACTCTTCACTTTCTTCTACTGCAAACAAAGTGAGATTCATCTGCCATTGATGCCTATCTTTGTTTAACAGTTTTCTAAGTTTCTCACACACCATTTGATATTATAATTTTGACTCAGACAACAAAATACAACCTCTGTACTGTCTTATTATTAATTTAATTCAAGGATCATTTCTTATATAACTAAGGTAGAAAAAGCACTCTTTTAAAACATTCTCTTTAAACATTCCTGATGTCTGGCATTACTCTTTGAGACTTAAGTTTAATCTCAGGAACAACACCAACAACTATTCATTTGCTCCAATCCGAGCTCCGAGATGAAAATTATGGTGGAAAAATAGTGAAGGAACATTCATTAGCATGTGCAAGATAATAACAATGCTCAAAAACCGTCCGATCATTTTTTGATTAGATCTTCGTCGTTGATATGTATTAATAGATTCACCACAAATCTAGTCATATCTCTTCTTCATTTTGGGCTTTCACGTTCTCCAATTTTCACCTTGTAGTTCCAACGCACTCACTTTGCACTTATACTTATATTCCTTACTATATTCATGGGCTCACAGATGGAAGAGTTGTAGACTCATAACTTATATTCATACCCTACATGAACTTCTCACTGACACTTAGCTTCTTTTTCCTTCACAGATTCGTGGACTCCCAGACATATAATTTTGTAACCTTCCTTTCATAAGTTCATCTGAGAAGTCTCAAAACTTAACCATTTTTCCATCTACATGTAATTGTTGAATCGTGGACTCATAATATTTTATCCTTCCTTTCATAAGTTCATCTAAGAAGTCTCAATCACTTAACCATTTTCCATGTACATGGACTCAGGGACTTAACACTCAGACAAATTCCAAGATCTTACCGCGGTTTCGTGGGACTCACAGTTGGCGTGCCACATGACTGCACATCACCTGCCAACTGTCATTTTGTACAACATGTACCTGCCACAGTGGAAGTACACATATTTATTCTACCACGTCAGCTGACACATAGCATGCATGTCATGTCGACGTCATCGTACAAAAAAATACCCATTTTTATTTTATTTTCTTATTTTCAAAATTTCCAAAGAGGCTCAATTCTTCACACTACCCATGAAATTTCTAATAATTTTACTGCAATAATTTAAATAAAAAAGTTTCATACATACTCCATAATTAATTATCTATGAATTTCCACTTCAAGATTGTGTTAACTCAACCCATCTAGGCTCAGTGTTGAAAGATGGGCTCTGATACCACTTTGTAACATACCCATCACCTAGGATGGGCCACACCACATAAAACTCTATGTCTTACAACTTTGATACTATAATGTAACATTCCCTATTCCAAACAAAGGACGTTATGGTGAAGAATACACATCATAATGAAATTATGCTAACTATAGTAATTCTTTTACTATTAGTTGATTTACTGTAGATTACAACAACAAATTTAAAACAGAATTAGCTACTGTATATATCCATAAAATAGATGCATCTAAAGAATTCTAATAATCAACATGAAATGCAACTTAACCACTCATTACAACAACACATAAGTCATTCTCATTTACGCAGAGTTCATGCAAAACAATAACACATGTAAATAACTCAACGACATAATAACACACTTATTTTTAAACAAGAATCATGCAATCATCTTCTTGGGATGGACGATCCACCCAACCATAGACTAAATGTTCCAAATCTCAATAGTTAATCACCCTTGAGTTGAGGCTAGTAATCCAAAAAAGAGGGTGATCTCTCAGAGTCCACTCCCAGCTCATAAAACTGATAACCTAATTGATATTCTCCTAGACCTATCCTGATTTTTCTGCCATCTCTCTTCCTCCTGACCTGCATAACCCAAGGAATGCACCATTTTTTTATCAAGGATAACCCAAGGGATGTACCATCTTCTTATCAGAGATAACCCAAGGGATGTACCATCCATTTATTAGGGTTAACCCAAGGGGTGTATCATATGTTTATCAAGGATAACCGAAGGAATTTTCCATTCATTTATCAGGGTCTCTCTCACACATGTAGCTAGGAATATCTCAGTTGGGAAGTCAAGGGAAACTACTACTAGGAAAAATATCAACAAATCAACAACAACATTTGTTGTTTTAGTGAAACTCACACAAGAGTTCACTCTTCATGCTTGGAAACCTGGCTCTTCATTTTTCCATCTCCAATTCTCTCCAGTTACGCTCTATCCTGCTCTGGAATTATCCCTCCATGGTTGCACTAGATCCAATATCTCTTTCTTTCTCCCCCCTTCCTTCCCATGCCAAAACCTTGATGTGTCAAACTATTTCCCCCCAACCCATACATATTTCCTCTCTTTGGATTGCCTTTCTTGACTCACACTCTTCCCCAAGATGATTCTACTCAACCTCCATGTGCCCGATAACTCTGGGATGTGACCACTCAAACCCACCCTCTTACATGTATTCAATGATAGGCTTTCGGAACACTCAATCCGAAACGGGAAGGTTCATATACAATAAGAAAGTTTATGAAAAATGGGTTAAATTAATATACATGGGTATTTCCCCCTTTGACCCCCTCTTGGCCATTATCCTAGACACTTCCCTCTCCTGTGGATTAATTCGACTCCCATATCTTCTCCATGTCCCCTTTAGCACCTGGCATCACATTTTATTATTAAAAAATTGAAATACAATTCACATATTACATCTCTTGGTCGTAGCCACATATTATATCCACATAAGGATTAATTAAATTGGCTATTATAATGGAGATTTTATTCTCCAAGAGGGATTCGTTCGAGATCTTTGTGGATTTAGGATCAAAAGAGTTGGAGGGATCCTTTCCTCCTTCAAAATTTGTAGAGGATTTACCACAAGTTTTGGAGCGATCTCCTTAAAAGACATTGCAGTAGAAGGGGGTGGAGCCCCCTCCTCCATCAAATACCATCACTGCCTACAACAAAACCTTAAAGATTCAAAGAACAAAACCCTAACTAGGGCCAATTGTCATCAAGAAAATTCCCCACACTTATTTATTATATCAAATATTTGTAATAAATATATATTAATATTTTTATTATTAGTTAATTATATATATCTTTGAGTTTTAAATTTATTATTAAGTATATAAAAAATGTAATAGTATTTAATTAATTATGAATTATTCTAAATAAAATATAATATAAGAAAATATAAATATTTTGACACTACATCATTTATTATGTACAAGAATTTAAAACTGTCATTAGTATTTTTACTCTCATCTCTTAACTTACTTGGAAACTATCATTGTTGAGACAATATAGACTGACCTTTAGAAGATAACACCTCTAACCTTGTGTGACCTAGCATGTTCTTAGTGTGATGTGGTATATGATTTTATTATTTTAATATCTTCTTTAGGAGGCCCATTTTAGACCCAAATTTATTCTAATTTTAAATCCACTCTCAGAGAGGAACACAATTTTTTTTTTGAATGGCCTCTTGCCAAAGTCCAAAATAAGGAATGAAGTTTCAAACAAATTTCACAGCTAGTTCTAGGGACAAAAAATATGTGTCCTTTATCCCCCAACCCCCATACACTTTAGGTTTACATAGGGATTTCCATTTTATAACAATAATGACAACATATTCCCTCCCTCATCGGAAAATAAATCTTCTAGAGATATTGGTGATTTTATTGAAAATTGCGTTAGGGATGATTTCCAATGATATATAGTATATATGAATGTATTTTGACACTTTTTATCAAGATTATTCACCCTACTAAGGAAACAAATTGGTGACACCACAAGGATATCCTCTTGTCAATATTTCCCACCAACAATATACAATCTCTTCTCCTACAATCATTTATCTTAATGAGAAAACCTATATATTCGAATATTTCATCAATATTACGAATCTTAAAATCTTGGATTCTACTAATCGCCAATGTCATTGCAAGATGAATGAATTGAAAACATGTTATAGGATTGTCTATTTTTAAGATCATTCCTATTGCCAAATAGAATAGTTACGAATGAGATCAATGACTCTATATTCCTAAACATAACAAAAAATGACAATTAGTATTTCATAAAAAAATAAAGGAGGAGCCTACTAAGATTACTAACAACTAGAAGGAAAACTAGAGGGGACAAAGGGAACCCTTGTCTAAGACCCCTAGAGAGATTAAGCAAATTAGAGGCCAAGAAATTAATGGTGATAACAAATTTTACTATATAGTATTCTTGTATCTAAAATATCATGTGCAGGTGCATACCTAAATGCATTAGGATGGGTCTCACATACACCTAGTTGTTGAAATAAAATGATTTAGAGAGGTTGAGTTTTAGGCATATAAATTGGAGTCATTTAGAATTCATGGTATGAAGGACTTACTAGGCTCTTCCTATGGCCTCATGAATTTGGTGACCATATAGGAAGCCTAATTGTTCCCTATAGACGTGTTTTTTAATAAAAATTTTTTACCTTTCAACTATAACTTATAAATAATTTTGTAAAACAAATTACATAATGAGTTCAGTTTAAAGTTTCCAAAGGAATAAATATCATTAACCTTAGGGAATAATCGATGAAAGTGGAGTTTAAGTACTTAAGTATCATTTTATATAATTTATATTTGTCAACATCCATTAATAGGTAGACACTTATAATATCAAATAAATGTTTGAAGAATTCTATTGTCTAGCCATATGGACCAGGTGAATTTTCAAATTGCATCTTGTCCATGAATTGCAAAAAATCCTCCTTGGATACTTCTTTCATTAAAAATAAGTTGTCTTCCTCAAAAAGCATATTATTGAAGAACCTTGAGATTGATATAATGTCTCTTATAGGTTGTCTCTATAAATCCCTCTCTCCCCCAATACTTATTGGGCAGGTGTTATATTCTTTGCATGTATGTATGGAGGTGCGTCAAATTTGACGATTGCATCTGACGATCCCATCACATGTCGCTCCTTGTGGGCGTGTGCGCTAGGTGCTTTCCTACGGGTGTCCCAGGGGGAAGGATTTACCTCACCCTAGTTACATGGAGTGTTCATTTTTGGGCGGTATCCTGAAGCCAAAATGGTTCAGGGCAGTAGCCCAAAAAAGCATTTTTGGGCAGTTTTTGTTATTTTTGCGTTTTTGTTATTTTTAGTGATTTTGTTATTTTTAGCATTTTTCTAAATTATTATTGGATTAAAGGATTATGATTTTGGTAGCTGAGGGATACTTAAAATATTGTATATATTGTATTTTTAATGGTGAAATTAATACAATGAAGAGTTGAGAGGTGCGACACTAAAGAATAATGGTTTTCTCCCGATTAAGGGATTCTACCGTAAATGTTTGTGTACTATGTGTATGAG
The DNA here is from genome assembly GCA_009831015.1 of Picea engelmannii. Lineage (NCBI taxonomy): Eukaryota > Viridiplantae > Streptophyta > Pinopsida > Pinales > Pinaceae > Picea > Picea engelmannii. The sequence continues at coordinate 207,794 of ML794804.1, read as the reverse complement.
CCATTGATTACTTCATGTTTTTCTTTAGAATCTTTATAAATTTCTTTACTTCATGGTTTTAAAAATTACATGTGGTACCAGAGCACGGTGTTGGCTTTAGGGGGATGCCTTTGTTGCTAAGGGTTTAGCTCGCTCTTGATAGATCAAGTTTATCTGGGGTCTGTGATAAACCTTGGTTCAGTGGGAAATTTGCAGTGGTGATTCATGTGTTGAAAGATAATGGTGAGCAGTTCTAGAATCAAGATTTGGAAGTTCAATGGTAAAAAAATTGAGCTATGGAAGCTCAAGATAGAAGAACTTCTTGTAGACAAAGAACAATGGATGACTATGGATCCTAGTACAAAACCTATTGTTACAAAACATAATAGTTCACAAAATACTGGTACACAATCCACTGGTACACAAACTACTAGTACTTAATCTATTGGTTTGTTACAAGAAGATTGAGAGAATATGGATAGAAGAGAAAGGAGTATGATTCAACTCTTCCTAGTTGATTTGGCGTTATTGAATGCGTTGAAAGAATATACAACCAAAGAACTATGGGAAAAGTTGGGGAATTTGTATCAATCAAAGTCCCTTGTAAACAAGTTGTTTCTTCAAAAGAAGTTGTATCATCTTAGGATGGAATATGGAGATTTTGTGAAAAATCATATAAATTCCTTCAATACTCTAGTAAGTTATCTTGGATCTGTTAATATTATGCTTGGAGAAGAAGATACATGTATTACTTTGTTATGTTCTTTTCCATACTCCTAGGGTAATCTAGTTGTAGCAATTGGTAGCAGTACTCAATCTATATTGAATTATAAGGATGTGGTTTCATCCTTTCACAAATGATTTATTTGTAAGAGGTCATCCCAAAGATTAGTATACAAAAAAGTCTTTGGGGGGGTATCTAAATCTAAACATAGGTCTAAATCCCAAGGAAAATCTCTGAGGAAATATTGGAAAAGTGGTAAAACAGGGCATTATAAGAAATATTGCAGGTCTAAGCCTCTTTCATAGAGGATAAAAACTTCACATAAGAAGGAGGTGATGTTTACCTAACATCTATATGTAAACATAAAGATCATGATGTATGGTTGATTGACATAGGTGCATCATTTCATATGACTCCTCACAACGAGTGGTTAAGTGAATATGAAAATTATCGTGGTGGTGGTGTCTTCCTAGGAGATGAATTGACAACCAAAATCATGGGACGTGGTTACTAAAACATGGAAGGATTAGAAATATACCTAGAATTCTTCTCATTCCATATCTAGCCAGGACCCTAATATATGTAAGTAATTTGGAAGATGTAGGTGTGGATACTTTATTAGGAAAGGGCACTTCCAAGATGGTGAGAGGAGAAATGTTTTCGATGAGGGGATTTTGATGTAGAACTATGTACAAGTTGTTGGGATGAACTTATACCAGTGGGTGTAATGGTTATGTTCTCCCTGAGCAGATAAATAAAGAATACAAGATTCATACTATCCATGGAAAGAATACCATGCTATGGCATCAATGACTAGGTCACATTGGAGAAAAGGACCTTCAAACACTATACAGTAAAGGTATGGTTGAAGGTATGTCTAATTTCACCTTAGATTTTTATTTTTATGAGCATTTCATATATGGTAAATATAATCGAGTTAGATTCCCATCTGGTGCTACAAGAGAAAAAGGAATCTTAGAGTTTATACATAGTGATGTGTTTGGACCTATGCCTATTCCATCACTAGGTAAATTTTTGTATTATGTTTAATTCATAGATGATTTCTCAAGGAAGAAATGGATTTATTTTCTTAGGAATAAATCCAAGGTATTTGATAAATTTAAAGAATTTAAGTCTCTAGTAGAAAATAAGAGAGAGAAGAAAATAAAGGTGTTGAGGACAGATAATGGTGGAGAATTCTATGGGAATGAATTCAAAGAGTTTTGTAAGAAGTGTGGTATAGAAAGGTATAATACTAATCCATACACACCTCAACAGAATGGGGTTGAAGAAAGGATGTACATGACATTGATGTAAAAATCAAGGAGGATGCTTAGTGGTGTCGAGTTAGGATAGGAATCATGGGTAGAGGAAGTGGGTATTGCATGTTACCTGGTAAATAGATCGCCTGCATCAACATTGGTGGAAAAACTCTGCATGAGGTAATGACTCATAAGAAATCCTCTGTTGAACATATTAGAGTGTTTATCTGTGATGCTTATGTACATGTTCCAAAGGAAAATAGGACCAAGTTGGATAAAAAAGATGAAAAGTGTATATTTATTTGTTATAAATATTGTATGAAAGGTTATAAGATTTGGAACCCAGAAACTAAGAAGATTCTTTATAGTTGGGATGTTGTTTTTAGAGAGGTTAAATATGTTCCTGAACACAAATTCCTACCAAGTAAAGAAGAACCTGAAAAAATAGAGTTTGAGTTGGATGATGCAAAATATGAACCAATGGAAGAAGATGAATCAGAAGAAGAAGAACCTCATACACCAATATTTAGGAGACCAGTGAGGGAAAGAAGGAAACTAGAAAGGTATAGTCCACCTAATTTTCATTCTAGTTTTGCTTTATCTATTACTGAATATGATCCCATAATTGTTAGGGAAGTAGTGAATGCAGAGGATAATAAACTCTGGAAGAAGGCCATGGTTGAAGAGATGGATGCCTTAGATAATGATGATGCATGGAATCTAATTTAGTTGACAACTAGAAGAAAGGTCATTGGAAGCAAATGGGTGTTTAAGAAGAAGTTGAATGTAGAATGAAAAGTGGAGAAAATCAAAGCTCGGTTAGTAGAAAAAGGTTATTCCCAGGTAGAGGGAATTGACTTTGGTGAAATATTTTCTCTTGTTTCCAAGCTGACTTACATTAGATTTTTTTATTTTTTTTTTTCTTTTGATTTTGAAATAGAACATATGGAAACATTCCTACATGGGGATCCAGAAGAAGAAATCTACATCAAGAAACCAAAAGCCTTTGTAGTGAAGGAATAGAAAGAGATAGTCTGTAAGCTAGTGGATTCATTGTATGGTCTGAAGAAATCACCTAGGATGTGGTACCAAAATTTTGACACATACATCCTTGGAATAGGATTTGTAAGAAGCAAGGATGATCATTGGGTATATTCCAAGAATATTGGTAATCACTTCATTTATGTAGTGTTATATGTTGATGAAAATTTTCTGGTAGGAAATAACATGGATGTTATTAAGGAGGTGAAATCACATCTATCCTATACATTTTACATGAAGGATATTGGTATTTATAACTTCATCCTGGGAATGAAGATTAAAAGAAATGGTGTAAATGGGAAAATCCGGTTGAATCAAAAAAAATATGTTGAGATGATATTATAGAGGTTTAATATGAAGGAAATTAAAATGATTAATATTCCTATTCATGTCCCCTAGATGGGGTGATAGTGCAGAACAAGTTTCATATGGAAAGGAATGGAGACGACCAATGAGGCATCATCCACATGACATGCACGTGTCCCTCCCAGCCTCCCACTCCATGATTTTAAATAAGCTTCATTGCTACTAGAGCACCATTACTACTAGTGCGCTCTGCTCTGGCCTCCCATCCATTCGATGGATCCACCATTACTCTACTCGTGTGTGTCCTCTCCTCACAGTGGTCTTTACACCATGAGTATCACCAACCTTGTCTTCATCTCTATTCATTCCTAGCCGAGTATTCTAGTATTCTATATCCTCCTCTGGTTCTTCTTGGCCTTCTTCACCTTCTCCCTGTGCCTGCTTGCCTTTGCTCTGCTATAGCCATGTCGAGACTATGAGGGAAGTCTAAACACGTCTCGGCTTGAAAAAACAATCGACCGTGTTTGGCAATCTGACCCCCCCTACCCCTGCACCCTCACACAATTCATCACCCTCCTCGCCAGCCTCTTCAAAGAAGTACGCCCATAGTCTCAACAGTCTTCCACCCCTCTCCTCACCCCATGCATGTCGAATTGAATGGTTCGACCTCTTGGGAAACTCACTAGGATTTAACCCACAACTAATACCAGACTTGGGTTCCTCATCGCAACCAGCCCCAGCCACTCCTCCCAATTTTCCTAAGATTTCTTCATCTGAGCCTTCTCCAGTGCATTCGCCATCGACCCATTCTCCAGGTGAAGGTTTCTTTGAATACCATGGACAATATCAGGAGCATGCCCACTCTTGCCCAGGCTGTGCAACCGATGCATAGGTACAAGATGACTTTGCAATTATGCAAGGTCTGGTGTTTGAAGTGCATAAAGAAGTGGAGGACATGTGCTTTTGTTTGGAAGTCTTGGACGGGAAGGGAACATAAATCCTACAAATGCTTTCAGATTTGCATGGATCGTGCCACCCCTTCGACGCGACACCAAATGAATCAGGGGATGAACAACCGATACTGGTCTCAACTCTGCACAGGTCTCTGGTGGAGGATGCAACACCATACTCGGCTCCAGCGCTCAAGGCCACCTCCTTAGATGCGGTACCACATTACAAGTCCACAACTTGAGCAGCATAGGTGTTACTCTGCATGACCTACTGGATGTTAAACGTTGTCTTATGACTGGATTTTTGACATGATAATTATAGATATGGTTGGCTGGTTGAATTGGTTTTCCCATGGGGCAATTCAGTAATTACAGTCTGGGATAAAATGTTGATGCTGTAATTTTTTATTTTGAAAGGTTTTTTATAGAAACTTACTTACAAAAAGAAAATATTCCTATTCCTACAGGTGTAAATTTATCTACATATCAATGTCCCAAGACACATGAAGAGGAAGAGGACATGTCCCATGTTCCATATGCTAGTTCGGTTGACATATTGATGTATGCAATGGTATGTACTACACTAGACACTCCACATGCAGTGGGCGTTTTGAGCATATGTATGTCAAAACCATGGAAGGAGAATTGGAAAATAGTAAAGAGGGTTTTTAGGTATTTCTGTGACACTTATATCTATCGATTGTGCTACCAAGGAAGACCAGGATTGGATAGAGTGTTAGACATACATGGGTTTTGTTGATGCAGACTAGGTTGGAGATATGGATCATAGAATATTTGTAGGTGGGTATGTGCTTAACCTATTTGGAGGAGAAATCAATTAGACGAGAAAAAGACAAGATATAGTGACACTCTCAACTACAAAAGATGAATACATTGTAGACACTCATGCATGGAAGGAAGAAATATGGTTACATAGATTGTGTTTAAGTATTGGGTTGTTACAACAAGCAATAAGGTTAGATTGTGACACTTAGAGTGCAATATTCCTAAAAAATAACCCAACTTATCACTCAAATAAAAATCATATTGATGTTCATTATCACTTTGTGAGATACATGGTTGAAGACAAGAAGGTGTTTCTGGAGAAGGTTGAAACTTTGAAGAATGTTGCAGATTCATTGACAATGTCTGTGAGCACTGAGAAGTTCTCTTGGTGTAGAGAAACAATAAGAATTGTTTCCCTAGATTGTTGACAATGTAATCTTGTGACTACCTATGTGAAAAGAAAACAACAAGTGGGAGAATGTTGGCTCAATGTTATATTATTTGCATGTTTGTGTGGGGGTGCATCAGATTTGACGACTGCATCTAACGATCCCATCAGTTGTCACTATTTGTGGGAATGTGATTCATGAATTTTCCTAGGGGGGAGGAGGGGGGATATCCCCCTGTTTTTACTTGGAGTGTTCAGGGAAGTGCCCCTCGAAAAAAAATTGGGAATTTTTTTTCTATTTTAGCATTTCTGCTATTTTTAGCGATTTTTCTATTTTTAACGGTTTTCTAAATTAATATTGGATTAAAGGGTTAGGATTTTGGTTGCTATGGGATACCTAAAATATTATATATATTTTATTTTTAATGGTGAAAATAATAAAATTAAGAGTATGAGAGGTGCGACACCAAGGAAGATTGGTTTTCTCATTGTTAAGGGATTCCAATGTAAATATTTGTGTACTATGTGTACGAGCCATTGATTAATTTTTGTTTTTATTTAGAATCTATATGAACTTCTTTAATTCATAGGTTTAAAAATTAAAATCCCCCCTCTCTCACTTTCTCCCCCCCTCTGTATCTCCCTCCCTCCTTCTCTCTCTCTATCTCTCTCTACCTTCCCACCTCTCTCCCCCTCTTGTTTTCTCAATCTCTCCCTCCATATCTCTCTCCCTATTTATTGATAAATCTATATCCCCCTCTCTCTATCCCTTTTTNCCCTCTCTCCCCCTCACTTTATCTTCCCCTACCTCTCTCTCTCTCTCTCCCTTCCAACCTATTTGTCTCTCTATCACTCACTCACTCTCTCTCTCCTTCCCTCTCACTACACCGCTATATAAATCCCTCCATCTCCAACCTCTCTCTATCACACACACTTGCTCACTTGCTTTGTATCTCCTTCTCTCTCCCACCCTTGTGCTCATCTCTACCTCTCTCCCTCTTTCCTTATGTCTCTACCCCAATGGAAAAGGGGTTCCTTCATTGGTCGTTCTAGGAATTGACGCCATTAAATAAATATCCAACCTAGAGTCCACTAGGGAAAACAAACAACACATGCTAAAAATATAGTAAGCAAACAAGAAAACAAAACCTTCTTACAATGATCACACTAGTTGGTGATGAAATCCAACGTCGCAGGAACAATGTACGAAGGGGATGAGATAGAGGGGGTGGAAAAGTTACATTGATGACCTGATTAACAGACTTACAACCTGGTGCAATCTCCCACACATAATCGTGGGTATACCCTCCAAGGATCTTGAGTGAGTTTGGCCAACATTGATTCCAGGTACCATGAAGACTTGCCCCTCCACAGTCACCTTGTGTGAAGACCTTAAAGAGATAGGATACTAAGGTTACCAATTACAACAATGATGCCTGGGGAAACAATCGATAGTCTGATCCATGCACAAAGGTAGTGTATCTAATCCTGAAATCAACTCAAGAAGGTGCCCAGAGGATTTTCTTCTCAAGTGACCACCAATAATATGCACAATTTCTACACTAAGACCAACATAGTAGGGTGAGTAACTATGCCACCCCTAATGTGACCTCGTGATTGACCCTTGTGTTAGAAGGGATTCCCAGGATAAAATGTAGCAAGTGGATTTAAACTCTCCCTTTCACAAGATTCTATGTTTGTTTGCAGCTTTGGAAAGTTATCTTTCACACCTATTCCAAAGCCCTACACCTAAGCTAATGTAGGTTTACTACCAAAAAATATAAAAATGTCTAATCAATTTTTATAAGTGCTTTATTTTAAGGTTGTTGTTTACTCAACAGGAAAATTGCATGGATTAAATGATTTTTTTATTGACTCTAAACAATGCAAAGAAACGAGAATGAAAATATTTCACTTCGATGAATGCTATATTACAAGAAGGAGAAAACATTTATCATTCCCAGATGCACTATGTCCCAAAATTTTATTAGACTCATCAATATCAAGAACTTTAAGAAATGAAATAAAGAGATTGTATGCCAATACACGATTATTTCCCCCCCCCCCATCCATGAGGGGGAAATTGTTTTACGAATTCAAGATCAAAAATGCCAAAAACCATGCAATTTTTCTGCTTCAAATGCAAGGATGCCCCCAATCTAATGCAAAGCAAGAAATTAATTTTTTTGTTTCAAAGATAGATAAAAGCAATATAAAATCTCTATAAAACAAATCAACCTCCAAAAAATTTATCTTTTAACACGAACTATTCAATAAAATAAAAATAAGTTCTTTCACCAAACAATTCTAAAGAAAAAATAATGCGTGGTAACTGAAAGACACTCAAAGAAAGAGATCAAATATTTCAAAAGAACAAAAGATAAAACAAAAAAAAGGAGGCTAAAAGAAGATTCAAATATTGTCAAGAAGACTATAATCAGACCTAACAAATCACCCCAAACACTTATCATAGATCTGGGCAGGGAAAACCATCAAAAAGTAAAAAATTTCACAAAATTGTTGCGGGCTACCAGCCAATACAGTGCGATGACCCTAGATCTTCGCGGGCCAGAGAATAGTACAATGTGATCTTGTCAAATTGCGTTTAAAGGTAGGGTGCATAGATCCTATATCGTCGCACTATCCCTCAAAGCAGGGTGTGACGATCAAAGGAAAAATGGAAAAAATAAAAAGAAAGAATGTTTTCCAGTGAATTTAAGCAGTCAAAGAGTTCATCTGGATCTCCTAGTGACTCGGAAAATAGAACCTAGGAAATAAAAGAAAGAAAGTAAGACAAAATAGGAAAATAATTCGTTCCCCAGTATGGTCAACAATTTTGTTATCGGACAAATCGATAAGTGCAGACACAAACAAATATGCCTAGTTTCGCCCTGAAACTAGAACAAAACAAGACATACTATAAAACTTTCCCTAAGTTTTAATTATTAAGCATACTAAATAACAAGAGATGAATGAAATACCTTTTAAATGTCATTTGTCCTTGCTAGTATCATCCTCGCTCCATTCCAAGGCTTATGGGATGATGAACCTGTAAAAATACACAAGCCAATGAAGTGAAAGAAACAACATATACTCAATAAAACCTATGTATGTGATCAAGGAGTCATACAATAAAATAAGACCAATTTTATGGAAAAGAAATATATCACTGTATTAAAGATATGAAAAGGAGAATACAACTGGTGCCTTAATGGTGTAAGGTCCCTTCCAATAGTTCCTTGCTTCCCACACACTTCTTCTTCACAGATTCTGAGATCAACAATCTATCTTGACAAAGTAAAGCTCAAAGCCACAAAAATCACTCAAGCTCACACCAAAATCTAGCCAACTCAATCCAAATTTCCCCATGAGAACTCCTCTCCTTTCATAGGCTAAAAAGGATAGGGTGAGGAGGTTAGGATGATCCCAAGAGATCAGGGATGCGAATCATATCCAAATGGATCGGAAGCCACATCACCCTCTAAGCTTCTATTCTAGAACTTTCAAGAAATTCCCCTTTTTCCTTCGTACAAAAATCGTCGCACCCTTAACACTGAGAAAAATGCGATGACATCGCAGGCCACTGTGGTGAAACCTACAACAATCCTAGATTGTTTCACCCTTCATGCTAACAAAGGTGTGAAGATCCCTTTTTCTAAGGTTTTTGACAAAGGAAAAGTATAATTCCATCTCTATGGGAAAATGTATCTTCATTCTTCTTTAGGGATTCAGGCCATTGATCCTTCTAAAGACAAAGGATAGGTGTACATCATTAACGATCATAGGGGTGATGAAAATAATGTGTAACAACTATGTGAAATTTCATATTCATGAGGGTCCCCTTGCTCCAGCAAAGTTGTGAACATGATCTCAAGCCTAAAACCTTGGGCTTAATTTGGAAGCAGGTAACTCCAGTGCTCCGTAACTTCGATGCTCTGGAGGATTTACCAACACAACAATCTACACCCAAAACCTCTGAACTAGAGAAGGGTTGAAATCCACAGATCTAAAGGTTGTTGTTTTCCATCGGATCAACAGTCCATGTTCAATCCAGATTCCAGGGATTCAAGACTCTTCTCCACTCCAACCTCAACCAACAAAATTCTCCTGAATAGACGGATGTCGAATTCCTTGGAGATATACAGTTCATGTTTACCCATCAATGAACGGTTGGGATTGACTCTGAGATTTGAGACTTTGGGGAATTCTCCACTCCGTGCAATAATGACCAAATTCTCCCAGAGTGTTGAATCGTCGAACCACTCTAGGATCCAATGACTTTCACTCACCCCCTTGATCTATGGTGGAGATTCACCCCAAGTCTTCGGAGCTTTGGGAATCCGGGCCTTACTTGTAACAAGTGACTCAAAACTACCATAGAAATGAAGTTTGAAGGACTTGGGGTTTTAAAAACTGCGCTCCTTTTCCTTGATCCAACGATTGTGAGGGATTCTAATTTCTCCCAATCAGATCTCATCCACTCATCCTAAAAACAAATGGATTCCTCCTCTTGAGGATTTACTCTTTCTATCCCTCCTGATCTTTGTCACTTGAATGTATTGAAATTTGGTGGAGACTTTGTGTTTCTCTCATGATCTTGGGAATTGAAAAAGTCACCTGTGCAATTCTTACGCTATCTCTCCTGAGCTTGATCAACACTTAACAAAGTGTCAATTATGTGCACTTTGTCTCCCCTCTGAGCTTATACACTACTCTACATGTAGGTGCAGTCCTTGGGATGACTCTATGTAAACTTACACTATCTCTCCTGAGATTGTGAACCTGTAGATGGCTCAACCTATGCACTCCTTATGTTGGTACCATGCACTCCTTTCACCAAGATTTCAGAAGAGAAACAATTGAAACTTATAGTAACATTAATGGTTTATTCAACCAACCATTTGGATGCACACACACACACACACACACACACACACACACAAACACAAATATAAATAACATAACATTTATCCAATTACTCAAACATAAGTAGTCTCAAAAATTGAAAGCAATTCTCATCTTCTATATTCCTTCACCAAAGATTTACAAAGATTTCAACAACCTTCAACAGTTTTTAACATGTTTTTCCAGTAGCCTCTTCTAGGCATAGATTACATTGATTTATACATGAAGGGGCTTCTCAAGCCTTCCCTCTGGACTATTCTAGTGCTTTCATATCATAATTAAAAGCTTCCTACCACTAGGCTTATTACAATAAATGAACAATTACAATCCAGATATGTGTCGACGCTCAAAATCTATACAATCCTACATGTATTAAATATGATTACAATATCCTAGAGCACATAAAATGGATCTATATTTAATATCTCATGGGATATTTAATTACAAAGTTTTCAAAATTAAAGTGACGCACCCTCCTTGGAATCCAAACTAGTTAAAGTGTGTTGTGCTGGATGTTGAGTTGTCTTCCTATGCGCCTTATTTAATGATGATGGTGATGCTCCTGCATCATACTCCTCTGGTCAAAATATTCATGGGCTCCTGTCCATGAGTTCCTCTAGTCTCTTTTCATGCTTCTGGATGTCAGTTTTAGTTATCCAACTGGAATCTCTTGCTGGATGATTCTTCCATTTAACCAGATATTCATAGTAAAGCTTTCTCCCGATTATTTTAGAAATTATTTGATCCAAGACCTTTTCTATTTGCGGATTCTCTACTATGGGAATTTATCGCTTCCACTGAATCTCCTCTTGATCATCCGTCCCTTATATGTCATCCATATTGTAAGGGTATAAGTCCCCTACATTAAATATTGGTGAAACTCCAATGTCCTCTGACAGTGCAATCTCATAAGCATTTGTAGAATTTTTTTTGAGGATTATACAAGGCCCTATATTCTTCATCTCCAACTTATTATATTTCCCTCTTGGAAATATTTCCTTACTTAGGTGTGCCAAGACTTGGTCTCCAATTTCAAAATTCACCTCTTTTCTTTTCTGGTCTATTGTATTCTTGTATCTCTGGCTGCTATCCTGTAGCTGTCCTCTTATTTGATCATGCAACTTCTACATTTTTGTAGCAAAATCCTCTACTCATTCACTTCAAAATTCAACTTGTCCTGAATATCTTAATTCTGAAATTCCCCTGGGGTGCATTATGTGCACTATCTGGAATGGACTCTTATGATTACTCCTGTTTGGTGAGTCATTATATGAAAAATCCACTTGAGGCAGAATTTGTTGCCACTGACTGTTATGTTCAGTTACCAAAATCCTTAGAAGATTCCCTAAGATTCTATTCACTACCTCAGTCTTTCCATCTATATGAGGGTGATATGCTGAACTAAATGACAAATCTTTCCCCATCTTCTTCCACAATTTCCTCCAAAAGTGTCCCACAAATTTGGTGTCTTTGTCTGAGACTATACTTCTAGGTAACCCGTGCAATCTAACAATCTATTTGAAAAAAAAATTCACTATGTGGGTAGCATCATTGGTTTTGTGACATGGTATAAAATGTTCTATCTTTGAAAATCTTTCAACCACCAAAAAGATCGAATCATTTCCCCTCTGATTTCTTGGCAATCCCATGACAAAATCCATACTTACAACATCCCACGACCTGTCTGGAATAGTAAATGGTTGATACAATCATGTGTTTTCCTGCTTTCCTTTAGCATATTGGCAAGTTATGCATCTGTCCATGAACTTCTTCACATTAGTCCTCATTCCTAACCAATAATATGGAGAACTTAACTGCACATATGTTTTATCATGTCCAAAATGTCCAACCAATCCTCCACTATGTTTTTCCTTCAAAACATTGTCCCTCATTGTGAATTTTGGGATACATAATCAGATTCCTTTGAATAATGGTCCTTCTTGGATCATTTACTCCATCCATTTATTTATATCCCTTAATAAAGTATTTTCACATGCTTCATAAACTTCCTTGAAATCCAGGTCTTCTTGGTACATCTCCTTGAGGTGTTCAAATCCCAAAGTATCCACTTGAAATTCCTACAATATTAAACATCTCCTGCTCAAAGCATCTGCAACTTTGTTAACACTCCCTCTAATATTCTTAATGACAAAAGTAAAATTCTGCATGAATTCTACCCATTTGGCACATCTCTGGTTCAATTTCTTTTGTCTGGTTATGAACTTCAAATCATGATTGTTAGTATACAAAATAAACTCCTTTGGTATAAGATAATGTCTCCACTTTTTCAATGCTTGAATTATAGCATAAAATTCCTTGTCATATGTTGAATACTTCTTCTTAGAATCATTCAAGTTCTCACTAAAATAAGCAACATGCTTATCCTATTGAATTAAAACTGCACTGATGGCCACTCCACTTGCATCACATTTGATCTGGAAAGTCTTCCTAAAGTTTGGAAGAATTAAGATAGTTTGTTCTATTGTATTTTCCTTTAACACTCTAAATCCTTTCTCGACTTCTTCTGTCCAGTCAAAAGATCCATGTTCCTTCTTAATAGTATCCAATATGGGTGCACAAATACTACTGAAATTCCTAATGAATTTTCTGTAAAAGAACGCTAACCCATGAAAACTTCTTACTTCAAACACACTTCTTGGAGAAGGCCACTCTCTTATAACCATCACCTTTTATGGATCCATATTCAATTCATTTGAAGAGATTACAAATCCCAAGTATACAAGTTCTGTCTTCATAAAAGAACATTTCTTCAAATTCACCAACAAATTTTTCTGCTGCAACCTCCTCAACACCATCTTCAAGTGTCTTAAATGCTCCTCTTCAGTATTACTGAAAAATAGAATATCATATAAATAAACGATTACAAATTTCCAAATAAAATCTTTGAGCACTTTGTTCATCAACCTCGTGAATGTACTTGGAGCATTCGTTAAACCAAATGGCATAACAAGCCACTCATACATTCCTTCATTTGTTTCGAATTTTGTATTCCATTCAACTCCATCTCTCATTCTTATCTGATGATAACCGCTCTTCAAGTCCATCTTTGAAAAATAACTATCTCCACTTAAACAATCCATCAAATTATCCATTCTGGGTAAAGGAAATTTGTACCTGATGGTTATCTTTTTGATGGATCTATAATCTGTGCACATTCTCCAACCTCCATCCTTCTTTGGACTCAACACAGTTGGTACTGCACACAGACTCAAGATTTCTTTGATCATTCCTTTTTCCAACAACTCTTGGACTTGCTCCTTGATATCTTCATTCTCCTAAGGGGTTAATCTGTATGATTCTTTGTTCAACAAAATTGCTCCTAGAATAAGGTCAATATGGTGATTAATACTCCTGATGGGCAGTAAAGTATGAGGTAACGCATTCACCATAATGTAAACAAAATCATCCAATAACTCATGAATTTCCATATGCAAATAATTCATAGAAGTGTTTGTAAGGATGACTCATGACTTACCTATTAGAACAAACTGCATTTCCTAATCTTTATTGACTTCTTTCAAGAGCTCCTTCCCACTCACGAGAAGTATACTAGGACTAGCCTCCTCTTTGACTCCCTTATATTTTAATGGAAACAACATATGTTTACACCCATTTTTCTCAAGGGTATATGTATTCTCCCTCCCATCATGTATGATATTCCTGTCATATTTCCAAGGTCTCCCCAACAGAACATGACAAACATCCATAGGTATGACATCACATAAAACATCATCCTTATAACTACTGATTTTAAACTCAACTTTACACTGTATAATTACCATGAATTGATGTCCTTTATGCAACCAAAACACCCTATACAGAATCATATGCGATGTCATCTCCAACTTTATCTTTTCCACCATATCCATTGATACTAAGTTGTCAATTCTCCCACTGTCTATGATCACCTTGCATACTCTGTCTCTGGTCTTGCAAGCAGTTCTAAATAAACAGTTTCTCTGGACTGGTTCTCATACCTCTTTTTCTGGATTCACGAGAGATTTCCTCATCATGAGTGATATTTCTTCTTCAAATTCTTCTCCTTTCATCCCCGTCTCCACTTCCTTTTCTACGCCTCGAAAATGTGAGATTCTCTATGTTACACATCAAAATTGCTCAGATGGATAAGGGTCGCATTGTCCCTATCAGTCGTCGTAAGTGTCGCATCTTCCCTACAACTTTTGCAAGTGTCGCAAGTTGATTATTAGTGTCGCAAACAATGTTCAGACATGATTCCATGATAACGACGCTAAGAAGGCACTTATGGCACCTCATATGACTGATTTGAAGATCAAGAACTGATCCACTGGAATCAAATAACTCTTGACACCTGAAAGAGGCCCTGAAACACTGATTTGGAGGGGGAACGCTCCCCTACTATAGCTGTAGAAGCGCTGGCGCTCCTCTACTATGATTCAAGGAGCATTATAACACCCTTTAGGCCCTTATGGAGGAGCGCTGCTCACCTTAAGAGCACTGACTCTTTTCCAAGTCACACCAGGAGCGTTACAACGCTCTGATACCCCTTTTGGGGGAGCGCTCCCTATTCTGGGTCAATTGTTAGCCCATTGAGTCGAATGAGGAGAAGATCATTCGAGATTAGAAGACAGTTGTGCTCGAATTCTCGATTTCATCAAAAGATCCCCGATCTAAGGATAAGGTTCCCAACTGGTTCTAAACATAACTCAAGAGTTTAGGCCCTTCCTAACCTATATAAACAGGCTCTATGATGGTGGAAAGGGGGAAGAACTGAACATAGGAAACTTATGATCTTGGAGGAAACTGACAGTCAGCCAAAGGAGAGTGATCAGTGAAGCTGCTGTTATCCAGGTTGTGGATATTTTAGGCAAGGGTTAGACGAAGAGGACTTGACGAAGCTGTCGCATTTACATCTACAATTGTAAGTATTGCTGTCGTTATTCTCATTAATATGACACGCTTGGCCTGTTTCTTTCTAGTTTGTGTCTGATATTGCATGAACTTATCATTTAGTGATAGATCTGTTTTCGAGCTAATGTCAATAGAGTAGGAAGTGGTCGTATCTTGTTTTGTCCACAGACCTCAGCGAGGAGCAAAGGATTGGAGCACAACTCGTAGCGTGCAGGGACAAACGTTGGTTAAAAGGTACTTATGTCATCCTCCCTTCTCATGCATTAGTTTAGATGGATTTGAAAGGAAGTCAGTGTCCATGTTAAGCATTTTTCTTTCTAGGGTTAAGGTCAAGCCTTAGAGGTGATCTACCTGTCCGCAGGGAGATTTTCCTACAACACTCTAACTCCCGCATTCTTATTTTCAGGACATTCCCAAGACATGTGCCCTATTTTCCCACAAGCATAACACTTAACTTCTCCTCCTTTGCCACTTCCTTTACCTCTTGGAAAAGGATTCCATCATCTAGAGTATCCTCCTATATAACTTCCTCTTCTATTTGTCTCACTATTAAATATTCCAGTTTCTCCAATGGATTTCTGGAACTTCTCTATGGTCGTTCATCTTCCTCTATTAGGACTCTTCCCCCTGTTCCTCTAACTATGCTTCCTTGCCAATTTTTCTTCTACCTTCAGGTCTACCTGATAAGCATCTTATAAAATATTCATTGTTATCATACTAATATAATCATGGATTTCATACCTCAATCTATTAATATACCTATAAACTTTCTCTCTGTGTCCTGCTCTTATATTCAACTTATGAAATTCTTCAGTATACTCCTTCACCAACAAACCTTTTTGTCTCAAATTATGCAACCTTCTAAATAGATTCAATTGATAATCCTTGGGCATAAATTTATCCTTTAGCTTAGCTACAATTATATCCCAACTCTTAATATCGGACTTCCCTTTTCTCCTTCTGTCAGCTTGCAACTCGTCCCACCATAAAGATGCATGTTCCTTCAACCTGATCACCAAATGCTTTACTTTCTTCTCATCATCAATCTCCTCATAGTCAAATTACTTTTCTAAATCACTTATCCAGTCAAACAATTCCTCTAAATTCAAATTACCTTCATACATCGGGACTTCCATCTTTTCTCTGGTTCCTAGATCGACTACAACTCTCAACAATCGCTCCTTTGCTTCTTGTTCTCCTACAACTTCTTCCTATTATATATCTTCACTTTCAACTTCACTGACATCACCAACCTTTGGTGCTCTCCTTTGTGCTATTTCTATGGCATCCAACCTTGCAGAAAGTTGTCTCATTTCCTCCTCCATAGCTGCATTGACTACAGGTCTCTCCCCGCATCTCCTTGGCGACACGACTCTAAATATTTATTCTCACATAACTTATTCCTACTATGATACCACTTGATGAAAACCCCTCCTATGGTTTTGCGTGACCTCCCGGTCTAGGTTTGAATTATGAAGGAGATGAATTGGCTCTCGGGTCCTCTCAGAACCCTTATAACTCTTACCACAAGAATTTTCTTGACTCACTATGTGAAAGTTCGTATTCACGAGGGTCCTCTTGATTAAATGGAGTCGTGTACATGACCTCAGGCCTAAAAACTCAAGCTTAATTTGGAAGTGGGTAAATACAATGCTCCATAACTTCGGTGCTCTAAAGGATTTACCAACACAACACTCTGCACCCAAAACCTCAGAACTAGCGAAGGGATGAAATCCATAGATCTGATGGTTGGCGTTTTCCCTCGGATCAATGGTCTATGTTGACTCTAGACTCTGGGGATTCATGAATCTTCTTCACTCTAACATAAAACAATGAAATTCCCCCAAATATCTGGATGCCAAATTACTTAGAGATCTACAATCCATGTTTACTCGTCAACAAATGGTCAAGATTAGCTCCAAGCTTCGAGGAATTCTCCACTCTGTGCAATAATGACCAATTTATCTTGGAGTGCCAAATCATTGAACCAACGAGGATCCAATGAATCACACTCACCCCCTTGATCTATGATGGAGATTCACCCTAGGTCTTCAGAGCTTCGGGGCTCTGGGACTTACTTGTAACAAGAAACTCAAAACTGCTAGAGCAGGGAAGTTCGAAGGAACAATTAAAATCTAGATATGAGTCAACAATCAAAATTTGTACAATCCTACAGGAATCAAATACAATTACAATCTCCTAGAGCACATACAATGGCTCTAGATTTAAGATATCATGCGATATTTAATTACAAAGTTGTCAAAATAAAAGTGATGCACCCTCCTTGGAATCCAAACTAGTTAAAGTGCACTGCACTGGATGCTGAGTCATCTTCCACTGCACCTTATTTAATGAGGACGGTGATGCTCCTGCATCAATAAATAAAATAACATCAAGAACATCACATCAAATACACAATACACCATATTTTACGTGGAAACCCAAATGGGAGAAGACCACAAAATTATATATTTTCAAGAATACATTCATTGGAACCACCAACTTCCCAATTCTCCAGCTACAACTGGAAGGAGGCTACAACCCCCTATTTACAGGCTCCAACCTGAATGAATATACAACTCCTTGAATTTTCTGGATCCAACTAGAAGGTGGCTAAAACCCTCTTATTCTCAGGTTCCAACCTGAAGGAATCTCCAACTCTTTGTGTTCTCTGACACCAACAAGAAGGAGGCTACAACCCCCTTTCCTGTCACCTTGAAATATAAGTGTAGACCAAACTGTCACTACCACAATCACTTCCACTGTCACTATCACTACCACTTTCACATCAACCTGTAACCTATTAACCTGTCATTGTATCCAACCTGTCACTGTCATGATACAAAACCAGATCCTTGATCACCAAGAACAACTCTCAACCAAATGCTCAAACATCACCAAAACATGCCTCTACCAATCATGTTGCAAGATCACAAACATATCATCACAATATATGTATCTCAATCATGTACCGAACCTGTACCATGCAATGTGCCAAACTTGTACCATACCATGTATCAACCATGTACATCAACCATATACCATATCATGCATCAAACCTATACCATACCATCAACCATGTAACATAAATCATGTACCATGATATGTGCCTCAACCACATAACATATCACTCATGATATGTCTCAATAATCCCATATACCATGTACCATAAGATATCAACAATGATGTTCCTCAACAAAGTACCAATGCATGTACCAAGATCACCAACAAGTACCTCTAACAATACACAATATCATCATCAATATATGTGCCTCAACCGTGTGCCAAACCATGAACCATAACATCACTAGGACGTGTCTTATCATGTACTAATATCACCAAACATGTTTCATAACCTCATCATGATATGCATCTTTAATCATGTAGCAACCTTGTTGCATCATCATACCTTGCTGCAACCTGGAACAAGCATCCCATTTACTTTACCTCATCCTCACTACCTCATATTCACTAATAGATCAAGTGTTCACTTATATGGATATTCAATGAACTTGTTTGTGAGAATGAGAGACTTTTGATGTGTAATTATACTGTTCCATGTAATTACTTTTCAACCACTTTACCCTTAATTAATTTCTTGTTGTAACCACTTTACCCTTAATTAATTTCATGTTACAACTATTTTTCCCTTTAATTGTTTTAACCTTTTTCTAAATTTTAGGGTAATAACTCTTTTACCCTTTTTCCTTATTTTAGGGTCATAACTGTTTTACCTTTTTTTTTTCCTAATTTTAAGGTCATAAATGTTTTACCCTTTTTCCTCATTTTATGGTCATAATTGTTTTACCCTTTTTCTTAATTTTAGGGTCAACCTGTACTTTCTTGTTACAACCACTTTCCCCTTAATTAACGACTTTGTAACTGTTTATATCTTCTTAACCATTCTTCAAGGATTCCAACTTCATGAGGCCATAACTCCTCAACCGTGAGGAACCATGTGGCCTACCACCTACCATTGGAAACAACATGAAAAGAAATACCCATCCATGAATATGTTACCTTCATATACATTGTCATTCATGTTCAAATTCCTCAAACAACTTCAAGTTCCACGACCACACCTTTAGGGCTTCTTGTAGACTTCGTCAATTACACTTGTCTCTCAAACTTCTTCTAGAGATGACATGAATCAACTTAATGACAATATCGATCATACAAATGAAAACCAACTATCCAATGATCTTGTCCACATCTCTGGGGCTTCCATACTTCTCCAAGGGTTGATTCAATCACATCTCTAGGTATTCTGGACTTCTCCAAGGGTTGACATCAATCTCCAAGGGTTGAAATCAATGACAAGAAACTTTCCAAACCAAATTTCTAACAATATCCCCCTTTGGCATTGATGGAAACACTCATGCTCATATGAATACTCATGCTCATGCTCTGGCTATGACCATTACTCCCCCTTTCTCCATTCAATTTCTCTTATCTCCCTCCCTTTGACATCAATGGAAAATGGTATCTTTCTTTGGGGATGCTCCCCCTGTATTCATGCTTCTGATACTTATCTCTATCTCCATGCTTTTGTTCTTTCTCTCCATATTCATGCCTTTGTTCTTTTCTCTCCAATGAAATTATGGGCATAAGATTAACTCCCCATTTCAGTATGTCTCCCCCTATCTGCATGCTACTAATCTTCCTTTCCAGATATCTTTCTCTGATCATTTCTCTTCCCTTGACTTCTCTGCAAGATGTTGTGTAGATCAATGTAGGGATTCCTGTATATGGTTCCTTTCCTCTCTTCTAGAGCCACCCTTCCATTGGTTCTTCCTCATGTAATTCAATGGCATATATAAAATGAATTCAAAGATACTTCAAGTCTTCAATATTTATCATTAATGACCATACTATTAAACAATGTCTTCCTCTGACAATGTAGCTTCTGCTGACAATTTCTCTTTCCTTGTTCTACTATGCCTTCCACTGCTTGCCTTTTTATGACCAACTGATTCCAACTGTGAATATGCCTTTATCCACTATTACAAATCTTGTCTAACTCATGTCTTCTGTACCTAGAAAGTGTCTCATGAATCCATCTCTGTCCATATATAACTAAATTTCCATGACCTTGATATACAACTGTCCACAATGATAACCCATCTGTCATAGTACTATTCTGATGACTTCTCGAAATATGCTGCAAATGATAATCACATATTCCTACATGGAATATTCGATACAATCATGAATATCTACCTGACAAGTATGTCAACAATATTCCTATGATATTTTCTTAGGAAACTTCTCCTCGATCAACCGATCTGTCATTTTGTTCTTTTCCCATCATTCTAAAGTTGTCTTTCCAAAAAATGAAAAAACTACAGACTACTCGAAATATAGTCCTTTGATCTGACTTAGCCTCTACTTAGAATCCCCATGTTTAATATTCATATTACTAGGAGTCTCCAAGCCACATGGATCGGAACAATGGAGGAATCCACCCTATTACAGAGTAATATTCTTCTTCGTCTATAGATTCGTCATCTTTCTGAACTCGAACATCTTCCTTTTCATCCTCTTCCTGAATTCTAACATTCTCCTTCCCGCCTATAGATTCATCATGACCTTGAACTACTACATATCCTGAGAGTATGATCTCTGGAACTTGTTCTTTATTTACCTGCTCTGTGGATTCCGAAAATACGATCTCTAAGACCTGTTCTTCTTTTACTTTCTTTTCTTGTCTTTCTCGTACTATAACAAATCCCGTGATTTTTGGGACATGTTCTTCATTCATTTTCTCTTATTGTCTCTCGTTTCTTGTCCAAAACTTCTTGTATCTGATATCAACATTTTCCTTCATGGAGGGATCTACCATGCTTCTACAATTCTGAGCTATGTGACCATAATTGTGACATTTCTAACATTCAAGATTGTGGGGAGCCGCATAAGCATTCCTTTATTGAACATTCCTACCATATGCTATGCAGTCTATAAATTTATGTCCAAATTTAACACAAGTAAAAAAATAACCATAAAATAAACTTTGATACCTGGGAGTGAGTGATGTTCTTTGTGATGTAGTCCTTCTCAATTATTGTCTTGGCTGATCAGGATCTTCTCTTCTGTTGTTTTCTTCACCATGTTTGACGCTTCTTTGTTTCCTGAATGTAGATGATTTTCCTGGAAATGTATCTCTTTTGTATTCATTCCTCTTTATACATTACTGACCATAATCCCTTCCTTTGATTACTTCTGCATAATTCTTAGCCTTTTCTTCATTCTTTCTTTCTAACAACTTGGAACACTTCTCTTCAAATCTCTTGCTGGGATTGGTATCTGCATTGCATGGGGTTTCACCAATGTATCCAAAACCTTCTCTATCTAGTACTCGAGAGTTATTCAATTTCTTGTTAATCTTGTCAACTTTAATCCTCAATGAGATGACTTCTTCTTCAAGATTCTCACATTCTTATTCTTTCTTCATCATCTGCATCTTCATTACTTCTTCCTTTCACTTTGCTTCTTCGAGTTGGATCTTCAAGGAGACAATTTCTTCTTCAAGTCTTCCTTTTTGTTGACTGACTTCTGCTTCAAGCTCATTTAATTCCTTAGATATTTCCTTGAGATGGATTGTTTAAATCTCTTCTCTCTTCTCTATTTCCTTTATTTGAGCTAATATTTTGACTTCCAAACAATGCTTCTCTTCCATATGGATTTTGTGTGTTTCTTCACTTCTTCTGGCTTCTTCCACTTGGAATTTTAGGCTTGTAATCATATGATGGATTTTTTCAGGGTTTTGAAAACCTTCCCTTAGCTTGATCAATTCTTCTTTGAGGGAATTGTTTTCCTCTCTTTCTTGCTTCAGTTCATCTAAAGCATTGATCAATTATTCTTTAAGATCCACTATGCCTTCATAATCTTCATCTTCTGAATATGTCTTACATGATGATCATCTTTCTTCTTGTTCAACTTTAGCATCTTTTGTATTTTGATTTGTATGCTCTGGCTCTATGATAAGATGAGATCCCTTAGAGTATATATTATATATCTTATCCCAAATCTCTTTGGATGATGAGCATTTTCCCACTTTGTCTTTTGCTAAATCACATAGTCCTTCCAGGATGAAATCCGTTTCTATTTTGTTGTTCCTTTTTAATTCCTTCTTGGATGTAGTCTTTGGAGGTTTCTTTGTAGAAGTGTACCATGTCACAAATGATTTCCAGATATCATATCCCTGGGCCTGTAAAAAAAATTTCATTTTTATGCTCCACATTTCATATCTCTAGGCATTATGACCATCATACCATGGTACTCCAATCTCAATGTACTCCATGATCTACCTTCTAGTGGTTAAATTGTTTCCTTTAAGGAACCAGATATGATACCAATTGTTGGAATACTGATAGGAGGGGCGAATCAGTATGAGAAATTTTACCACTTTTAACCACAATATATATTCTTAAACTTTATCAAAAATATTCAACAATTTGTCATCAATGTATCATCTATGATTGCATTCAATATATCATGAGTATATAATAATAAGCAACATCACATCAAAAACATCACATCAAATACAAAATATACCAAAGTTTATGTGGAAACAAAAATGGGAGAAAACCACAAAATGTTTTCTTATATATTGTCAATAATATAATCATTGGAAGCACCAAATTCCCAATTCTCCAGCTACATTTGGAAGGAGGATACAACCCCCTATTTACAAGCTCCAACCCGAAGGAATCTACAACTCCTTGAATTATTTGGCTTCAATCAGAAGGAGGCTACACTACCATGATTCTCAATCTCTAACCTGAAGGAAGCTCCACTCCCTGTGTTGTCCTGCACCAACCGAAAGGAGGATATGATGAAGGAGAATTGTTAGCAAACATGCGGAGCAAGACCACTCAAGGCCTGGGAATATTTTCAGAATCTAAACGTTGAAGGTTACGATGCATATTTTGAAGCACGCCTAAACTCAGCGCCGGAAAAATCTTTTGAAGCCCGCCTGAACGATCGTGAGCGAAGTTGGAGATTCCACTCCTACTATGGAATGTGACTAATCTTAGATAGCTGTTAGGTTAGGCTTTGGAGTATATGAGTAGTTAGGGGGATCCCTAAGGACCCTCAGAGGTAAATAGAGGTTTTGTACACCCAAGTGAAGAAGCTTCAAGTTAGTAGGAGATCTTGGTAGAGAGGTCTTAGAAGCATAACTTAGGATAGAGTTAGATTAGGAGATCTTGAGAGAACTAGGACTCTGTTGCAGTCCAGTTTTTGTAAACATCTCTATAGACAAACATAGATAATAAAAAAATAGTTTTTCTTACACATGGTGTTTTTATGTATTTGTGTTCATTATTATGATTTTAAATGTCATTCATGTTTTGAATGTATGAACTGGTGAAGCATTGTGTAATTTTCATTTGTTTCTCTTCTTTGCGTTTTCAAGTGCAACGAGTGCACATAGTTCGCAAGGAGTGCGTTGACAAAGGTGATTTAACCTCAGAGAAACTTAGGAGAGATAGCATTGAAACTTCACCAACAGAAGTGCAAGGGCTGCACATGAAGGACTCTGTGTTGCGTTCAGAAGGAGACAAAGTTACTTAACACTCTGTAAGAAAGATCTCTGCCAAGTGGGCATCAAATGAGTGCAAGTGTGCACAGAGAGAACTCTTTGTTGAATTCAAGTAAAGGAGTATTAGAGGAAGATAATAATAGAGTTGTTGGACACTCTGTAGAAACCACTCTGCAAGGTGTGCATTGAGCAGAAGGAATGCCAGGAGGGTGAGAAGAATTTGTTTTCAAGAAATCCTTCAGATCTGAGTTTGACGAAATCCTAGAAATGGAAGGAGTGTGTGGGTGATCCGAAATCGGATCCAGAAGCCTAATAGGGCTTGAAAAATGCTCAAAAATGAAAGTCCTCGGAATGTGATGAAACTTGTGAAATTGCATCTGTCTCGTCTTCCTGATTCCGGTGGTATATTTACTTTGTCAAACGGGCTCCGTATGGAGAAGATATCGCGTTCTGCCCGATAAGGCAAATAGGCAAAAACATTTGCTGACTATGCAGTCCATACATTCTGTACAGACACTGACGTGGCAGGTCCATACAGCGACATGTGGCAGGTCCATACAGCAACATGTGGCATCTCCAGGGAGTGACACGTGGCATGCAGATTTGGTCGATTTGGCGTACGGTTGGACGTATCCTGAGGTGACACATGTCACCACTGAAAGGGTGACACGTGGCACGGGTGACGTCATCAAGTGACGTGGCAGGTTGACAGGGTAGGCTGATTGGGCAGTACGACAGATGACATGGTAGTTGATGTGGTAGGCACGTGGGCCAATCAGTGAATGACACGTGGCATGTTCTGGTTGTTTTTTAAGGTGCCACGTGGCCCAGTCATGAGCTTCCAAGTGGCACCGTATGATTGGTTATTTGGTTATGGTAAAATTATTGTGGTTTGGCCGAGGGTCGAACCCGTGACCTCCCGGTGGGCAGAGGATTGGCGGGGCTGGGCTAACCGCCCGCCCTATGGGTGACTCTTGTTAGCTATACCGTATAAATTGTATTTAAATTTGAACTAAAGTTTAATCCACGAGGGAAAGGGTCGGGGCTTAGCCCCATCCCTCGACATACATATAACCATGGCCATATGACCCGGATGCCAACTCGACGGGAGTGCGACACATATTGCGCATGGTTACACAACTTTTGTCCCGTGGTCCTATATACTTTCCATAGGACCAGGCTCTACCACCAAAACTTGCGCATGGTTATAACTTAAGCCCACGGGTTCTATTGATACGCCGGGTGACCTGGAGCTAATGAAAAGGGGCCAGCGCCATGGCGCATGGCCATATGGCACCCATGCGACCAGCTAGAGGGGGCACGCGCCCAGGGTTCGGGGGCTAATGCCCAATACTTTATAAAAGTGGGTTTTTTGTAACAGAGAATTGGTTTTTATTATTAAATGTGCCTATTATTAGCTGATTCCTTCCATTTTTGGGGGATATTGGGCATTTTTGGAGGCCAAATTCTTGGAGGAAGTTGGAGATGAGCAACCAACTTCAAGGCTATATAAACCAAGCCTGTTTGAGGCCATTAGAGGGCAGTCAGAGCAGAGTTATGATGAAGAAAAGCCAAGCCAAAGCCATGTTGATGCAGAGAAGCTTTTGAGTTGGAAACGCTGTCGGACCATTTCTGGGAGCTCCGGACGTCCGTTTTTTATGCCATTTTCTTTGTAGGGTTCTTGAGATTTGGACGAACATGACTAGATCGGTATTGTATCCATTTGGCATTGCAAAGATGTACTTTTGATAATTTGAACAGAAATAAAGAAGCCTCCCCCACAGAGACAAAAGCCCGGAGACGTAGGCAAAGTTGTGTCGAACTCTGTTATCAATATGCGTGTTATGGTTTGCTGTTTATTCTTTCATTTCAGATCTGCAAATGTGTATATGGTTGTTATAATTCCTCTTCTTTCCTCATTCTTTCGCTAAGTTTCTCAAATGGTTAGTTAATGCATGCAAAATTAAAACTCAACCATAGTCATTTAAAAGATCCTACGGATCAAGTGGTATCAGACCTAGTTGACGTTTGGATTTGAGTTGCATGTTAACCAGGGAAAAGCTACAGCTTGGTGAAGGCAAGTTTGTTGTAGAGAATCCATTAATTGGAATGAGAAAGAGAGCTTCTCACAGCGAGAAGATGGCATCGGAAGAAGGGATTTCTCAAGAAGAGAAAGAGTTCCGGAAAACATTCCATGCTATGTCGGAGATGGTGACAGTTTTGTATGAAGATTATTTAGAACGGAAACGACTAGTTTTGGGTAATTCTTCAAAAGGCAAAAGTGAAGAGGAAGAGGACCATCCTCACCTTCCTCCTTCACCTCCATCAACACCTCCTTCTTCTCCTTCTTCTTCAAGTTCAAGTTCAAAATCTAATGAGAAGAAAAATGTTCATAAGACTAAACATGAAATGCCATTGTTAAAACTTGATGTAAAATTTGAGTTGCCCATATATGATGGTGAACTAAATGCAGAAAAATTTGATAACTGGATCAGGCAGATGGAGGTATACTGCAGTGTGCAGCAGATCAAGGATGAGGCCACACAAATTAAGTTGGCATCTTTGAGACTTGCAGGTACAACTCTTATCTGGTGGCAAAGAAAGCTGCAAAAAGGAACACAAGATGTGGGTAATGTATTTCCATCATGGAATAATTTCATTTATGCACTTAGGAAACAATTTTATCCTTTGGGTTATAAAGAAAAAGCAATAATTGAATGGCAATCTTTAAAACTAAGAAAAGGACAAACGGTGCAAGAATACACCGATGGATTTAGAAAAATGGAATTAATGTTAGACATTCCTTTGCAAACACAAGAAACCCTTATGAAGTATATAGGAGGTTTGCCTGTGCATATTAGAAACACTATTTTCATGTTTGGACCCACTAACCTTGATGAGGTTTCTATTCAAGATACGTATATTGAAGCAAGGAAAGCAGGTGTGTCAGGGGAATCATCGTTTTTAAAGAAAGAAGACAAGAGGAAAAAAGCATGGCAAGAATACAAATGCTGTGACAAAGAAGGAAGGAAAGCCCTCTTGCAAGCATTGCA
>ML794804.1:164982-180897 GCA_009831015.1 Picea engelmannii | reverse complement strand
CAGTGGCAACAACGACAACAAAGCCTACAGACTTGGGATCGGATTCAGGTGATGAGTCAAAGATTTCATTGGTTGGTATGACAGGTAAATTTGGTGAAGAGATTGATTGTAGAAGCAAGTTGTTTCATATAAGGGTAATCATGAAACACACTAAGATAGACACACTAATCGACAGTGGATCTCAATATAATCTAATCTCAGAAGAATTGGTTAAGAAATTGGGATTAAAAACACAAACTCATCATAAGCCTTACACACTTAAATGGATAAGCAATCATCATCAGATGCACATAGCAAAGCGGTGCACAATCAAATTTGCAATTTCATCTAAGTATGTGGATGAAGTAACTTGTGATGTTGTGTCGTTAAAATAATGTGGAATGGTCTTAGGTAGTCCATATTTATATGATCGAAAGGCAATTTTCTACAGAACAAAGAATCAATATCAATTCACTAAAGCAGGTCATGATTATGTGGTTCATGCTCATCGTGTTAAAGAAAGTAAAACAATGGAACAATTAACGAAGGCAGTGCAAGTAAGAAACAAACCACTAATTGTTTCAAATGAAGTAATTGATCTTAAGCAAGAACAAGATATGGTTGTTGAATGGAAAATCAGTCATAAATTTCTTCAAGATAAGCTCATGTCGTGCAGATACTTCAAGTATATCAGTTCATTTGCAGTCATCTTTTTTATGCTGTCATTAGCAATGTTTTCTACATGCATGATAGTGGCTTCCATAAGATGTAACAGGGTTAAAATGGCTAAAAATATACTTTCAGTTGTCATTATTGTGTTACAGTTGATCTTGATGAGATAGGTGCACAGGACAGAGTTCAGAGACAAAGAGCAAGTCGGGTGGCCTATCTCGAGCTTGTTGACTGGTTAGTAAACCTTTTGGGGACCAAAAGGTCTTTTTGTGGGGAGGTGTGATCCGAAATCGGATACAGAAGCCTGATAGGGCTTGAAAAATGCTCAAAAATGAAAGTGATCAGAATGCGACGAAACCTATGCAATTGCGTCCATCTCGTCTTCTTGATTTCGTTGGTATATTTACTTTGTCAAACGGGCTCCGTATGGAGAAGATATCGCGTTCTGTCCGATAAGGCAAACAAGCAAAAAAATTTGCTGACTATGCAGTCCATACAGTCTATACGGATGCTGACGTGGCAGGTCCGTACAATGACACATGACAAGTCCGTACAGCGACATGTGGCAGCTCTAGGGAGTGACACATGGCAGGCAGATTTGGTTGATTTGGTGTATGATTGGACGTATCTCGAGGTGACACGTGTCACCGCTGAAAGGGTGACATGTGGCACGGGTGACGTCATCAAGTGACGTGGTAGGCTGACAGGGCAGGCTGACTAGGCAGTACGGTAGATGACGCGACAGCTGATGTGGCAGGCACGTGGGCCAATCAGTGAATGACACATGGCATGTTCTGGTTGGTTTTTAAGGTGCCACGTGGCCCAATCACGGGCTGCCACGTGGCACCATATGATTGGTTATTTGGTTATGGTAAAATTATTGTGGTTTGGTCGCGGGTCGAACCTGCGACCTCCCGGTGGGCAGAGGACTGGCGGGGATAGGCTAACCGCCCGCCCTATGGGTGACTCTTGTTAGCTATACCACATAAATTGTATTTAAGTTTGAACTAAAGTTTAAGCCTCGGGGGAAAGGGTCGGGGCTTAGCCCCAGCCCTCGACATACATATAACCATGGCCATATGACCCGGATGCCAACCCGACAGGAGCATGGCGCATATTGCACACGGTTACACAACTTTTGTCCTGTGGTCCTATATACTTGCCATAGGACCGGGCTCTACCACCAAAACTTGCGCACGGTTATAGCTTAAGCCCACGGGTTCTATTGATACGCCGGGTGACCTGGAGCTAATGAAAAGGGGCTAGCGCCATTGTGCGTGGCCATATGGCGCCCATGCGACTAGACAGAGGGGGTGCGCACCCAGGGTTTGGGGGCTAATGCCCAATCCTTTATAAAAGTGGGTTTTTTATAACAGAGAATTGGTTTTTATTATTAAATGTGCCTATTATTAGCTGATTCCTTTCATTTTTGGGGGATATTGGGCATTTTTGGAAGCCAAATTCTTGGAGGAAGTTGGAGTTGAGAAACCAACTTCAAGGCTATATAAACCAGGCTTGTTTGAGGCCATTAGAGGGCAGTCAAATAAGAGTTATGCTAAAGAAAATCCAAGCCAAAGCCATGTTGATGCAGAGAAGCTTTTGAGGTGGAAACGTTGTCGAAACATTTCTGGGAGCTTCAGACGTCCGTTTTGCGTGCCGTTTTCTATGAAGGGTTCTTGAGATCTGGGCAAACATGACCAGATCAGTCTTGTAGACATTTGGCATTGTAGCAATGTACGTTTGAGAATTTGAACAGAAATAAAGAAGCCTCCCCCACAGAGACAAAGGCCCGAAGACGTAGGCAAAGTTGTGTCGAAATCCGTTATCAATCTGCATGTTATGGTTTACTGTTTATTCTTTCATTTCAAATCTACAAATGTGTATATGGCTGTTATAATTCCTCTTCTTTCCTCATTCTTTCTCTAAGTTTCTCAAATGGTTAATTAACGCATGCAAAATTAAAACTCAACCATAGTCATTTAAAAGATCCTACAGATCAGTGGGAGATCACGATATTCGAGGAGATCAAGATCAGAAGGGATAATGCAGAGAGTGTGTAGGAGACAGACTTATTCTAAGTCCAAAATCTCAGAAGAGATAACTATTGTAAGAGCGTAAGCGAAACCCAAGATAGTCGGGTTCGCAGGAGAAATTTCAAAGGTAAAAACCTTTGAATCCTGATAATCTCTTCCAAGGGAGAAGAAGTCAAAATATCAAGAGGAGGAGAGATAAAAACCATCTGATAGGTTTTGGGGAGGCACCTGGACCGTTAGATCGATGTACAGTGAACAAAGAGAGTGCAGAGGAGAGGGATAGATCCCATCCATTAGATCTGAGCATGAAAGGACCAGTAGTCATCTGATCACGAGAAGGTGCACGAGCCTTAACATTTTTTGTACGCAGGAGAGTGGACTTGTGAAAGTCCTAAAGTCCCAAAGTAGTTTGGGATCATCCATCATCAAGGAAGACAGGTGGCAAGAAATCCACAACTCCGAAAGTTTGTGGACAAAGCTGAGAGCTCAGAGGGGTATGTGTCAAGAGGTCTCACATTTCGGGTAAAAGCATTACGGGAGAAATGGATGCATAAGATTTTGAAACTCCTGAAGCCCAGAGAGATGAAGAGCCAAAGTGTTGAAGAACTGAAGTGTCGGAGAGAATCTGGACCGTCAGATCCAGAAAGGGTATGTGGCGACAGATCGTAAACTCTGGGAGAAAGTACTCTAGGAGAAAAGTGAAGGAGAAGTTTGAGATTTGAGATTGCCGAAGCCCGAACAACTGGAGCAGCTAGGAGCCATTGATCTGTATTGGACATGTGTCACCAGAATGTGAACTTCAGAGGATTGTAATTTGGGGTTTTTGTAAAGAAGTGTTGGGGAATGTCCCGAAGTCACGAAGCATTCAGGATCATTGATCTGAGGGAAGGAACGTGAGTCATTGATCTATGAGGGGATGTGTGGATGATGAATATTCACTCCGTTGGATAAAGGAGGACAAGTGTCAAAGGATCTGACACTTTGGAAGGATTGAATCTGGAGGTTTGTGGTTGTTGAGATTCGAAATCACCAAAGGCCGAAGTCCCAAAGTGGATGACAACCATCTATGTGAAGGTGGATGCATGGCGCAAGATCTACAACTCTAGGTATGGAGCACTCTGGAGGAAAGCATAGGGTGAAAGCATTGAATTCCTGAAGAAAATCTCGATCGTTGATCAAGGAGGAAGTTGAAGGACTGTTGATCTCGTTAAGGAGGCCAAAGAGATAGAGAAAACAGTCTGACTACATTAATATCAAAAGTTTAATTGTGTATACAGATTGTAGGCAAAGGAGAATCGAGACAATCTGATGACATCAAATGGTGTCAGAGGTTGAAGTTCACTTGTGGACAATAGGTCAAGAAAGACATAGTACTGATGCTCTGTAGATATGATTGCAAGGTGTGCAACAAATGGTAGATAACCAGAAGGGATGAAAACAGAAAATATGGATACTGAAGGCCATGATCGCGGTCGAAGAGGAGACCGCTAGGAGAAAAGTAAAGAAGAAATTGATAAGGAGCTCGTTGAGATAAGAGAAATAATGGAACAACTAACATTGAAGATGCAACAAGAGACAAAGATACACTGGAGGTACGAATGGCCTCTGAACAAGAAGGTAAAATGGAATGTTCAAAATTTGTTGGACAGAAAACAACAACAAGAGTTGAGGAAGTGGCTGAGGCATACTAAAAACCTCAGTGACACAGAGGAGGAACAGATTCACATCTCTGAACCAGAAATTGGGAGACACATGAGTGATGAGGATGAGGTGAGATTAGATAAATATTTCATAAACTGCCAAGAGAGAAGAGATGGATTTTCATATTGCCAGGTGGGAAATGAAATGAGATCATTAGAGGAACTCATAGACTCTCAGGAGGACAACAATGGAAATTCATATTGCCAGGTGGGAAATGATATGAGATTAGGAGAGAATTTCATAAACTGCAAGGTGGGAAGAAATGGAATTTCAAGTTTCCAGGTGGGAAATGGAAAGAGATCAGGTGGAGGTCTAGTATACTACCAGAGGGGTAGTTCTGAAATTTCATATTGTCGAGTGGTAAATGAGATGGGATCAGTTGATATCATAAATTGCCAGGTGGGCAGAAGGGAAGTCCCAAATTGCCAGGTGGGCAGGGGGAAAGAAATGAGACTGTCTGAAAGTCTCAGGATCTCAGAAGTGGGTTTAGGTCAGCAAGGAGTGTTTATAGGTGAAGATTCATGTGGGTTTCCAGACCATATGAATGAATATGATGAGAATTTAGAAACTTCCACCATCAAATAAAAATATCAGAAGAGTGTTTTGATCATTGGAGGGATCAGAAAATTCCTACTAGACAACTAATTAAAGGCCAATGCAAATGATGAAAGTGCAACATGAAAGAAAGGACAATCAACAATGAATTTCATGATGAAGGAGCATGTATTAGAATCTTCCCAAGGAGAAGAAGAAGAGGAGAAAACAGTTGAGATGCTCACTCAATGGGAGATAGAATTGAGGATGTTGGAGGATTGGTTCGATAATCCAAAACCAACATATGACTTCCAGAAGACAGTCATGCAAATTTTAGGAGAAGAGCATTCAACAAAATTTCTCAAAATGTTCAGCCAAGAAGCTAAACGGGAAATCACTGCAGCACTAGAGCCTGCAACAGAAGAGGAGGCAGACAACATAGACTTTGTTGAGCTGCATGAGGAACTGGAATACCTGGAGAGAAGTAGGCATATCCAACAGGATAAGTTGGAGACATGGAGAGGAGCATACCATCCTAGGGAGAAGCCGTAAGAAGTTAGAGTCTATAAAAAATCAGTGATGAGACTGTAGAATTAGAGTCTGTAGTAGGATGGAAAACTAAATCCACATGAGATGAAGGCATCAAGGGAGATCAGGTTGATCTAACCATTGACAAGAAGGAAGTGTAGCAGAGTAGTCTGGAAAACAAGGACCATCCAATTGAGCAGTTGGATGAAGTGATCGAAGAAATCAGAAGGCTGATGTTGGGCTTAGCACAATGAACTATCAGTAGGAGAAGGATGAAAAAACAAGGACCTGCCATAGCAACAGAAAAGAAACATCAGCAACAACAAAAGAAGAAGCAATGAAAACGAGCAGATGAACAACTCCAAGGAAAAGTATGGGACCCTTGAGGATCTCAAAAACATAGCAAAGGGAACCATGAGTAGGAGCTCATGATTTTCCCAGTTGAGGAGTATGATGTAGGAGCATCGTTAGAGAACATGTGAAGCATGACCACTCAACACCTAGGAATATTTTTAGAATCTCAACGCTGACAATTATGGTGCATATTTTGAAGCACACCTGAACTCAACGCCGAAAAAACATTTTGAAGCATGCCTGAATGATCGCGAGCAAAGTGGGAGATTCCAATCCTGCTCTGAAATGTGACTGATCTAAGATAACTGTTAGGTTAGGCTTTGGATTAGATGAATAGTCGGGGGGAAACCTAAATACCCTCGGAGGTAAATAGAGTTTTTGTACACCCAAGTGAAGAAGCTGCAAGTTAGTAGGATATCTTGGTAGAGAGGTCTTATAAGCATAACTCAGAATAGAGTTAGATTAGGAGAACTTGAGAGAACTAGGACTCTGTTGCAGTCCAGTTTTTGTAAACATCTGTATAGACACACAGAGATAATAGAAAACCATTTTTTCCTACACATGGTGTGTTTATGTATTTGTGTTCATTATTATGCTTTTATATGTCATTCATGTTTTGAATGTTTGAACTAGTGAAGCATTGTGTAAGTTTCAATTGTTTCTCTTCTTTGAGTTTTTGAGTGAAAGGAGTGCACATAGTCTGTAAGGAGTGCATTCACATAGGTGAGTTAACCTTAGAGAAGCTCAGGAGAGATAATGTTGAGTCTTCACCAGCAGAAGTGCAAGAAGTGCACAAGAAGGACTCTATGTTGAGTTCGAAAGGAGACAAAGTTACTCAACACTCTGTAAGAAAGAGCTCTTCCAGGTGGGCATCAAGTGAGTGCAAGTGTGCACAGAGAGAAATATTTTTTTTAGTTCAGGGAAAGGAGTATTAGAGGAATATACTCAGAGAGTTGTTGGACACTCTATAGAAACCGCTCTGTAAGGTGTGCATTGAGTAGAAGGAATGCCAGGAGGGCGAGAAGAATTTATTTTCAATAAATCCTTTGGATCTGAGTTTGATGAAATCCCAGAAACACAAGGAGTGTGTGGGAGATTGAGATGTTCTAGGAGATCAAGCTTAGAATGGATAATGTAGAGAGTGCATAGGAGAAAGACTTATTCTAAGTCCAAAATATCAGAAGAGATAATGCTTGTAAGAGTGTAAGAAAGACCCAAGATAGTCAAGTTCGTAGGAGAAAGTTCAAAGGTCAAAACCTTTGAACCCTAATAAAATATTCCAAGGTGGAAGAAGTCAAAATCTCAGGAGGAAGAGTGAAAACAACCATCTGATCGGTTGTGGGGAGGAGCCTGGACCATTAGATCAACTTCTAGTGAACAAAGGGAATGCAAAGGAGAGGGACATATCCCATTCGTCGGATCTGAGCATGAAAGGATCAATAGTCATCTGATCACGAGAAGGTGCACGAGCCTTAACGTTTTGTGTACGTAGGAGAGTGGAATTGTCAAAGTCTCGAAGTCCTAAAGTAGTTTGGGACTATCCATAGTCGAGGAAGACAGGTGGTGAGAAATCCACAGCTCTGGAAGTTTGTGGACAAAGAGGAGAGATCATAAACAATCGAAGTAAATCTTGGCCATTGATCGCCATGAGGGGTGTGTGTAAAAAGGTCGCACATTTTAGGTAAAATAATTTTGGGAGAAATGGCTGCACAAGATTTTGAAACTTCTAAAGCCTAGAGAGCCAAAGCATTGGAGAGAATCTGGATCGTCAGATCCAGAAAGGGTACATGGTGATGGATCGTAAACTCTGGGAGAAAGTACTTTGGGAGAAAAGAGAAGGATAAGTTTGAGATTTGAGATCGTCGAAGCCCAAATAGCCAGAGCAGCTAGGATTCGTTGATCTCGATTGGATAGGTGTCACCATATCATTAAATTCGGAGGATTGTGCTCCGAGGTTTTTCTGAAGAATCTTTGGGGAATGTCTCGAAGCCCCGAATCATTTAGGATCATTGATCCAAGAGAAGGAACGTGGGTTGTTGATCTATGGGAGGAAGAAGATTCACTATATTGGATAGTCGTTGGATCAACGAGGACAGGTGTCAGAGGATCCGACACTCCAGAAGGATTCACTCCGGAGTTTTGTGGTTGTTGAGATTTGAAATCACTGAAGGCCGAAGTCCCGAAGAGGATGACAACTGTTGATGTGAAGGTGGATGCATGGCGCTAGATCTACAACAATGGGTACAGAGAACTCCAGAGGAAAGCATAGGGTGAAAGCCCCAAAGTCCCAAAGAAAATATCGATCGTTGATCGAGGAGAAAGCTGAAGGACCATTGATATGGTTGAGGAGTCCAAAGTCTAGAAGTGGGGGCATAGCTGTTTATTGGGGAGAATATGTGTCAGCAGATCTTCCACTTTGGAAGATAACCAATCAGAGGCAGTGAGGATTCTAGAATTGAATGTTATGAAGGCTTGACTCAAGGAGGAGATCCGGACCATAGATTAAGGGGGATAGGTGTCGATAGATCTTCCACTTCAGAATATTGTTATATAGGGAAAGGAAAGGTTTGAGAATTGAAAGTCCCGAATACCAGACTCGCGGAGGAAATCGTAGTCACACATTTTTAGTGACAGGTGTTAGTAGATCTTCCACTACAGAAGATAGCGACTAAGGAGGAGTGAGAGTTTGAGAGTTGAAACTCCCGAAGGCCAAAAACCCATAATCAACAGGAGTCGTTGATTTGATAGGGAGCTACGCATCGACAGATCATGAAGATTTGGGATCACACGTGGAAGGAGGAAAGAGGAAGGAATAGGAGGATAAATCATAATTGTTGATCACGGATCATCACCAAGGCGAAAGAGATTGACGGACGGGGAGGATTGAGGGGCTAGGACTTGCTCGATTTTTAATTTTCATTGAGCAGGCCGCAATTTCAACCACGGTTGCAACAAAGGGATATGTGGCGCTTGGAGGTGAATTGCGGGGATAAAAGTGGGTTGGTCTCAAACCACTCTTTCCCATGCCCACAATCACATATTTCCACAAGGTCATAGCCAAGGGGCATATGTAGGAAGGGGCTAGTGAAAAGGAGCTAGTGCCCACAATTTTAAGAGCACCCAGAGTGCACAAACAGAGGGTGCATGTATCACGAGACCTATGCCTAAAGGAGAAGAATGGGCCTATGTACAATTTTTTAAGGTTCAATTAGGAACTTGAAGAGTCGATCTGAATAAGAGAAAAGAAATATCTTTGACCGGTAGGTCGTGTAGCCCCTTAGGAGAGAAGGGGGTCTGACATCAAGATACAACCCCCTTTCCTTTCCCTATCCTATCTCCTTGAAATATAAGTGTAAACCAAGATGTCACTACCACAATCACTGCCACTGTCACTATCATTGTCACTGCGACTATCACATCAACCTGTAACCTGTCAACCTGTCACTATATCCAACTTGTCACTATCACCAACCTGCCACTATCACCAACCTGTCATTGTCACTGATATAAAACAATATCCTTGATCACCAAGAACACATCTCAACCATATGATCAAACATCACCAAAACATGCCTCTAGCAAGCACGTATCAAGATCACAAAAATATCATCACAATATATGCATCTCAACCATATACCGAACTTGTACCATAAAATGTGCCAAACCTGTACCACACCATGTATCAACCATGTACATCAATACCTGTACCATGTACCAAACCGTGCATCAATCATGCACCAAAATATGTACCATACCATGCATCAACCATGTACCATATCATGCATCAAACTCGTACCATACCATCAACCATGTACCAACATGTACCATAAATAATTTACCATGATATGTGCTTAAACAATATACCATATCACTCATTATATGTCTCAATCATCCCATATACCATGTACCATAAGATATAAACAATGAAAAGCCTCAAGAAAGTACCAAAGCATGTACCAAGTTCACCAACAAGTGCCTCTAACAATGCACCATATCATCATAAATATATGTGCCAAACCATGCATCAAACCATGAACAATAACATCACCAAGATGTGTCTCATCACGTTCTAACATCACCAAGCATGTACCATAACCTCATCAAGATATGCATATTTAATCCTGTAGCAACCTTACTGCATCATCATACCTTGCTTCAACCTGGAACAAGCATCCCCTTTACTTTACGTCATCCTCGCTACCTCATATTCGCCAATAGATAAAGTGTTCACTTAGATAGATAGCCAATGGACTTGTTTGTGAGAATGAGAGACTCTTGATGTGTATTTATAATCTTCCTTGTAACTACTTTTAAACCACTTTACCCTTAATTAATTTGTTGTTGTAACCACTTTACCCTTAATTAATTTCTTGCTACAACTACTTTACCCTTTAACTATTTCCCTCTTTTTCCTAATTTTAGGGTAATAATTGTTTTACCCTTTTTCCTAATTTTAGGGTCATAACTATTTTACCTTTTTACCTAATTTTAGGGTCATAACTTTTTACCCTTTTTCCTAACTTTAGGGTCACAACCGTTTTACCCTTTTTCCTCATTTTAAGGTCGTAATTGTTTTACCCTTTTTATTAATTTTAGGGTCAACCTGTACTTTCTTGTTACAACCACTTTCCCCTTAATTAATGACTTTGTAACTGTTTAGGGCTTCTTAACCATTCTCTCGGGATTCCAAATTCATAGGCCATAACTCCTCAACCGTGAGTGTTGCCACAGGGGCATATCTAGGGTTCAACACTTAACAATACACCAACACAACCCCGACTACCGACCCTTTCAGGAACACCTGTGAAGCAGGTGAGGTCTCACCCAAGGTATAAGCAGGGGGGGTTACAAGACGCAGGTGTTTGTAAAAAATATGGAACACAGATATGTGATAATAGACACTTTGCACAATAGTCTATTAATACTTAGAATTAACATGCATTAGTTCCTTAGCTTAATTAACACCGCCTCACCCAAGGTAGAAGCAGGGGGGGTTACAAGACGTAGGTGTTTGTAAACAATTTGGGACACAGATATGTGATAATAAACACTTTGCACAATAGTCTATTAATACTTAGAATTAACATGCATTAGTTCCTTAGCTTAATTAACATCGTAGGATTCAGTCAAAGATAGATCGACGCAGTGATATATAACTTGAACACTTAGCACTTAGCATTATACGTTAGATCTAGAATCCATTCATCATTAACACAAGTAAAGAAATAATAAACAACATATCTATCTATCATACATAATAATCAAAGAACTGAGCATAATCATAACATAAATAGCATATCACAAAGCAACCAAAGACACAAGATATACATGGTTCACCCCAGTGTGGGGCTACGTCCACCAACTGCTTCACCTTCTTTATTATTTGTCAATATCTTACATTCAGTGACCCTTGTTCACTAAGCCATAGGGTCAAGCTTTACACCAGACCAGGGATCTACGCACTAAGCACTATATCCTCCTTCCAAAACTAGGTCAAGACATAGAACCAACTTCTCTATCGAGCACAGAGCCTTAACACATATACATGCCTTTGCACAAAGCAAATCAAACAACTTGCACTTAGCTAAAAACCCTTCCTACATCATCCTTCACTTTCTAAAATACATTCTTCTTATTTATAGTTTTACATCTCCTTACAATAAAGCCTAACATGGGAGAACCTATGGGCTGACATCCCATAAACCCTATTACAAAAAACCTAGAGGACCCCTTATCGGGTTTACATAGCCCGCAAAATTGGTGAGATCCACAATCTCAGATCCACCAGGGAAATCCATCTTTGAACAAAGTGTCGAAGTCCAAAAGTTGGTCAAATTTGACCAAGGTTTCCTCAAAACTTGGTCAAGGACCAACAGGCCCCCAACACTCACCTCTGACTTGTCCTGAGTCACTCAGGTATGGATAATGTTGCTTCAAAGGCCTTGATCTTAAATTCAGTGGCCTCAACTTACTGCTTCTCCTGAGCCTCCTGCTCAGTGAGCTCCTGGATCGTTTTCTCTATCAGAGGCCCTTCTAGGCACTGTTCTACTGATGCAACTACTTGATCCAATTGTGATCCTTGTCCATCAATCTCTTCGAACACCTTGCAGGCTTCGTCCTACATAGTTTTCATCTTATATTTAACTTCCATTACCTTTCCCTAGAGGGCAATGATATGATACTACATTGCGTGTTTCTCTTGAGATCTCTTCATTATTTCAACTGTGGTGAGAAACTTCATTTGCACCTACACTAAAAATGCCTTTTGTTGTGCCTCTTGTAATTGTGCTTCCATCTTCTTTAGCTCTGGATCCTTTGCAAGGCATTCATATGTTTGTGTGCTTCTATCACTCAACTATTTACATTATGAGGTGAGGGCTCTAATTATTAAAATTATATTCTTAGCGGTTTCCTCTCTTTGGTCACGCACCTCATGTAGAGTGCTCGGTACTACTTGGGCCTCCAATTATGTTATCCTCACTTGAAGCTGCTGGATGGTCTCAAGGAGCTTCACTACTTGATCCTCGACTGATTCCTAGTCCTCCTATGCCAATCCTGGCACAAAGTAACATGCTTTACTCACTGCTTCTTTGACCGTGGCCCACTCTATGAGAAACTGCTCCTTTTCTCTCTATAGCTGGGATTTTTCCTCCTAGAGCATCACCTGGAACTCTTCTCTTTCACTTTCATACACAGCTACACTATACCGTGCGACTCATAATTTTTCTAAGGCTTCATATTTCTCTTGTTTCAAGGCTTCTATAGCCTTCTCCTTCTCTTCTTGGACTCTCTAAAGTTGATCTTCTATCGCATCTACAAGTCTTCTCAGTTGGGCTGGTTCACCCCCCAATTTTGTAATCTGCGACGAGGAAGGCACAATAGGTATTGTACGAACAACTTGATGTACTTATTTCAGTTCCTTCTCAATCCTTCCATATAGATCCTCCTTATTTTCTCCATATCTCTACAAGATGTCCTCAGAAACATCCTCCATAACTCCATGGACCAGACTAATATCATCCTCCATGAGCGTGGCCTCCAACTGGGGCTTACCAGCGTGCATCTTGTTGCGTATTGAAAGTTTCTTTGGAAAAACCTTCCTCTTCTGCGGTGTGACTGTTCCAGTAGGTGGGTCTTTAAGCGGTGTAGCTTCACCTTCTCCTTGCTCTTCTCCTTTATCCCCTCCTCCTTTTCCTTCTGCTTGGTCTTCTCCTCCTCCTCCTAGCGAGCCAAACTCGTTATCTTCGGAAGCATTGTCTTCTTCATCAGTTTCTATATGTTGGACTTATTCTTGCTTCTTCTTCTTCATCTTCCCACTGGACTGTCCAACATGCTCAACTCTTGTCACTATGGGGCTTTCTATGGTGTCAGTTTTAGAGAGTTCTACATCAACAACAGATACAAAGAACTCCTCTGACCATTCCTTTGTAATCTGCTCCATATCTTCATTTTTTATCTTGTAGTATGACTGTAACTCTTCCTAGTTTTCATCTCTGCGTGTAGTGATGTAGATAAAATGTGGATCTATGTGGAACTTTGATATAGGTTGGTACTAGTGCAGGGTGCATGATGTCATGCGCGAAAACGATTCGATATTGATCTTCAACTGTTGATAGTATGCATGAAACACAATGTTGGATTGCCACTGCTTCTTCATGTCATTGGTGTACCACAAGGTGGAAAAATGAGTGGTTAACGACTCAGAGGGTTTGATATCTGGAAAGGTGGCTACTTCAATAATTTTCCAAGCGACAAATGCAATCAAAATGATCAACCAATTGTAGTGGAATTCATATCCCAAATCCTGGGCTTTGTGGAAATCCTTCTCCAGCTCATTGACGAGGTAGTTCATCCAGTTCATTTGCATGCCCTCTACACATTTTCTTACGAGGTCCACCACGAACCCGGTGGCCTGTGTGGGGTGGTTCTTTCTTATGAGCTTTCCAGCTATGAGTTGGAAAGCGAGGTGCACTACGCCATCCTGTATAGAGGCTACCTTGTAACCTCTCTTTCCTTTCTCTACTTCTCTGTAAGATTCCTTGATGCGTTGTGCCAGGGAGAGGTCCAAGGCCTTCCCAAGATAAAATATTGAGGGTCAG
This sequence comes from Picea engelmannii, assembly GCA_009831015.1. Taxonomy (NCBI): domain Eukaryota; kingdom Viridiplantae; phylum Streptophyta; class Pinopsida; order Pinales; family Pinaceae; genus Picea; species Picea engelmannii. The sequence continues at coordinate 166,997 of ML794804.1, read as the reverse complement.
GCCCCTTCATGCTTAATCCTATAATCTGGTGGATCAACACTAGATCCATGGTAATCCTTCAGTCGAGCCACAAGTATCCACCATGATAGCACAACAAGAGGATTTTAACGCAAGTGTTAACCTCCTAGTGGAAGCCAAACTGGTGAATCTTCATCACATCTAATACAATGGACTATGCTAGTCCCTTAATCCATGGTTGGGAGACGAGGTGAGGCTTCTTTCCAGTCGACTTCGTCAAGTAGCGGTGGGTTTCTATCATAGTATAATTCTTCTTGTCTCCTAGATTGAAGTCGTTGTTCTTTAATACCGGGATCTGTCCTAACTGAATTCCAACTACCTGTATTCCTTTCAGAATGTACGTGGTGAACAGGTGTACTCATAGTGTAAGGTAGCTAGAGAGGTAGTGGGGGGGCCCAGAGGGCCCATACTGATAATAGTGGAGTTCATTTAATGTAAGGTGGACTATGTCCACTATATTATTAAATAAGGCCCACTATGGTAGTTGGATATAATAAATGGGTAATTAGATATAATAAATGTAAGAGGACTTCTTAGAAGGTTCTACTTCTAGAAGATTCCTCCTCTAGAATGTTCTTAGGTGATGGTAGCACTATATAAAGGGGTTCAAGCAATGTAATGAGACATAAAGATAAATATTTTATTTGGAGTTGAAGCTCATTAGGAGGATGCCCCCTCGAAGAGGCAAGTGAACAGGAGAGGATGCCTTCCATAATAGGATCCATTGTATGGTGTTGCCCTACCTCAAGGGTTTGATAATAATAGAATGTGGTTTCTTCTATCTTTCTTTGTGGATCTATTATGTATTCAACATTTGTGGTGATTATATTTGTAAATATATCTTGGTACTTAACAATTGGTATCAGAGCACTTTCCTTGGCAGACATTGTGGGCAAATATTTTTTATTTTTGCAGATTTTTTTGTTTGGAGAAAAAAAAAGAGGGCTGCGACATTCCAGAACTTTTCGATATATTTATGTGAAAAACTTGTAGAAAAAGGTTGTATATATGAGTTCCTCTCATAAAAACACCCAAGTTGAAAAAAAAAATCGTCTGAAACGGAGTCTAGAAGGTCAAGATATTGAAGTTTTAAAATCTGCAAATTTTCAGGGTTTTTTCCGTGGACGACGGCGCGATTTGTTTTTATTTATGTAGCAGCTGGAGACCGAATTTTATCAAACAAATTAAATATCTGAGTTCCTCTCACAATTTCGCCCAATTTCAAAAAAAACATCAGCTGAAACGGAGTCCGGGAAGTGAAGTTATGAACATTTCAAATTCAACGGTTTTTTAGGGTTTTCCAGAAAAAGCCGTGATTTTCTGTCTTAACTTATTGTGTCTATTTTTTTATTTTTTTTTCATGACGATTGATGAACTAAAGAGTTCATAGGGTTCTCAGATGGATATTTCTTCTCAAAACCTGAAAGAAATTCTTGAATCATTCAAAGCCCAATTGTTTCACACATTGGATGACAGATTGGATGCATTTGTACATGGCCGCACAGACAGCCTCACAGATAGCCTCACATACAGCCTCAATAATAGTTTTCATAGTATTCAAGATTCATTGAATAAAATGTAGGAGAGATTTCTTATGGAGGGCCTCAGGGATGAATATAATCAAGAAATATATGCTTGGTATGATTTTGAGGTTGATTGTGATGATTGGTATATGGATAGTTGTCATTTCTGGGATGACAACCACTTTCATATTTTATTTGATAAATCTAATCCACCTTCTGTAGAGAGCATCAATGTAACAAATTGAGAGCCAATGATTATTACCAATGTCCATTCTGCATATTCTACAGTGGTAATATTCCTTTCAGATTTTGCTACGACCCTTTTCCACTGTGTGGATGGATCTTTTTATTTGGATCCACATGATAGGTGTCAGTCTTTGGAGCATCATTTGGAGTTGGTTATTGGGTTCCAAAATCTTCCACGGGGAGTTCACATGAGCACTTGGACATGGGACCCGAGCTTACAATGGTGGT
>ML794804.1:134450-160799 GCA_009831015.1 Picea engelmannii | reverse complement strand
CCCCCCCCCCCCCCTAGGAGTATCAAACTACAATTTTAGCAACCGTTACAGGTATGTACTAGTCTGGATTTTCTGTGTTTTCACTTCATATATATACATTTTATCCAATGTCACTCTATATGTCAGCCCTAAAAAATTATTTTGAGTGCAAGAATGATGCCTCCAAGGAATCCGAACACTAGGTGATTGCCGAGAGAATCGAAGATAAAGGAATCATAGGTGGGAGAAAGCTCTTCCACAGTGGCCGCAAAACAATTAGAATTTACCCCAAGGCTAGAACCAGTCATCAAGACAACCACCAATAAATTTTTCACTCAACCTTCAGCCTTTGGAGACATAGAGGCGAACACAGGGGGCAAGGCCGTACTCCCACATTGGGGAGAACTCTTCAAGAAGATCAACCGGGAGGAATTCCTAGAATATATCCCCCACAACGATCCCGACATGAGAAAGCCCGACGATGAAGTTTTTTCAAACATCCGACCGTGATACCTACAAATGGTAACCAACAAAACTCCAGTATTCTCTTGCATAGAACTCTTAAAGTTGCTCATCGACCATACAAACACACAAAAATGTTTGATCAATGATGACAATGGCAAGTGTGTCAGGGTTTTCCTACCGGTGGAGGTGCAGAATTATTACAAGCTTAGAGACCCAGAGGAGCGGTTGAATACCGATTTCATTGTCAACTTTTATGAACACCACAACACTAGATGAGTGATGGATTCATGGTGGAGATAGGATAAAAAGTACACCAATCACACCTCTAGCTGGTACCAAAAGACCAACTTAAGAGAGTCGTATATCTATCTAATGGCCCTCATCTGTCGGTTGTATGGGGAGAAAGATTGTTCCAGGTTTTCAGAGGCTTGGATGCCTCTAGATTACACTGTATCCATTTCCGGGAGAGGTTTTAACTGGGGTGCCATCATTTCAAAGAAACTGATCATTTGAATTCAACAAGATCATACGCCAAAGGAAGGAGAGACTCCATCCTTCTAAATGGATTCTTATTTATTGGACGTCATCTGCGCTGGAAATGTCTTTGCCGGAATGAACTTGAGTTGGAATGTCTTAGAACTCCTGGTCCATGTATATTTCAACGTCTTATGGGAGAACATGTAAAAAAAATCTTACTCCCTCATCTACGATGAATTCATCGCACACATTCATTTTATCCTTTTCAAGAAATAATGTATGAGACTATCGGCTACGAACAAAAGGTTAATAAATAAGGTCAGACACTGGTATCTGGATGAGTACAATACCTATATCAGAGTTTTCAGGGCCACCAGAGCACCCAATATTTTACCTGTGCACGTCCTCGACCAGCTTGTTCTGGGGAAATTTGCTACCAGACCATCTTGTAAGTCTACAATGCTACTCTAGTGAAAGATAAGAAACAGGCATTTATATCGTATGGGTTCCATGTAGGTTTCTACCTAGTAAAAGACACCGCTCAAGATAAACAAGAAGGAATGATTCAATTAGAGTTTCGATTCTAGATCAATTGTTTCCGCAAGCATGACCCAAAAGGTCTAGTCCTGAAACATGCATTTCAAGTGTCGTCCTGCTGGCCATACGCCCACGACAAGTTTGAAGATGAGGTCTTCACAGAAAATGCTCAGGATTGGGATGAAGTGGTGGGAAGGATGGCCAACCCTAAGATGTTGGGTTCAGAGCCATGAGCTTGGATGAATAGATGACAATCCTATAAAAAATAGGTCAAGATGCCCTCAGGGCCAGGGAAGAAATGATAGCGACTGAAGTCGCAGAATCCCCTTAGATAACGGACGAAGCAACAAAGATCCCCCAAGCAGCCCTGGTACAAGGAAGAAGTTTCCCTATGACACCTGACACGCGAGAAAGGGGATTTTTCATGTTGGAGAAAGCGCAATGGATGATTGATCAGTTGCGGGATGATCTAGACATCGCAAAAATGATAGGATCCCCAATCGATAACCCAAAGTTAAGCGAAGTGGGCCCAAGTGGCCCTGAATTTATAGACCTTGATGAAATTACCGGGTTAGACGACCCTGAATTCACAATGCCACCAGTCAGATCACCGACTATAAATGTGTTGAATCTGCACAAAATAGATCTAGCTAAATAAAGTAGAAACAAAGCTTATCAATAAAGGAAGAGAGATTCAATATGGAAGAATGAGAAAATATATTCACACTACTCCAATGAGCTGATGATTGATACATAGATCATGATCAATATGATACAATGAATGAGTGGAATACACTCATATATAGGGAAAGGCATTCCATAATTAAGAAAAATAATCAAGCAGTTAGCTTTCCTTAGGAATGCATGCATGCATAATAGTGATGGTAAAAATAGAAAGTCTAAATAGAACTAGTCAATTAACTCCCACTGAACTAGTGTGTCGAAAACATAAATTTCTCCAACACCCCCCCTGAACATCACTATGGAGTAAAAAATGAGTCCCGACTACTAGGACATTTTAGGTACTCATGTACAATGCAACTAATGAACATTGAATTAAAGTGAGGAAAGAGGGAAAACCACGTACCAGGAAAGTCTGAAACTTTTTCTCATTGAAAGTCTTCATGAAGATGTAGAAATCTTTATGGATATGATGAAGCTCTTTGGCAACCTGTCGGGCCTTGTACTTCTTGATCTTGTGGACCCATATGCACTTGAAAATATTCCTTTCTGATGGATGCGGAACCAGATTCCAAGTTTGGTTCTGTAGGAGTGAGTCATACTCCTTCTGCATGGCTGTTTGCCATAATGGATTTCCCACAACCCTATTGTAGTTATGTGGATCAATAGATTGAACCATATATCAATGCATGGGCATCGTAGGTTCTGAATTTGAAAACACATGAGAAGGATCCTCATGCTGAGATCGAGTCCTCCTTGAATCCAATGGATTCCCTGCAAGCTTTCCTACTTCCTAAAGTGTGGTATGTGCCTTCTTGGGCATCTGTTGAAGCTTCAGTGCTAGCTTCTTATCTGAATGTACTACCTGCTTATTTCCATGTACAAAATCTGAGTGTATGAATTCATCTCTGATGTCTGAAACTAATGGAAGAACAAGAGTATATGCATGTTGCACTGAAGGTGCATGCAAAGTACTATCCTTATGTGTAAGTAGAATAGAGGAGTCATCATCATAAAACTTAGTGAATTTATACAACCTTGACTTGTGATCCACCTCACCAATTGCAATGATGGGATTGTCATGCATGTCAATTATTGAAACTGAATCTGATGTAAATTCAACCTTTTTACCTTTTTGAGTGATCTGATAAAATGAGAGCAGATTCATAGAAAGCTTTGGAACATGTAGAACATTCTCAAAATTGCCATTATGGAGTTCCACTCTCCCTATTTCTACTACTGCTACTGGAGTATCACCCCCCATGAGAATAGGGGGTCTTGAGAATGGACTCAAGGAAGATAAAAATTCCTCTTTCGCTGCCATATGATGGGATGCACCAGAATATATAATCCATGAATCAGATGAGGAATTAATTGCAACCAGAGCATGATGATTACCTTTCTTAGGAGCAGGATGTTCTTCCTTCTGCTTCTTGACTCCCTCTAGAATGAAGTTTCCAAGGTTGTTCTGCTGAAGTGTTTGTGCCATAAGATCGATCTATTTCTTCATGCATGTGGATTCTTCATGATTCAATTTATTGTAGTAAGTGCACTGCTTTCCCTTCTTCTTCTTCTTGGAATCTGAAGAGTCTCTAGAACTTGAAGAATTGTTGAAGGGTTTGGAATATCCCTCGTTATTGTTCTGTTTGGATGACCCTTTTCCACCATGCATGGTGAGTGCATGTTCTTTGGGATATTTCACGAGGCCCATTTGTATGATTTTATTCTACTCTTGTGTAAGAGACTCAATGAACTAAGCCAACGTAGGCATTTTCCAATTTGTTCCAAAAAGACATCTACCAGAATGGAAATTGGAGACATATACAATGTATTATGGTCCTAGCTTGGCCAAGATTGTTAGAATAAGTTGTTTATCTTGTGTAGACTTATCAATACCACATTCACCCAAGCTTAATAGAAAAGATTTAAATTTAGTAAAAAAATCTTGTATATTATCAAAACTTTTAGGGTCTAAGGTATTCAACTCTGCCTCAAGCATATGACCTCGCATCTCATCCTGCTTTCCCAAGAGTCCTTCCAAGGTGGTCCAGATCTCGTTTGGAGTCTTGCATGTGGAAACATGAAACCATAAATCAATGGATATTAACTCAAGAAGTAGTCCTATGGCCTCATCCTTATGGTTATCCCATATCATCTTCTCAATCGCTGATGTAGGTTCTATTTCTGTCGCCATCGTCAAATTATACAGTCCTTTTCTTTTGAGTCGGAATGTCGCCTTGGGATTCCAATCAAAATAATTGTATGGTGTGAGGATTACCACCAAGTTTGACTGTATAATAGTTTCCATATCCATCTCTCCCACTGTTTCTAATAACCCCTAAAAAATTACTCTCAATCTGCAAGTGAAAAATTAAGAAATTAAGAATTCGTATCAGTTTCAGGAGATGATGTTGCGGCTTACGTTCTGAGCAAACGGTGAGGAATCTCGCCAAATGGTTGAAAACCCACTTCCAAAATGGGCTGATTTACTTTCATTGTGAGATGCTTCCTCCAAAACATAATATTTTGGGAGCAATGAATGTGGAAAGTTACGACCACGGATTCATATCAGTTTCAGTAGGCTAAATAATAATACACACATTTGTAGAGAGAATTGGAGAAAGAAGAAGAAGGAGAGAAAGAATGAAATAGTTCTTATTAATTGTATTCCACACTCAAAGAGTGAATAATTTACAATAGATATAGGATACATGAGTAACTAATGAGCCATAGTGGTGGTCTAGAGTGATTTGGACACACACCAACAGTTACGGGAGTAAACTGCCACCTAGTCTAGTCTCCCAGGCAGTTATGGGAGTGAACTGCCATCTAGTTGAGTTAACTAGTCAACTATTCTTCAGTTAACTGATTGAACAAAGAGTAGTGAGGAGTTAACTCAGGGAATCAAGGATAATGCACCACTCTGGTGATGATACCAAGGCAAGGTCAAATTAGTATGGTGATGATCCCAATGTTGCATGGTGACAAAACCAATGCAACATCTAAACTCAACTCAACTAGTCAAATTGAAGTGTCAACTGAAAAAAAATACTCCCCAAAAATATAGGAGAGTGGATAATGACTAATTATAACTAATAAACAAGGAAAAACCTTAGGAAAAATAAATCCTAGGTGTGTGTGAAGTAACTCCAACACCCCCCTTGAACATCACTATGGTGAAAATAAAGAATGGGTCTCGGCAACGAGGCCATGCTAGGTACACAAATACAAAAGATACACTGAAATAAACGAGGAAAAAGGGAAAAACTCATAGGAAAAATCCTCCCTCAAATTACAATGTATGTAAGAAGATAAAAATGAGAAGGAACAAAAAGCAGTTGCTAAGCAACCATGTCCTTCACTCCAAGGAGACCTCGCAACTATGCAAGTTTGTGCTCGTTGAAGATTTTGTTGAAGATGTAGATGTCTGCACGGATTTGATGAAGTATATGAATCATTGATATTTACACACATATCCACTTTATCTTCTTGTAATGAATAATATCCAAATAATTTTTGGATGAAATTTTGAAAACCGTGCAGCCATTTCCAGAAAAACGCTGAAATTTTGTTGATATTAAAATGATCATAACTTCACTTTCCGGACTCCGTTTCGGACTATTTTTTTTTGAAATTGGATATTTTTCCGAGAGAAATTCAAATATCCAATTTGTTTTTTCAAATTGTGCTAATAAATTATCAGAATTGAGTCTGATTTGCACGGCTCCCTTTTTGTTTCCTGAGATGCATGCATTGTGCATGGAAAAGTATCTGCATGCGACTCCTGAGATGCATGCCATATATCTTCCACATGAATTTTAGAAAATAAATCTGAAATGGAGTAGACATCATATTCAATTAATGGAATAAAAATTTCTACAAATACTTTTGTAGAAGACTCTTCATAATAATATGCTTGATCTTCTGATGGCTTCTCTTCTGGCTCTATCTTTCCAATCTCTTGCTTCTTCCTTCTCAATTTATCTATGCAAATGTGTATGGTATTTTATAGATAGATCTATTCTGTGCAGGTTCAACACATTTACATGGTATCAAAGTTGGTGGACTGCTAAGCAAAAGCTACACCAAATAATTTTTTGCAGGTACAAAAGATTGAAGACAACAAAAGATGGATTATTCGCTAGAAATACTTCTCACGCCTCATAACTATTTGGAATGGAAGCCAAAAAAAATTCTTATGCTCAGATGCAGAGGATTGTACCAAATAACTATGGAAATGGAAGTAGAGCTTGATTCTGTCGATGAGAAAAATGAATTTCTCAATAGATAAGAATGAATGTGGAAATGTACTGCTAAGCAAAATCTACACCAAAATTTTTTGCAGGTACAAAAGATTGAAGATAACAGAAAGAGGGAAAACCACGTGGGAACAACCCACCCCCCTCAAATAATAATGTATCAAAAAAAGAAAATAACAGTTGCTAGACAATTGTGTTCTTCACTAGAAGAGGATCCTGCAAAGTCTGAAACTTCTGCTCATTGAAAGTATTCGTGAAGATGTAGAAATCTTTATGGATATGATAAAGTCCTTTGACAACCTGTTAGGCCTTGTACTTCTTGATCTTGTGGATCCATCTGTGCCTGGAAATATTCCTTTCTGGTGGACGTGGAACCATATTCCAAGTCTGGTTCTGCAGGAGTGAGTCATACTCCTTTTGCATGGCTTCTTGCCATAATGGATTTCCCACAACCCTATTGTAGTTTTGTGGATCAATAGATTGAACCATATATCAATGCATGGGCATCATAGGTTCTAAAGTTGAAAGTACATGAGAAGGCTCCTCATGCTTAGATTGAGTCATTCTCAAATCTAATGGATTCCCTGCAAGGTTGCCTGCTACCTGAAGTGTGGTCCATGCCTTCTTGGGCATCTGCTTAAGCTTCGACACTGGCTTCTTATCTGGCTGTACTACCTGCTTATTTCCATGTATAGAATCTGAGTGCATGGAATCATCTCTCATGTCTGACACTGATGGAAGAACAATAGTATATGCATGTTTCACTAGAGATGCATGCAAAGTAGTCTCCTTATGTGTAAGTAGAATAGAGGAATCATCGTCAGAAAACTTAGTGAATTTATACAACCTTGACTTGTGATCCACCTCACCAGTTGCAATAATGGAATTGTCATGCATGTCAATTACTGAAATTGAATCTGATGTAAACTCAACCTTTTTCCCTTTCTGAGCATTCTAATAAACTGAGATCATATTCATAGAAAGCTTTGGAACATGTAAAACATTCTCAAAACTGCCATTGTGGAGTTCCACTCTCCCTTCTCTTGTTACTGCTACTAGAGTAGCATCCCCCATGAGAATACGGGGTCTTGAACATGGACTCCAAGAAGAGAAAACTTCCTCTTTCACTGCCATATGATGTGATGCACCAGAATCTATAATCCATGAATCAAATGATGAATTTATTGCAACTAGAGCATGATGATTACCTTTCTTAGGAGTAGGATATTCTTCCTTTTGCTTCTTGACTCCCTCTGGAATGAAGTTTCCAATGTTGTTCTGCTAAAGTGCTTGTGCCATAAGATCGATCTGTTAATTCATGCATGTAGATTCTTCATGATTTGGTTTATTGCAGTAAGTGCACTGGTTTTCCTTGTTCTTCTTCTTGAAATTTGAAGAGTCTTTGGAACCTAAAGAATTATTAAAGGGTTTGGAATATCCCTCCTTCCTGTTCTGTTTGGATGACTCTTTTCTATCATGCATGGTGAGTGCAAGTGATTTGGGATATTTCATGAGGCCCATCTGTATGAGTTTTGTCTGCTCTTGTGTAAGAGACTCAATGAACTGAGCCAATATAGGCATTTTCCAATTTGTTCCAAAAAGACATATTCCAGAATGGAAATTGGAGACATATATAGTGTATTCTAGTCCTAGCTTGGCCAAGATTGTTAGAATAAGTTGTTTCTCTTATGTAGACTTATCAATACCACATTCACCCAAGATCAATAGAAAATATTTAAATTTAGTAAAAAAATCTTGTATATTATCAAAAATTTTAGGGTCTAAGGTATTTAACTCTACCTCAAGCATATGACCTCGCATCTCATCCTGCTTTCCAAAGAGTCCTTCCAAGGTGGTCCAGATATCATTTGGAGTCTTGCATGAAACAACATGAAACCATAAATCAGTGGAGATTAATTCAAGAAGTAGTCATGTGGCCTCATCCTTACAGTTCGCCCATCTCATCTTCTCAATCATTGATGTAGGTTTTGTTTCTGTCACTATCGTCAAATTATATAGTCCTTTTCTTTTGAGTTGGAACACCACCTTGTGATTCCAATAAAAATAATTGAATGGTGTGAGGATTACCACCAAGTTTGACTGTATAATAGTTGTCATATCCATCTCTCCCATTGTTTCTAAGAACCCCTAAAAAATTACTCTCAATCTGCAAGTGAAAAATTAAGAAATTAAGAATTCAGATCAGTTTCAAGAGATGATATTGCGACTTAATTTCTGAGAAAACGATGAGGAATCTGTTATGAACATAATATATACATAAATAACTATTCATAAACATAATAATAGTTAATAAATAATAATTATTAATAATGAAAGGTCATGTCTCAAAGGACATGACTATTGGTAAAGGGCACCCCTGCGTGGTTATATAAGCAGACCCTCATTCTCAATTGTAATCATCTCATTATATCTCATTATATCATATATTTTATTATTCATTTATTGTTTACAGTCCTATATGGATTACTTTGTTATATTCCAAGTATTTTGGATAATTCTTGTGTGAGCGAACTTTGTTCGCCTCATTTGGTATCAGAGCTGCGTTTTCTGATCATGGCCTTTGGCCACCCTCTTTATCAGATCTTGTCTGATTCATCTTTTAGCCAAAACCATCGTTTCAGAGTTTCTCTGAAAAATCTGGTTTTTGACCAGCCCACATTTTCAGAGTTTCTCTGTTTATCTTGGTCCTTGACCATAATTCGGCTTTTAGCCAAACCCCATCGTTTCAGAGTTTCTCTGAGAAAATTGGTCTTTGACCACAAACCAGGCCTTTGGCCATTTAAATTTTCAAACTTCTCAGGTACTTCGGTCTTTGACCAATTCAGGCCGTTGGCCATATAAAACTCAGGATTCTGTTGAAAAACATTTCGCATATAAATCATAAATTTTGTTATAAAAAGAACCCAACATAAAGAATTGATTTAAATTGCAAAAATAATAACAAGGTACAACGACCAATCTCTGTCCGTATAGGGAAGATTCTGTCTATTGTACAAATCTCATCCGTAAAAAAAAATATATAAAAAAAAAAAAATCATAACCGTTGTCCACAAAAATAATCTGAAAAATAAAAAAAAATTATTTCGGTTACAAATTTGAAGGAAATATTTATCCTCAAATAATTAAGAGACATTATCGTTCACCTAGTCATCCAAGAGTAAAGATTCTATTTGACGAGGTGAATCAAGGAAAACACAGAGAGACCAAATAGCGGAGACACCAAAGTCGAGTTGTACAACAGTGTAACAACTACCAAAAAAAACGTTGGAAGTGGACTCCCTGGAATCACCTAATTGTTCCGTAGCAGCAGCTGATCCGGAACATTTGGTCAAAATCGAGCCTTATTCGCAAATCCAAGCTATAACTAACAATCATCTTTCATTAACGGACCAAGCAATAGTTGAAATTTTTTTTTGGTCACCGTAATAATAGAGACGAATTTTCAAATATTAATCCATTAAAAAAAAAACACCCTCCACCGAAAGATTGTGACCAGTCAGCGCAATTCTTGCATCCAAATGTACCATCATTAGGTACCTTAGCTTATCAGCGAGGGTTCTATCTTCATCCTCTCTCTCTGACTAACTGGGAAACACTTCCTACCTTCAATTATCTACCCTGCGAAGTCGCAGACGGCAACATTTCACCAGCAGATTCTAGCAGTTCCGTAGCAACCACATACAACAATGTCGTTCAAACTGTCTAGTGCATCTTCAGGAATGGGAGTTGCAGATGAATGCAAAAAGGTTTTCCTGGAGTTGCAGAGGAAGAAATTGCATCGCTATATTATTTTCAAGATCGAGGAAAAGACTAAACAAGTAGTGGTCGATAAAACGGGAGGGCCGACAGAGAGCTACAGTGATTTCGCAGCCTCTCTTCCGGAGAATGACTGTCGATATGCGGTTTTTGATTTTGACTTTGTGATGAGTGAAAACTGTCAAAAGAGCAAGATCTTTTTTATTTCATGGTCTCCTGATCAGTCCCAAATTAGGGCAAATATGCTTTATGCCACTTCCAAGGATAGGATAAGAAGGGAGCTTGATGGCATTCATTACGAAGTGCAGGCAACTGACCCCGCAGAGATGGATATCGAAGTGATCAGAGACCGATCCAATTAGATTTGCAAGGGTGTAGGACTAAGCATTCTAATGATACTGAAATTTAACTATTAACTGCAGTAATCAATCCCTTTAGGAGTAACTTCTAATTAATACAAAGGACCCTTAGGATATACTGAAATTTTGTTACATTCTGTGCCACTTCTATAATGTGAATATATGAATAGCGTGCTGTGCATGTAATCGATGATCGTTTAAATGGATGCTGCTTTTCTGTGCAGAAAAAATAGCAACGCTTAGTGCCAGTAATACTTGACATGTCTTTCATCACGGAATCTATATTCTAGCTCAAGCTTGGCTTTATTGTAATGTGAATGTTTTTTTTCCTGAACTATAAGTAATGTCTTCTTAACTGAAAAAAAAAAAAAAAACAATTCGAAGGACATTTTGGTGGGGTTAATACTCAATTAGAATACGGGTACATCCAACAACGAATCATCGTGACCATTCTATAGGTGCTACTTAAATTTGATTAGTAAAATTGCTGCTATACCTATACGAATTACATTTTCAACAGGTAAAGTGAATGAAATTTGAAAAAGGTGAGTTATTAAAAGGGTTATAATAATTTTGAAGGTTTCAACAATTATTCAAGTGAATATAAGGGTTAACCCATTTTTTTTTGGTCATACATGAAACAACTAAATTGGATTTCATAAGTCGATTATTATTAGGGAAAAAAAAAAAGAGGTTTAAAAGTACTCTATTGAAGTCATAAATTTATATATAAAAAGGGGAAATTATAAACCCTTTTATATAAAAGTGTAGCACAAAAACAATTTTATAAAGTTATATATAATATACAAAGATATTATATATAATTTTAAAATAAAAGTGAAGTATAAAGTTGTATTATATCTATATATATATATATATATATATATATTAAAAAGAAGGAAAATCAAAAGGAAATATAAAATTAATTACTTTTATTAAAGGATAATTAAAGGATACAAGTTATCAAGGAAAGGCATTAAAGTTATTATAAATGATAAAATCAACAACCTGGAACAATTAATCATCAAACAATTCCAATGAAAGTAGATTTGGGATGGATCACTCCCCAAAAGATGCAACACATTAGTTTGGGAATTCGAAGGTTATATCATCATGTTTCGTCGAGAGTCGCAACTACAAGCACAAAAGATTTGAGAAGACATCGTGTGCCAGAACAAAAGTTCAAAGGGAAGCCTTCCAGTGATTATGCTTTGAGGACAAAGCATTTTTAAGGGGAAGGCAATGTTATGAACATAATATATACATAAATAGCTATTCATAAACATAATAATAGTTAATAAATAATAATTATTAATAATGAAAGGTCATGTCTCAAAGGACATGACTATTGGTAAAGGGCACCCCTGCGTGGGTATATAAGCAGGCCCTCATTCTCAATTGTAATCATCTCATTATATCTCATTATATCTTATATTTTATTATTCATTTATTGTTTACAGTCCTATATGGATTACTTTGTTATATTCCAAGTATTTTGGATAATTATTGAGTGAGCGAACTTTGTTCGTCTCAGAATCTCTCCAAACGGTTGAAAAACCACTTCCAAAATGGGTAGATTTACTATCATAGAGGGTCGTTTCCTCCAAAACGTAATATTTTGGGAGCAATTAATGTAGAAAGGTACGACCATGAATTCGTGCCAGTTTTAGAAGGCTATATTGTGGCTTACTTTATGAGAAAACGGTGAAGAATCTCGCCAAACGGTTGAAAACCCACTTCCAAAATGGGCCGATTTAGTTTCTTCATGGGTTGTTTCCTCAAAAACGTAATATTTTTGGAAGAATAATTGATGAAAGTTACGACCATGGATTTAGCTCGCCGAAACCCCGATTTTCCTTATTCTTTGGCTTGTCTGGCTTGCTCCAAGCAGCATAGCTCTGATACCATGTCAGTGTTTCATGGAAACCTGCACAAAATAGATGTAGCTAAAGAAAAAATAAATCTTATCAATAAAGGAAGAGATATTTAATATGAAAGAATGAGAAAATACATTCACACTACTCCAATGAGATGATGATTGATACATAGATCATGATCAATATGATACAATGAATGAGTGTAATACACTCATTTATAGGGAAATACATTCCATAATTAAGAAAAACAATCAAGCAGTTAGCTTTCCTTAGGAATGCATGCATCCATAATAGTGACGGTAAAAATAGAAAGTCTAAATAGAACTAGTCAGTTAACTCCCACTAAACTAGTGTGTCGAAAATAGAAATTTCTCCAACACCGACAGGTGTTTTGTCTCAGCCATAGACCATCGAGGAATCGCAGAGGATTGGTGCATCAAACCTATTAAGTGAGTTTACAAATATATATGACGATGATGAAATCCTAGAAGTATCTCTTGGGACCCATGTGCATATCGAAGAAAAAAAGAGACTTGAGAAGACATCCTCTCCTATTCTCAATGTCCAAACCTGGGAGGTCCCAAAGACAGAAAAGGAAGTCAAGATTTTCCTATACACTAAGCTTCCCGATGCATCGGAGACCCAAGTAGACAGTCTGAAGGATGAACTGGGGTTGGACAAGCCAAAGGAAGGAACCCTGCAGTAGGAAATCAACATCTCAACGACCGATGAACAAGTAAGTATCAAGTCTATATTCGATGTCTCTATTTCAATCAGTACTCAAACCCCTGGTGAGCGACAGAAAGAATCCAAACCTTTGGAGCACAACAAGGAAGTTCAAGAACCCAATCTTGAACAAGTATATACCACCAGGAGTCTAGGAAATACACTCACCTAGGGAGATCAACAAATCCCTGAACCTGTGGACGAAGTAGTCGACATACACGCCATATCTTATTATTGGAAAAGGAAGGCTATCATTTAGACGACCACCAAGAAGAGAAGGATCACTTTAGATCGCTCCATCCTCATCACTACAGAGGAACATCTGATAAACATAGAACATGCTAAGACATCCGAACTCATTGGTGTAGGGATAGAAATCACAGATGCCACCCTGGAAATATCTAAGAGAGATAAAAAGGAGTTGGCCACCACCCTGAAAGAACTAGAACATTTGTGCCATTTGGCCAAGTACTATCAAGACACCACACAGGCCGCAGTGTACCTAAGAAGAAAATTGAAGGAGGCCTATGGCAAGTTCACAAACGAGTGGCACCTATTCACTGCAAGGATCGCAAAGCTGCAGGAAGACACCCTCATGGCACTTGCGACGTGCAAAGATATGGAGCGGTGCTATGAGAAAGAACAACAAGCCTTAAAGAGAGTCGACTATAATGGTGCAGTCCAATAGGACCGAGATAAAAAATAACACGACATTCGGGTGTTGAACGAAAGCAATATTGATCACATAAGGAAATTGGCTGAGTATTGGGAAAAAATAACTCGGGAACCCCACCGAGAAATCCAAGAGAAATGGGCCAGGTGTGAGAAAAACTAGATCAAGATCAATTGGGTGATGAAATACATCGTACTCCCTGAGTTTGGAACACCCGATGACTTTGTCGACTTGCGTGACATAGTCAAATCGCACACCGAGAAAGATTCATCATGGGCTGAAGAACTATCAAAGGTGACAGACACAACACAAGGTTAGGTGAAACAGTTTATAGAACACCTGATCCAAGCTCGGTCTAAGATGAAACAGTTAAGTGCCAATCTAGTCAAGTAACGAGCACACATGGTAGAGATAAGAGAGATTTACGCGACCCCGATGGAACAACACAGATTCCTGTACGCCAACACATGCGAGGAGTTGTTCATCAATTGGTCGGAGTATGAGAAGAGTCATCCTTTTAAGTGATATATTGAGATGACTGTTAGAAAGACTCATAGGAGAGAACGCTACGTGGCAAATTGTGTTTTACTTATCTGCACTTTAGCCATTATTTTTCGTTAATTTTATGTTATAAATAAGAGCATCGACCGATTAGTCAAGGGTCGATGGTTGTTGCAAGAAACTCTTATTTTGGGTTTTGTTAAGAACTATTTCGGAGCTACCTGTAATTGAGAATTCCTTCTGGACCAAAGACAAGTTCATGTTTTCATCAAATGCGTGTATGATTGGATGTGTAGAAGAATTATTTCCTATCTAGTCTCATGAATAGATGATGTAACAAGTAAGAGATATTAAATCTGTTGTTAAGTTATCTGATGCAATGTTTTTATAGCTCTTTTATTTAATGATGAAGATGATTCATTGTGTTATTATGTGATGGATGATTAGATTTAAGTGAATTATTTTACTTGCCATTGTTTATCACATGCATGTTTTCTTCTAATAATTAGTATCTCAGTCAGTAATTGGAATACTCACATGGTTAACGTATTAGTACTAGGCCTATGGTAGACGATCGTTGTCTGCATGCTTGAGTAGCGGGTTATCCCAAGCTCAACCTCTTCTCTAGTAGTTAAATCTGTTCCTGTTTCTTACCTAGTTGGTTTATACCGGCTTCCATATTATATCGATCCCACCTAAGAGAAAATACAAAAAGAGAACGTCCGAACTGAAGGAGAAAACTTCACAAGAAAATGTAAAGCCCATCGATTAATTGTACGGATCTCAAGATCTGGAGAACCATTCCACTATTAAACGTTGTAGAGTCTAATTGGGCCTCGATGGTGGGTTTGGTTCCTCCTGTTGATTTAAATGGATTTAGGTCCCATCAACAAAAATGGTGCTAGAAGGAGGGCTGAATAATGAATGGTTGAATACATATTCCATATAATATTTCAGACAACCTGTAGATTCAAAAAAGCCCACATGCATGGATAGTCATTCCCAAGACATCCCACACATGTCGATTACACCTGAAACAAGTAACTCACCCCAGACCGAGGAAGAACGCTTGTTCCCTGATACACCTTACACTCTTCCTCATGAGGAATTAAATCAATTTAGAATAATCACAAGAGCATACGCCCGATAGATCAGCTTGCTTCCCTTAGCCCCATTACTTCCTCGAAGAAAAAAAATAATCAGAACAGTGGTCGAATCCCCTAACCAGGTTTTTGTGCACATGGTAGAAGACCTAATAGATTTGTCCCGCACTGAAATCGAATATCTGCTTAAGCTAATCCTCGAAACACCAGCCGGTAACTTCTTCGATCCTGACGAGTTGTTGGAAGAAGAAAGGTTTAACTCATAATATGAAGACATAGAACAAGACAATGACTATGATGAAGAAAGGGGAAACCCACTTCATAACAATCAACCTTGGTTGGCCAGAGATGCTTTGGCCATCCTTGGGTGAGTCTATAACCTTCCCCAACATCCATAAAAGTTACTTCCTAAATTTGACTCTGAAACCTCAAGACTACATGACGATCATATCAATAAATTCTTACTAGCAATCAGACTTATGAATGTCCAACATGAAGATGTAGTATGCAAGCTATTCCCCTATACTTTGAAAAATTATTCTTCCACGTGGTATTTTAACTTACCTGTAGGATCCATAACTAGTTGGATGAAGTTTCAAAATGATTTTTTAGATAAATTTGCAGAAGAGACTACTACAAGAGCTTTGATGGATGAGTTGTTTGCTGCCACTATGAGTTCGAAGAAAAGAGTTAAAGACTTTAATCAAATATTTACCACCATCTTATAAAAATTCCAGCCCAAGGCTAAACCTACTTAGGAGTTACAAATCGAAGTATACGCTAATTCTCTCCCAACCTCTATTTCCATGTTTGTTAAGAGGGCTGCCAAACTAACCCTAGCTGAGAATTTTGAAGAAGCCAAAATGATAGAGTTCCAAATGAATAGATGTAAGGAAGGTCAGGTCTCACTAGTTAATAAAGAAGTTCAACCTCCTCCTAGAAGAGGAATCTTGTTAACTAGACCCACAGGGATACAAGCAGAACAAGGTCCTGAAAAAGGTAATGGAGAAATAGAAGACCTACAACACATGGTCAAGAAGTTATCAAACAAAATCATATACATGAAGAGAAATGCAGGGGAAGGAAACCAAGGCCAAATGCCCTATAAACCTTTTTTAAAAAGGAATCTGCCTTTCAAAGAAATTGAACCTCCCCCAACAAACTTAAACATCGATCTAGGAAATGTAGCATTCGACTCTTTCTATGCCTACCATCAAGAGAACCACTTTGAAAGAGACTGCCCTCAATGGGTGCATGCCATGAATTTGATGGCTAACCGGTTTCTAGATGAGGTTTCCCTAACAGAACAATCAAGTGGTTCAGTTATGATTGTTTTTTATCAGGAAGAGATGGATCCACCAGAAGATACAACCATGCTGATATGGGATCCTGACCTAATTATTCCTTCCGACAACCTATTTGAGGTTCAAGAGCCACCCATAGAGGTCTCGGTAGTGAAAATGTGAAGTAAAAGTCAACCCATTTCAAATGACCTTAACACTGCCCAAACATCGAGAGGAACATCATATTTGGATTACCCGAAAGCACCTTTTTCTCCCCATAAAAACCTTATAAGCTTCCATACCCAAGAATTGCCTAAGCTAGATTACAATGTAGTTGAATATTTGAAGAAGCTGAAGGATAATATATCAGTTATGGACATATGTAGAATCCCTCAACAAAAGGACTTCCTGCTACAAGCTTTGAAATTAGTATAAAATCCTACAAAAAGCACTTACCTAGGAGGGAATCTATCTCCCATCGATCTAGGGAATAAACCATCTGTGAATTCTTGCTCCGAAGATAAGAAGGGAAGACCTTTTTTCCCACGTTTCCTTTTAACATTTGAAGTCTTCAACATAAACCTTTATAATTGTTTGGTTGATTCAGGAGCATCTGCTAACGTTATGCCTTTGTCTATTTGCAAAAAATTAAACACAATACCTCTCAAAAGTATAAACATGTGATACAGCTAGATTGAACTCAGGTGAAGGTCATGGGAGAACTCAAATATGTTATGATCAGAATAGCGACACACCCTAAATTTGTGCAAGTAATTGACATCATTGTAGTAGATATCCCAGAAGCTTATGGATTGTTATTGAGATGAGATTGGTCTGAGAAGTTAAAAAGATACTTTAGTATAGACTGGGCTCACCTTTGTCTGCCATTAAAGGGACACAAAAATACGATCATAATTGATAGGGAAAGATATCTAAAACATATTGCCATTGACCTAGAAACCCTAAATGAACCTTCATCAACATATTTTCCCATGTTAGGAAATTATTCCTGTGACTCTGATTTCAGGAATTCCCCCCCTTTCTCATTTGACGTCCCTCTCACTCAAAACTATGAAATGTTTTTTCAAGAAGAATTCTCGACAGCGATAGAAGATACCCTCGTCTGCTAAGAACCTGTGTGAGAGATCATAGAACTCACAAGAGGAAATGAAGAGAGTAATATGAAAGGGGAAACTAATAAATTTATCTCACAAATCTGTACCTTATACTTTGATGGATCTAAATCACAAGAAGGGTCAGGGGTAGGGTGCATCCTCATTGATCCGAAGGGTAAACGTCATTTCCTATCCTGTATACTTGAGTTCGGATGCACGAACAACATTGCTGACTATGAAGCTCTAGGACAAGGGCTAAAGAAAGCCATAGACCTAAATGTTCAAGAATTGAAAGTTTTTGGAGATTTTGAAATCATTGTCAGACAGATAAGAAATATTATACATTGCAATTCTCCACACCTGAATAATTACCAACAGGAAGTGCATAGGCTAATAGAGCATTTTGAATATTTCAACATTACTAGGATTCCCAGAGCGAAGAACATCCTTGTTGATTCTCTGGCCACCGTTGCTTCAAGGCTATCACCTCTAGAATATTATGAAGCCTCTTGGTTCACTGTAGAACTTCTCTACAAACCCTCAGCACCCAACAATATTTCTAATTGGAAAGTTTTTGAGGGAGACGAACAAATTATAAACTTTCTGACCAATCAAGACAATTTTAAAGATTTGGCCACTGACGATGAAGTATTCCAGGAACAATCAATGAAAACTGATCTTCATACAGATCAACC
Organism: Picea engelmannii; assembly: GCA_009831015.1. Classification (NCBI taxonomy): domain Eukaryota; kingdom Viridiplantae; phylum Streptophyta; class Pinopsida; order Pinales; family Pinaceae; genus Picea; species Picea engelmannii. Next base: position 142,292 of record ML794804.1, on the reverse strand, counting down.
AGTTGATGGATCAAAGTCTCACACAATACTGAAAGGGTTAACTAATTTAGAAAATCTGTTTGACCTAAAGGAATGATTTAAGGGGTCAAAAAATGCGAAGACTGGTAGTTCATATCTCATGGATGAAACTATAGATCTTAGAACCTCAGACAACCCAAAGAATGAAAATCTTGGTAAGACAATATCTAAAGACAAAAGGAAGGCCTATCTAATTTTTTTCAGACAATAGCAATATGTTTTCGCATGGTCCTACTAGGATTGTTGGCATAGGGGAAGACCTAGAGTTCAACACTTCAAACATTCACCAACAAAACCCTAAATACCAGCCCTTTTAGCAACACCTGCAAAATCAGAGGAAGTCTTAGTCGAGGTAGACGAGGGGGGGTTGCAGGAATCAGGTGTCTACTACCAAGATGGGACACAAATCTGTGATTAGAACACTTAACAGAACACTCAGATAACAATATGCATTAGTTCATGAGTCTTATTCACATCATAGATTAAACCCTTATTACAGATCGACACAGTAACAATAGAGATCAAACACTTTCAAATACTTAGCACATAGGATCAACTCAGATATAGAATTCATTTATCAACAATAGAGCACTAAGAATCCATAAATAATATATAAATATCAATGCACTAAGAAGATAAACATATAAACAACATCGCACAAAGCACATCAAGACACATGATATATGTGGTTCACCCCAGTGTGGGGATAGATCCACCAATCTTCTTCGTCTTCTTCTTCTTCTTTATAGTCTTCAATATTCTTACATTTGGTTGCTCCTATGCAAAAAGCCACATAGCCCAAATCTGCAGAGGATAGGAGATCTGCGAGCTGCACGCCAGATCCTCCTTCCCAAAATGAGTTCAAGGCATAGAGCCAACTCCCCTGTCAAGCACAAAGCCTTTCTTATAATGTCTATTTGCACAAATAACTTACAATCAATTTCACTTAGATATGCAAGTCTTATCATACCCTTTTCACAAAGCCAACTAGTCATGCACTAAGCCAATACTTCTTTCACTAAGCCAATCAATAACTACTATCACACAGAACTAGCACTTCATGCACATAGCCAATGAGTAACTACTCTTACATCGCTTGGCTACTACTTATTTATACATTTACAAAGAGGCCTAATCATGGGTAAAACCATGGTCCGACATCCCATACCCATTACATAAATCATAAAATCCCTTTTGATCGGTTCATAAGCCCACAAAACAAGTGAGATCCCGCAATCTCGGCTTCGCCTGGGCGCTCCATCTTCGACCAGCCTGTTGAAGCCCCAAAAGTAGTCAAACATGACCCAAGTCTCCTCAGAACTTGGTCAAGGGCCAACAGGCCCCCAACCCTCACCTGTGACTCGTCCTGAGTCACTCACATCTGGACAGTGTTGCTTCAAAGGCCTTGATATTAGCTCAAGCTTCCTCAACTTGCTGCTTCACCAGAGTTTCCTTCTTGGTGAACTTCTGAATCACTTGCGCTGTAACATGCCCTTCTAGGCACTGTTCCATTATCGCAACCACTTGTTCTAGCTGCAAGCCTTGTCCTTTGATCTCTTCAAAAATTGTGCAGGCTTCGTCCTACACAAACTCTAGTCTCTGTGTCACCTCCATGACCCTGCTCTGGATGGCAGTAATTTGCTTCTAGACTACGTGCTTCTCCTACGATCTCTTCATTTTTTTAACTGCAGTGAGTAACTTCATCTGTGCTTGCATGATGGATGCCTACTGCTTTGCTTCCTGTAGTTGTGCTTCTAGTTTCCTTAGCTTTAGATATTCTCCAAGGCGCTCATAGGTCTGTGCACTTCGATCACTCAGTCGATTACACTATGAGGTGAGTGCCCTGATTCATTCTACTGCGTTACTAGAAGCTTCTTCCCTCTAATCGTGTACTTCTTGCAGAGTGCTTGACACTTTTGGATCTCTAGCTCTATTACTATTTCTTGATGTTGTTGAATGGCCTCAGTGAGATTCCCCACTTGAATATCAGTTGACTCTTATTCCTCCTGTGCCAAGCCCAACATAGAGTGCATTACTTTAGTCACTTCCTCTTTGACCGCAGTTTTCTTTGCGAGCAACTGGTCTTTTTATTTCTACATCTTTGCCTTGTCCTTCTCAAACATTGCCTAATTTTCATCTTTCTCATTCTGCACAACTCGGAGTTTCTCTAATACCTCCTCCTTTTCCTTCTTCAGGGCTTCTGTAGCCTGCTCCTTTTCTTCTTGGGCTCGTCAAAGTCAAGCCTCTTTTGCATCTACTAACCTTCATAATTGGGCAGGCTCATCCCACAATTCTGCGATCTTCGACGAAGAGGGTGCAGTAGGTACTGCGCGGTTCGAATAGATGGCTTGTTGTATGTCCTTCAAATCTTTCTCGATTATTTCATACAACATATCCTTCTTTTCTCCATGTCACTACAATATATCTTCTGAATCATCCTCCATGGCTGCGATGATGAGATCGACATCGTCCACTGTGAGCACATTCTTTGACTAGGGTTTATTGGCGTGGGCCTTCTTTCTTGCTGAAGGTTTATTTGGGGAAAACTTCCTCTTCTATGGTGCTTCTGTCGTGGTAAGGGGATCCTTTGGTGGTGTAGCTTCACCTTCTCCTTACATTTCTCCTTCATCCCCTCCTCCTTGTCCATTTCCTTGGTATTTTACTCCTCCTTCTGGCGAGCCAGATCCATCTACCTCAGAGGTACTGTCCTCTTCCTCAATTTCTTGGACATCTTCCTTTTTATTTTTCTTCTTCACACTTCTCTGTCTGACATGCTTGACCTGGGTGACCAAGGGTATTCCTATGATGTCGAGGTTGGATAATTTTGCATCGTCAATTGGTACGAGGAACTCCGCCAACCATTCTTTGGTGATCTCTTCCATGTCTTCGTTGATTAGCTTATAGTATGACTACAAATCCTCCTTTCTTTCATCCCTACATGTAGTTATATAAATGAAGTGTCAATCTTCACGGAACTTCATGAATGGTTTGTATTGATGCAATGTATTCAATGTCATTCGTGGAAATTCCTCAATAACACGCTTCAACTATTGGTAGTAGGTGTTAGCACTTGGTAAATTTCCTAGAGGTTGAAAACAGAAGAAATATACAAAGGTAACTTTATCCAACCACTTTTGAAGCTGGGATCTAGCCCTTCCAACTTCAGAGAAGGATATCTCTATATGATTTAGCTATGTTTCCAATTTTAGATATTAGGCTAGGTAAATAAATAGGTCGGTTTTGTTGTCAAAGTATTTTTTGAATTGGTTGAGACAGTCTACACATCCATTGGGCTATGGGGTCTGTGTTTAATAAAATATGAAATACAAACCAGAAACACAAAGGAAAAACTTTCACAGGGCAAGATAATATAATCATTGGATCTTTTAGTAGCTTAAATGATGATGAGCAGAAAAGATGAGAAAGATAATTTCAACAAAGAAGTAGTTAAGAATTCCTTTATTGAAAATACCAGAAGAAAAACACTAAAATATTTCGAGTCAGAAACAGGGTATACGAGATAAATCCTGCAACATTCGTTACTCTTAAAAATTAGAATTAGAAAACAAGATGATCACAAAGCAAGAATAACATTCAACTTAGAGAGAAAACATCACCAGTGAATACACGCAAGAATCTTGTAAAAGTGCCTCCTTTTTATTAATGGAAGATCTCTTCAAAAATATTACAGTCTGATAGCGTCAGGGTGTGAAGATCAACAACCCCCAATACTTCGAAAGGTGAAGTATTTATAACTCAAATTACAAACGTTCCTGTCATAAATGACTAGTACGTGCTAAATCTATTTTTAGCCTAACTAATTTAACACATTTCCTAAATCTAGGAACTGCTTGATGACTTGGTGTAACTGCATGCTGATTTCTGGGTAGACTATTGATGAAGCCTTTGCACGAACTCATCTGACTGGACAGGTGACTGGACCTAGAAAACTCATTTGCTAATTGATCAGATCGCAGATCTCTTCCCATCTGAGATGACTGGGCACGTTGACTTTGAGCAGTCTTCGATACACTTCGTCCATTTATGTATACTTGGCGAATGTAGGCTTGGTGAGGAATATGTATCGAATCTCGTGTTGGATACTGATGTCCCACTGAAGGGCATCCAGGAATGCCTTGCCGGTGATGCTCCTTGTATTCCTACAAACTTTGAACTGTCCTTAGCCACTTCGGCTAATCTCTTCTTGTATTCTGGGAGTGTCATCAATTTATCATTGATCACTTTCAGACCAGGAAGACCTTTCTTCTGGAGAGCTTCAATCTTGCTAAAGAATCTCTGTAGCCCTAGGTCCATGTCCTAAACCTTTTCTTCCAACTGAAGCATTAATCCTCTCTTGGTCAAAACCCTTTTGACCTCAAGGATGGTCTCTGTTCTGTCTTCAATATTCAGCTCTTCCATCTCTTCCCTGGTCTTAGAATTGAGGAACTTGATGATCTCAATTGCCTGTGTTGGCATGTCTCCCAATTCTACTCTAATCTTCTCAATGGCCTGTTTTCTCCTCTTGACCAACTCATTCTGCTCAAACATGATTTGGATCATGGGCCATATCTCATTTATGGACTTAGTGATGTCTATCCATACATTCTCTTTAACCTCAGCCAAAGTCTTCCCTGCCACTGTTTGCTTTCGGAGCTGCTGTAGCTCCTGCTTGAGCTACTTTGTTACCTTCTTTTCCTTGGAGAGGCTGGTCTGGAAGGAAGTTTTGAGTTCCTGAAGGTTCTCAACTTCCTTTTTAAGCTTGCTGATCTCTATCTCCTGCAGGTTCATCTTTTCCATGGATTTAGCCAGGTCGGTTGTCTTCTCTTGGGATTTCAATGGAGTTGTGGATGGGACTTTTGTCACTGATGCTGTGCTTGCTCCTGAAATTGGAATGGAAATCAATGGAATGACTTCCATTGGCTTCATTTGCTCCTTCTCTTATAATAATTTCTCCATCTCAGCTTCCATTTCTTTGAGCTCTGCATTCTGCTCCATGAGCAGCTTGAGCATTTCATCCTTCTCGCCTTCTTTCTCTGCTATCTCCTTCGCCTGCGAGTCCTCTGTGGGCGGGAGCTTCAGTTGTTTCCTCAAAGAGGCAATGTCAGCATTCTTATTCTTTATCATCTCCTCCACTGCTTTGACGTTTGAAGGGTCATAGCCGATCTTGAGGACCAGCTCCTCCAAAGTTTTGATTCTATTGTCCTTCGCAAAGGACGATATCTTCTCTAGCTTGAGTTGTGTTTGAGCATTGTTCAGTGACACCTGCAATTTGGCTGCAGAAGTAGAAGCAGAAGCATGCGCCAGTGTATGGAACACCATTTCCCTTGTCTGCTTGTGCAGATCCATCTGATCTGCTGGGTACACGTCCTTCGTCTGGAATTCGAAGGTGGCCCTCTTGTAGTCCGTGATCACCTTGGGGTCTGGTACCTGTACTTGGAGGAAGGCCATGTGCATTCTACCCTTTTCTGTGTCAAATGAAGGTAGTAGCCTATGCTTTGCAATCGACGTCTGCTTCCAAAACTGAGCACAGTCACTACTGGTAAGGGTCTGGTTCCTTTTCTTGATCAGCTCGTACTTCTCGAAAATGCTCAACTTGGGCTCAGTCTTTCTTGGCTGAGTGTGAAATGGGGAGTCTGTGGATTTCTTCGATAATGCAGGGATAATGTCCTTATAGAGGCTCAAACCGAAGGGTGGAATAACAAACTTGGTCACTGTGGTAGGCGGGGCTTCTTTTTCTCCAGTTGGGCCAAGAACAGAGATTGTCTTGGGTCTCTTAGTGTGCAACTGGAACTCCTCGGACGATACCTCCGTGACAGGCGGAGATAAATCTTGACGAGGCCTTTTTTCCTTAGGGACCTGTGGCGTGGTCATTGGTGACACAGTGGTCGGGGAAACCTGCTATTCCACTTCGACCAATGTGTTAGGCTCCCACACTGTTTGATTTGCAAATTTTTCCACCTCAGGCCTAGCTTCGTGAATATAGGGGATGTTATTGTTCTTCACCCTCATCTCTGAGATGATCCCATAAGGATCATAGTTCCATGGGAAGCTCATGAAGAACTTCATTTCTTTCAACATCCTGTCTTCTTCTTCCCCGGTGCCCCGACTGTTGCAGATGAAGGAGCCAATCTACCCCTTGATTCGAAGCTGCTGCTTTTTCTTCAATGATACAAGATGGATATCATCTGAATTCATAATCTGCCTTACATATTCTAAAGCAAAGATTCTGATAGGAAAATATTTGGGCATCTTATACGGTGCCAACTCGCAATCGTATACTCTGATCTCGGTATGATTTTGGTACAGGTACCAATCCCTGGTCTTTGTGTTGTCCGAGAGATGCAGGATTCTCTGGACTTCATCATTTATTCGAGGCTTGGGCCTGCCGCTCAGCATACTTACCATAGGGTGGTAGAACTGATCGATCAACGCCTTGAAACTGTACTCTGTGGAGTTGTGCTTGAGCAAGGAAGTCCATGCTGTGACTGCATGGGGTTTACCATCTTCATCCATCTTCTGCATGGAAAAACTAAATTTATCTGCTTGAAAGAAAACAAACATGTATGCCAGTATGGACGAGTATCTGAACATGCCTTCCGTGCCAAAATTCACGAATTGTTCATGAATATTGTCTACCAAGAATGTACTAAAATCAAACTAGGTGGTGGGTTTTTTGTCAGTGGAGAAAATGGATAGAAAACCCAGAATGGGCTCATCTACCCACTGATTAGAATAGTATCCCAACAGAGCGCAAAGGGATGAGATGACCTGGTTTCCCTTAGTTGATAACATGGAGGACGGGTAAGGAGGATTTGTGGAGGAAAAATGAGCGGATGGGGGAAGGAAGAGCTCGAATATTTGAGCTCTTTGGGGGAAGGTCATTTTCTGGTACAATTTGGTGAGAATTTCCAGGTTGAAGGGGGATGCAGAGTTGGCTCGGGGAATTTGCATCATCTGGTCTATGGCTTCGGGTGTGATGAGGAACAGGATCTCTCCGGATGAGGAGACGACGGCTCTTTGTTCAGGAATATAGTGAGCTTGACACTTGAGAGCAAACTTAGGAAAATAGTGGATCTGAGGGAAGAGGTAGAGGGGTAAATTGGACTCCCAGAGTCCAATTTCATCACTTTGGTCTAGGAACACTTCCCTGAGCCATGACTAGAGGTCTGAGAAATCAAAATCGCATTTGCTATCTGTGATTAACCGGTCTTTGTTGACCAGTGGGATCTTGTTCAGGTTGAGAGGAGGCAGGAGAAATGGATTCTCCTCTCCTTCTGCTTGTCTGGGCTTTGGCGCCATTTCTGCAACAGTACCTGCAATAAACACAACGTTAGTGGGGGCGACTGTCTGTGGATGAGGGCGACGGAAAGTAATGGAAGGGTAAGCGGTGAATTTCTCTGGTGTGATGGGTGAATAGTGAATGTAAGGGGAATAACTGTAGTTTTATATAAACTAGGGTCGGTTGGGCGCGGGAGATAGGTCAGTTGGATAACAGATGTGTTATCCAGTAATAAATGGCCAACGGATCACTATGAGGGTGAGATGGCGGGTGACGGTGGCTGAAAGATACGTACCGGTGACGTGGCAGCTAGGGATTGGAGGTAAAAGTCGTAATAAGGGGATTTCCATGAGTGAAAGGGGGGAAGGACTGACAGCAGTTATGGGACATGACTAGTTTGGAAAAGGTTGAAGGTGACGTCCAGAGGTGACGGAGGTCTGTCAGATAGCAGATGGTGACGAGACTTCAGGGCAAATAGATTTACGCCACGTATAACAAGAGACCCTCTAGAGGGGGAAAGCCATTCCGGACCCCCCCCCCCCCCC